>BLSH010173590.1:504367-532857 GCA_018402905.1 Glandirana rugosa | reverse complement strand
TGTCGTCAGACAGCTCCTTTGTCTTTACCATTGTCACACATGAAGAGGGAATAACAGGTGGCTTTTTATAAAACCAAAATGTTCATTTATTGGCTAATTTGGGTCACATGGGTGGAGGCAATTCATCACAGGTGATCCTCATTTGAGATCTGCAACAGGTGAGCCAAATTGGGTTTCCATACTGATTTGCAGCAAAGGGTGCCAATACCACTGACAAGGCAAGCATTATGGTTTTCTCTGTTTTCCTCATAATGTTTATCTTTTTAAATGTTATTTATCATTTACAGTTTTTTGTCAAACACAAGCTATCTGTAGTAATATGTTGGTTAATTTGATACATTTCCTTCAGTAGATATTCCACAATATGTACATAAACTTCATGGGTGCCAATAATGGTGAGCAGGACTGTACATGCGTAAGCTACAGGCCCCGCCAAGGCACCCTGTGATCTGTAGTCCTGTCTCTGACTTGTAAGAGACTCCACAGTGGAAGCACATGCATTCTAATAAGACAGGTGAAGGCAGATGGTCTGGAGGGGCCCCACCCCTCCTTAAAGGTGCAGGGGCACATTGAACAGCCAGCATATAGCACAGTGGCTGCAAATATGTCAATGCATTGCCTGACCAAAAATCAAGCATACCAAACAATGAGCACTGCCTACACCTATAACTGGCCTTTGCAGCAAGGAGCATTGGAGGGCAACGAACAGAAAAAACAAGGGCCAGGGATAAATCCAAGGCAAATACCAAGCTCTACTTACCGGCCAGCTGCGACTAACCAAATTAACCAGTCTAACAGTATGCATTTAAAAACAAGGGTTTAGTTGCACAAGTTTGCAAATACCAGAGAGCTTGGGAGGGTACAGTATGGGGACTGGGGGGGCACACACCGGGGGGGTCAGAAGGGGCACACACCAGGGGGCTCGGGAGGGTACAGTATGTGAGTCGAGAGGGCACACACCAGGGGGTTGGGAGGGTACAGTATGGGGGCTGGGAGGGCACACACCAGGGAGCTTGTTAGGATATAGTAGAGGGCTGGGAGGGCAAACACCAGGGGGCTTGGAAGGGTACAGTATGGGGGCTGGGAGGGCACACACCATGGGAGTCGGGAGGGCACAGTATGGGGGCTAGGAGGACACACACCAGGGGGGTTGGCAGGGCACGCACCAGAATGTACAGTATGGGGGCAGGGTATACACCAGAGGGGGCAGTGACAATGCTTTAATAAGCAACATTTTCCCTAATGCTACATGAAAAAGGAGATGCCATCTTCCCATTTGTTAGTTAACAGCACCTCTATGCTAAACTGCAGTAACTCAGCAGACTTCGCATAGAGGTGCATGCAAGTGAATCCACAATGTACTACTAGATGATTTTACCTCCGGGCACATTCGGTCAGCTCTCTTTGCTCAGCTGTCACAACTCCCTCTTCTAGGTGGGCGCGATCTCAGAAGTCAGGCACATCCCCATCCCGCCCACTCAAGCAGTAGAAGCCTGGAGGCTCCACCTTGGGGATGGTCCTTAGTCTTGCAGGAGAGTGTCTGGAAACCTCTGGGGGAAGGTACAGTGGGCCGAGATTCCAGTCCCAATGTATGTGGTTTGCCAGCAATTGCTAATACTGAGTGATTGTAAACTGTCCTGACTGTGGCTCTTATTTCCGGGACGCAGCCACGGACAAGAGCACAGTGGGACAGGCAGCTCAAATCTGTGACAATTGAAAAGTATGGGCAGCGCAGCCTCAAGGAGCAGCTGCTTTGGGCCCCACAACAATAACTGGGCCCAGGGCAGATGCCCCGTTTGCCCAGCATTAAAGTCGGCCCTGAGTACATGTCTAATATTTGGGGGGGGGGAACGTATGTGTTTTTTCTGCTGGCAGGGATTAACTGACCAAGCAAAGCCAGATAATCATGTGCTGCAGTCATAAAGACGTGTGAATGGGAGATGCAAAATACATCACATTAAGAGTCCTTAACTAAAAACAGAAGATTTGGAACTATGGGCATTACATCAGTTGATTTGGCTTGGGTTTTTGATTGGACTGAACTGAAGGGAGGAGGTGGACTGCCTTATTTGGGTCCATGTCTCTCTGAAACACACAAATTTGGGTCCTTTGTGCCCAAACCAGCAATGACTGCTTTAGACTGTGAGACTCAGAGCAGATGTTAAAATGATCAGCTCAAACCAACCTAATACTGGGGTCCTGCTATATTCTGTTTATTATGGTGTTGTCTCTCCCATTCTGTGCCTCCTAGTTGTGCATTCCCATTGTTAATTGAGTCACCTATTGTTTCTGTTTGTCTGATCATCTCTTGGACATGTGATTAATATTGGTACCACGAACCATTGTGGGACATTGTGTTCATGCTTAGGATAATGTGTAATGTACTTTGTGTATCCAGGGTGGTAGGCTCTGATCAAAAGCATTGTCTGGTTGGGCACTGAGTCACCTAGGCTTGTGTAGGTTCCTAGTAGTTTTAATTAGATTGATGTTTACGTTGACTGTTCTTTAGCTATGTTAATTATATTCCAGTTTACAGTTTGTATTGTTAGGGTAATGTATTCAAACTCTTATCTGATCTTGTATGGTATAAATTATGTGTGCACCTAAGCTGGTGTCGTCTAATATCTTTGGTATAATATTCAGCTCAGCTGTAGTACCTGGTTCCTGGTTCCAGACTGGCAGAAGCTATATATTGATGGAAGCACCCACGCTGGATGCGGATGGTTCCATCACAACCTACAAAGCATTTTCTATGATTTCTCCTGTAGTAAGGGTTCCTGCTAATAGTGGATTCATAAACACTGATATCTGCAAATGTAGATGAGGCCCTTACTTAAGTGTTAGCCTGTGGTTCTTTGAAATATCCCGTAGTATTGGTGTAATCTTTGTTTATGAACCAGACCTTGGAAAAGTAAAAATGATGTTAAATTACCTCTATTTGTACATACAGTTATGCTCATAAGTTTACATACCCTGTCAGAATTTATGATTTCTTGGCCATTTTTCAGAGAATATGAATGATAATACAAAAACGTTTCTTTCACTCATGGTTAGTGTTTGGCTGAAGCCATTTATTATCAGTCACCTGTGTTTACTCTTTTTAAATCATAATGACAACAGAAACTACCCAAATGACCCTGATCAACAGTTTACATACCCCAGTTCTTAATACCGTGTACTGCTCCTTTTAACATCAATGACAGCTTGAAGTCTTTTGTGGTATATGTGGATGATGCTCTTTATCTTCTCAGATGGTAAAGCTGCCCATTCCTCTTGGCAAAAAGCTTACAGTTCCTGGAAATTCTTGGGCTGTCTTGCATGAACTGCATGTTTGAGATCTCCCCAGAGTGGCTCAATGATAGAGGTCAGGAGACTGAGATGGCCATTCCAGAACCTTTACTTTATTCTGCTGTAGCGAATGACAGGTTGACTTGGCCTTGTGTTTTATTTATTGCCATGTTGGAATGTCCAAGTACGTCCCACGCACAGCTTCCTGGCTGATGAATGCAAATATTTCTCCAGTATTTTTTGATAACATACTGCATTCATCTTGCCATCAATTTTGATCAAATTTCCTTTGCCTTTGTAGCTCACACATCCCTAAAACATCAGCGATCCACCTCCGTGTTTCACAGGCCTTGTTGATTCCTCTCCAAATATAGTGCTTATGGTTGTGGCCAAAAAGCTAAATTTTGGTCTCATCACTCCAAATGACTTTGTGCCAGGTTTGAGGCTTGTCTCTGTGCTGCTTGGCGTATTGTAAGCGGGATACTTTGTGGCATTTGCGTAGTAATGGCTTTCTTCTGGCGACCATGCAGCCCATCTTTCTTCAAGTGCCACCTTATTCTTTATCTTGTAAACAGCCACACCACATGTTTTCAGAGAGTCCTGTATTTCACCTGAAGTTATTTGTGGGTTTTTCTTTGCATCCAGAACAATTTTCCTGGTAGTTGTGGCTGAGACTTTAGTTGGTCTACCTGACCGTGGTTTGGTTTCAACAGAACCCCTCATTTTTCACTTCTTGATTAGTGTTTGAACACTGCTGATTGGCATTCTCAATTCCTTGGATATATTTTTATATCCCTTTCCTGTTTTATACAGTTCCACTACCTTTTCCCATAGACCCTTTGACAATTCTTTTGCTTTCCCCATGACTCAGAATCCAGAAACGTCAGTGCAACACTAGATGAAGGATGCAAGGATCTGTCAGGAGTCCAGAAACTCATTGACCTTTTACACACACACATTAATTACAAGCAAACCGATCACAGTTGAGGATGGTTACCTTTAATAGCCATTCAAACTCCTTTGTGTCCACTTGTGTGCACGTTATCAGGCCAAAATCACCAGGGTATGTAAACTTTTGATCAGTGCCATTTGGGTAGTTTCTGTTGTCCATTATGATTTAAAAAGAGTAAACACAGTTGATTGATAATAAATGGCCTTAGTCAAATACTAACCATGAGTGAAAGAAACGTTTTTGTGTTATCATTCATATTCTCTGAAAAATGGCCAAGAAATCATAAATTCTGCCAGGGTATGTAAACTTATGAGCACAACTGTAATCTGCCTGAAATTGTACTGGTGGAGTCCAAACTCTAAAAATAGTTTTGTAACCCTTTCCAACCTGGTGAGCATCATTTACTGTTTTTCAGAGGTCCTCTGTACACACTTTCAAAAACCTATGTTGCTAAACTTAGACTAGGATACACACAAATATGTAACTTGTGATAATTTCTCCTTTGTTCATCGATGGACACAGCGCCTCCTTAATCTTGACCATTGGGTTATATCGCCTCTGCAGGAGTAGGACTAGGCACAACATAAAACTTGGCTATGCCCTATGAGCTGTCCTCAGTCAGTATATAACCCCCTCCCTGCTTTAGGTATTCCGTTTTCTTTCTGCATAGTAAGGAGTAGGCAAGGGGGTTCTAGTGCAAGGGGGCATGCCCCCCTGTGTAGTGCAGTGTGAGGTATAGTGCAGCTTGGTGGCCCCAGTGCAGAGGGTGCAGAGTGCACACTGGAAGCAGAGTGCATAGCAGAGTCCCCGAAGTGTTCACCCTGCCTGGTGGAGTACAGTACCTTCGTGGGGGGTCCCCTTGCAGAGAGCGCAGCGATGTTGCAGGCACAGAGAGGATCCTAGCAGCATGCTTCGCGATATCAAAAGGTGGTATCCATGTTGGAGAAGTCCAATGACATCACTGTGGCCATTTTTCATTGGTTTGGCTGATCTCTGGCTGGTGGCCATGTTTGTGTAGCCCGATGACGCCAAGGCAGCCATTTTCACTTGGTCTAAGAGACACTAGAGACGGCTGGAACCTCATGGAGATGCCAGAGCTCTTCCTCTTCCTGTCCCCGGATATATGAAGTAGATGGCATCCATGGTGTTGCTGGGTCTGAATGACGAATGGTAGAGTCCTTGGGGGTCCCTGTGACCTCTCTCTCTGCTGATAGATACCCTGAGCATTGGGGGATCCCTTAGTGGTGCCAAAAAATCTTTTGTACTGCAGGGTCTTCCTTTTCCTTATGGAGCCTCAGGGTCATATTGCCCCCCCCACCCCCCTCATGGAGGTGGCAGGTCCCTCAGAACCCTAGCTTCCCATGGTTGCACTGACAGCAGTCTTAGAGTCTTTGGTATCCCGGATGGAAGTAGTGTGTGGGCAAAAGCCCAGGAGGAAGCGTCCCCTGCCTTCCCCTCCCCTGCTCAGTTTGTCTTATCTGATTCTGAGCCTGATGCTACCATGAACGTGGCCTGTCTAGGGGAGCTTGATATCACGCCCCCTGACAAGTCCGATAGTGAGGATGAATCCTCCACAGTCACATCAGCGAATGAGAAAGAACTGGTAGACACACTTATTACTGCGGTGTGTGAGACTTTAAAGATGGAGGATGCGGCTGGTGTGGCCACAGACATTGCTGTGGCTTTTGGTACACATAAGTCACCTCGTACACCAAAGGTGTTTCCTTATCTGCCTTATGGTTTACCTATAAGGTATGGGAACAACCAAAGTTACCCTTTGTGGTCCCCAAACACTTTGCAGTACATTACCCCTTTCAGGAATCACTTATAAAAAAAGTAGACCAGTCCACCAGTGGTGGACCCTCCTGTTTCCACGTTGAATAAAGAAACCACGATTCCAGTAGAGGATTCACCGTCCTTTAATGACCCGACCGATAGTACAGCAGAGTCTGTGGTGCGCAGCATATTCACTATGGCAGGTTTGGCAATGTGACCGATCCAGGTCTCGGCCCTGGTGTCTCAGACACTAACTGAATGGGCCAAACATTTGTGCCAAAGTCTGGGCAATGAGCAGGTTCCCACTGCTTATGTTAATCTAGCTGACCAGTTGGTCCAAGGGCTGCAGTTTGTATGTGATGCATCTTTGGATGCGGCTCCCCTGCTGTCCAAACTCTTCCTTTCAGCTGTAGTGATTAGACGTGTGCTGTGGCTTAAGAACTAGCGGCAGACCAAGCCTCTAAGAAAGCTCTCATTGATCTGCCCTTTCAAGGGGATTGTCTGTTTGGGGCTACTCTGGATGACATCAGTAAGGTTGTCACAGGGGGAAGAGTACCTTCCTGCCACAGTCTAAGAAAGGGAATGGGGCTTCATAAATGTGGGCCTTCTTTTTCAGCCCTTAAGAAATTATTTCTGGCTCCTGGGATTGCAGACAAGGGAAACAGATCTCTCAAGTCTTCCTCGGGAGGTTCCAAGCAATCTTGGTCTGGTAAGCCTAGAGCGGGCTTCTCCAGTCCTGCAGACAAGACCCCTTCAGCATGAAGGTATGCCCTCACCCATTACTGGGTTATCTTCACTGGTTTCTGGCCTTGTGGACCTCCTTTGTGAGCGTCAAGGGGATCCACAAGATTACTATTTTGGGGGTACCCAGAAAGTGGGACAAAGTTTGTCCATCTTGGGTTTTTTAGTCCCCGACTCTCCTTGTGCGGATATAATTCCTGAAAAGGTTTGGGTGACGTCCGGACTACCTAAGGTCCTTAGGTCTTCCTCTGGACAAACTTCAGGAACCACAGGCCGTGATTCACCAGCTGCTGTCACACAGACAGTTCTCTCTCGACTTGCATACTGGTTCTGGGTCCAGTGGTATCCACCTTCAAGACAGTTCTGCTTGCACAGACCTTCGTGCAGCTCCTTCAGCAGGTTTGGCTCCACAGGAGGATAACGAGGTTCGTGCGAGGTCATGGTTTCCTCTGGTAGATGCCGCAGTTGTCCTAGTGCCACTGCGAGGTCAACACCTTCCTCTTCTTCCATTGTGCCTTCAAAGGATCGAGGGCGGAAGTCTTCTGGTCATTCTTCTGGTGGCCGTAAACTTCCCTTGGGGCTACCTCTCAGAGAGGACCAATTGTCCCAAGGGCTGAGCTTCCATCCTGCTTTACAGTCACTGGTTTTAATGGCTTAGCCATTGAAAGCCAGATACTGAGGGATAGAGGTTTGTCTGAATCGGTGATCCCTACTATGTTGAAGGTGAAGAAGTCAATTTCTAGAAAGATATACCACTGTACATGGAAAGTATACATTTCTTGGTGTGAGTTGATTGGCACTCATCCTCGCTCCTTTTCTATAGCTTGGATCTTGGCCTTTCTTCAACGAGGGCTGAGCAGAATTTGGCCTTGAGTACCATCAAGGGCCAGGTGTCTACCTTGGCAATCTTCTTTTAGCGACCCCTAGCCATTCACTCTTTAGTTTGTATCTTCATTCAAGGAGTCTGGCATGTGGCTCTGCCTTTACGGTCTCTTTTGCCACCATGGGATTTGAACTTAATTCTCATAGTTCTCCAGTAACTTCCATTCGAGAATATTCTGGAAATTCCCTTACCAATGTTGTCCTGGAAGGTGGCATTCTTGGTGGCTATTACATCTGCCCGTAGGGTGTCGGAATTGGCGGCATTATCCTGTCGTACTCCCTATTTAGTGGTCCTCAGAGACAAGGTGGTTCTTCGTCCCTGTCCATCATTCCTACCTAAAGTGGTCAAGGACTTCCATTTGAATGAGGACATTGTGTTGTCTTCCTTGTGTCCCAAGCCGGCTCATCCCAAGGAATTTGCTTTGCATACCTTGGATGTGGTTTGTGCGATTTGGGTGTATCTGGCAGCCACGGAATCCTTTTGGAGGTTAGACTCGCTTTTTGTGGTTACACAAGCACCAAGGAAAGGGCTGGCTGCATCTTCTGCTACCATCTCCAGATGGATCAGACAGACGGTGATCCTCCTTTTCCTGTCACGTCTCATTCTACTCGGGCACTTAGTACTTCTTGGGCCTTCCATCATCAAAGGTCAATATCACAAGTGCGCAAGGCGGACACTTGGTCGCCGGTTTTGGCCGCAGGGCTTTGCAGGCTGCTGTTTAACCACTTCCCTACCGGGCCAATTCTGACACTTCACTCCTACATGTAAAAATCATCATTTTTTTGCTAGAAAATTACTCTGAACCCCCAAACATTATATATGTTTTTTAGCAGACATCCTAGGGAATAACATGGTGGTCGTTGCAACTTTTTATCTTGCACGGTATTTGCACAGTCATTTTTCAAACACTTTTTTTTGGGGAAAAAAAAAGTTTCATGCATTTAAAAAAACGAAACCGCAAATTTAGCCCAATTTTTTGCATAATGTGAAAAATGGTGTTACGCCGAGTAAATAAATACCTAACATGTCACGCTTTGAAATTGCACACACTCGTGGAATGGTGCCAAACTTTGGTACTTAACTGCTTGCCGACCAGCCACAACCATTTGACAGCGACAGGTAGGCTCTCCTGCGCGAATCGCTGTAGCTGTACGGTGCCTAGCGTAGTTGGCGTACTCTCATGCACGCTCTGTTTGCGTGTCCGCGGGTCCGATGGGCTCGATGTCCACCGGCGACCCGCGATCGCCTTCTATAGAGTAAACAAGGCAGATCCCTGTTCTGTCAGGGGACATGACAGTGATCTACCGTTCCCAGTGATTGGGAACAGTGAGATCTGTCATGTCCCTGGCAGCCCAGCCCCCACACAGTTAGAACACACTGAGGGAACACAGTTAACCCCTTGATCGCCCCCTAGAGTTTAACCCTTCCCTGCCAGTGACATTTATACAGTAATCAGTGGCTATTAAAAGCGCTGATCGCTGTATAAATGTCATTGGTCCCAAAAAAGTGTTCAAAGTGTCTGATCTGTCTGCTCCAATGTCGCAGTTCTGATAAAAATCGCAGATCGCCACCATTACCAGTAAAACTAAAAATGCCATAAATCTATCCTGTAGTTTGTAGACACGATAACTTGTGCAACCCAATCAATATACGCCTATTGCGATTTTATTTACCAAAAATATGTAGAAGAATACATATCGGCCTAAACTGCTGAATACATTTTGTTTTTATATTTTTTTTTTTGGATATGTATTATAGCAAAAATGTAAAAAAAAAACGTTTTTCTTTTTTCAAAATTGTCGCTCTTTGTTTATTTATAGCGCAAAAAATAAATATCACAGAGATGATCAAATACCACCAAAAGAAAGCTCTATTTGTGGGAAAAAAGGATGTCAATTTTGTTTGGGTACAGTCAGTTAAAGTGACGTAGTGCCGTTTCGCAAAAAATGGCCTGGTCAGAAAGGGGGCAAATCCTTCCGGGGCTGAAGTGGTTAAAAATCCCCATAGGCGACGCTCTAAAAATGTTTACAGGCTACCGGTTACAGAGGAGGTCTAGCGCTAGAATTATTGCTCTTGCTCTAACGTTTGCAGTGATACCTCACGTGTGGTTTGACCGTCGTTTACATATGTTGGCGCAACCTATGTATGCGTTCGCTTCTGTGCACGAGACCACGGGGACGGAGGGCTTTAAAAAATATATATATTGTTTATTTTACTTTTATTTTTATATTTTGACACTTTCTTTTTTTTATGTAATGTAAACATCCCTTTTAATAAGAATAGTGTGTGACAGGTCCTCTTTACAGTGAGATCTGGGGTCAATATGTCCCCACATCTGGTCTCTAGGCTGGGAAGCCTGAAAAAAAAAACGATCCAGGCTTCCCAGCCAAGGCTGCGGCATTTTTTCAAATGCAGAGGCCGGGCGTGATGTCATAACATTGCGCCCGGCCTCTGAAAGATCATAGAGACTCCGGGGACCATCTGGCCCTCTGGAAATCTCTGTGATCAACATCCGGCATGGTCCAATTCCTTCTCCCTGTTGCCGATCGTACAGGCGAGCAGGGAGAAGCACCAGGGGGTGGTGGGGGGTGTCCCATCCCACTGCCTGTAAGAACGGTCAAGTGGTTGATCAGCCGCTATGATTGTTCTTACGGTGCAGGGAATCGCCGGAGCTAAAAGAAGATATCTGAATGATGCCTGTAGCTGCACGCATCATTCAGATATCCCCACTCAAAGTCCGCAACGTCATATGACGTCGCTGTACGGGAAGTGGTTAAGAGGGACTGTTCCTTCTTGAGGGGTATTTTTCTTTCGAATTTTTATTTTTCAGATGGGGCTCTTGTGACCTGGTTAAAGCTCCTGTGTCCTGGCTCTTGTGGTTAGCCTTGCCTTGGGTTATTTTCCCTACCCTCATTTTATTTTGGCACTGCTTTTGGACGTCCCAATGGTCAAGATTAAGGAGGTGCTGTGTCCTTCGATGAACTAAGGAGAAAATTGGATTTTTGTACTCACCATAAAAATAAATAAATAAAAATAAATATAATTAAAAAAAAAAAATTGTATTTTTGTACTCACCATAAAATCCATTTCTTCATGTTCATTGATGGACATACCACCCACCCCTCTATGGAGTTTTGATACTTCTGTTGCTGCTTGCTACTAAACTGAATACCTAGAGCAGGGAAAGGGTTATATACTGACTGAGGACGGCCCATGGGGCATAGCCAAGGTTTATGTTGTGCCTAGTGTTACTCCTGCAGAGGCAATATAACCCAATGGTCAAGATTAAGGAGGTGCTGTGTGCGTTGAACACGGAAAAATGGATTTTATGGCGAGTACAAAATTACAATTTTTTAAAATAAATTATATTTATTTTTATTGATTTATTTATAAAGGATAAGGTTTGACACATTTATTTAATCAGGTTCTCATTATCCATTTGTAGGACTTGCATGGAAAACAGATCATGATTTGAGCTATACCGTCACTTAACCACTTCAATACTGGGCACTTAAACCCCCTTCCTTCCCGGACCAATTTTCAGCTTTCAGCGCTGTTGCAGTTTGAATGACAATTGCGCGGTCATGCGACACTGCACCTATATTAAATTTTTATCATTTTTTTCACACAAATAGAGCTTTCTTTTGGTGGTATTTAATCACCCCTGGGTTTTTTATTTTTTGCGCTATAAATTAAAAAAAACAAAAAAATTTCAAAAACAATGCATTTTTCTGCGTTTCTGTTATAAAATTTTGCAAATAAGTGATTTCTCTTCATACATTTTGACCAAAAATGATACTGCTACATTTCTTTGGTAAAAATAACCCAAATTGGAGTTTATTTGGTGTTGGCGGACAGACAGATGTGACGGTGACATACAGATGTTTTGTGTATGGTGACAGATGTGATGGGGGACATACAGATGTTTTGGGGGCTCTTTTATGGGGACACTTATGTTTACAGGGACAGGGGTATCAGTGTGCTTGGTGCACTGTGTGGGGGGCGATCTGTGACAGCTTTCTGCATGAAATCCTCACCATGCAGAGAGCTGTCACAGAGCTGCAGCCCCCCCCCCTCCCCCCGCACTGAGCTCTCACTGAGCTCGGCGGGGGAGAACTGTCACAGAGACGCTCGTCTCTGTTTACAATGTGACGGCTGTGATTGGACACAGCCGTCACATGATCAGGAGGGCCAGTCACTGCGCCCGTATTCCGATCTCCTCTCAGCTGGATCCTGTGATCATAATGATCACAGGATCCAGCAGCAGCGCGACGCGTGCCCGCGCTGCGAGCTCCCGTTCTGCAGGACGTATATATATGTCCTGTCAGAACGGGGAAGCTCCCACCTGGCCGTATATGTACAGTGGCCGGGTGGGAGGTGGTTAATCAGTTTGCGATCAGCCGCCGCAGTTTCACTGCGGCAGGGTGGCTTGGCTGCGCAAACCATCGTCATAGTACGTCGGCTGCATGTGCGATTAGCGGGCGCACGCGTGCCCACTCCGTGAACTTGCTCACGGGTCGGGTGGACTTTATGTCCACCGGCGACCCGCGATCAACATCTACAGAGGCAGAACAGGGATCCGCCAATGTAAACATGGCGGATCCTCATTCTGTCAAATGACATGACACAGTTCTACTCTTCCCTGTAATCGGATTGGTCATGCCCCGGCCAGCCCAGCACCCACACAGTTAGAACACAGTGAGGGAACACCGTTAACCCCTTGATTGTCCCTTACAGTTTAACCCCTTCCCTGCCAGTGACCTTTATACAGTAACCAATGGCTATTTAACCACTTAAGGACCGGAAGGATTTCCAGCTTTAGGACCGGAGCCCTTTTTGCGATTCGGCGCTGCGTCGCTTTAACTGACAATTGCGCAGTCGTGCGACGTTGTACCCAAACGAAATTTGCGTCCTTTTTTTCCCACAAACAGAGCTTTCTTTTGGTGGTATTTGATCACCTCTTTATCATTTCTGATCGCCGCTATAAACAAAAGAAGAGCGACAATTTTGCAAAAAAAAACAAATTTCTTACTTTTTGCTAAAATACAAATCCAAAAAAAAAATATAAAAAAACATTTTTTTTCACAGTTTTTGTCCGATTTATATTCTTCATCATATTTGCGATAAAAAAAATCGCAATCGGCATTTATTGATTGGTTTGCGCAAAAGTGATCGCGTTTACGGATGAGAATTCATTTTTGGGGTTTTTATTCTTTTTTTATTTTTTACTAATAATGGCGGCGATCTGCGATTTTTAGCGGTACTGCGATATTTCAGCGGACATGTCGGAACATTTTGACACTTTTTTGGGACCATTGGCATTTATACAGCGATCAGTGCTATAAAAATGCATTGATTACTGTGTAAATGCCATTGGCAGTGAAGGGGTTAACCTGCAGGGGGCGCTCTAAGGGTTAACTATGTTCCCTGGGCGTGTTCTAACTGTATGGGGATTGCCCTAGCTGGGGAAGGGAAGTGGTCACAGCCTCCACGTACAGGAAGGCTGTGATCACAGCCCTTTCCCCTTCACAGAACGGAGGTCCGTGTTTACATACACGGACCTCCGTTCCTTCACTCCGGGGGGGGGGGGGCATCGCGGGTGGCCGGCGGCAATCGAAGCCGCCGCACCCGCTCCCTGGCCCTCCCCGGACACAGTGAGCGCGCGGGCGCGCCTCCGGCGGTGGCGCGCGCGCTCACTGTGCGCGATCTGGCGGCCGCCGCCGTATGACGACGTTTCGCCTTACAGAGCCACTTTGCCACCGTCAGATGCCGATCGGCGGTCGGCAAGTGGTTAAAGCATTGATCGCTGTATAAATGTCATTGGTCCCAAAAGTGTCAGATCTGTCCGCTGCAATGTCGCAGTCCCGATAAAAATCACAGATCGCCACCACTACGAGTAAAAAAAAAAATTATAAAAATTCCATAGATCTATTCCCATAGTTTGTAGACGAGTTATTTTTTGCGCAGCCCAATCAATATACGCCTATTGCGTTTTTTGGGGGTTTTTTTACCAAAAATATGTAGAATACATTTCGGCCTAAACTGATGAATACATTTTATATATATATATTGGATATGTATTATACCAAAAAGTAAAAAAAAGTTTTTATTTTAAATTTGTCGCTCTCTGTTTATAGTGCAAAAAATAAAAACCGCAGAGGTGATCAAATACCACCAAAAGAAAGCTCTATTTGTGGTCAAAAAGGGACATCAATTTTGTTTGGGTACAACGTTGCACGGCTGCGCAATTGTCAGTTAAAGCGACGCAGTGCCGTATCGCAAAAAGTGCTCTGGTCAGGAATGGGGCAAATCCTTCCCGAGGCTGAAGTGGTTGTGTCAGTGGACACAATAATAATCCCATGCATTAGTGCCAAGGAGAGAAATAATAGCTCCCAATATTGGTGTAAACAGATTCAATAATAACCACCAGCATTGTTGTCTGTGGCCACAATAATTATCCCCAGCACCAGTGCCAATGGCTTTAATAATAAACAGCAGCATATTTGCTAGTTGAAACCATAATAACCCCCAGTAGTGGTTTTAGATCCAACAATAATAAATCTCACACTGGCGTCAGAACACAAGAAAAGAGGATGTTGCATGCCGATTTTCTTATGGTCAATGACATTGTCACTGGGCACACTGGCTCTGATTTTTCAGCATGCCACAAAACCGGGACTACCCTAAGGATCAGGAAAAAATGGCCCAGAGTTGGAAATCCACATACATACAATCCACTGAAATCACCAAACAAATATCTAAGAGTCCAAGGTTTTAATGATCAAAAAATGTCAATGTGTTTCAGGGGCAAAACACACTCCCCCTTCATCAGTTCTTAGGAATGACAGTGCTCAGATGGATTCAGTAAACAGATTCCAAACAGATCTGCACTGTGCACTTTGCTGCATTCACTAACAATGGTTTAGCCTGTCTTCCTGAAACTGTCCCAGGTAAGAAAATCAGCAAGCCGTTCAGCCAATCAGTGATCACATGGAAGTCCATCTCACCCCCCACCTTAAAGTGGAACTTGTGCACAGGCAGGATTTCTAATGCAAAAGAGACATGCTATGTCTCTTCTGTATTGAAGTTCCCTTACCTGCCTGTTAAGTGCAGCCCAGTGTAGAATTTCAGCAATGCCAAGCTGACTGAATCCCACGCATGCTCGAGAGTAACGTCACCTTGGCCCAGCCAATTAAAATGAACCACCTGGGCTGAAGATGTCAGCGTCCGGCAGGGAGCTCCAGGGATCATAGCTCTGGAGAATAGGTAAGTATGATTACGACTCAGTTAAAGGGTCATGGTTGGCGTGTGGGAAGAAATGAACATTGTTTATTGTTATGGTAATTTTTTTGCTTGTATTTATCATCATCTTGTGCTTGTATTTTAGCATCAAACAAACTTTGGGGCGTATTTATAGAGCTGTAATTATGACATTTGCCAAACATTAAGGCCCCTTTCATACTGGGACCGCCCGATCATCAGCGGTAAACCAACGCTAATTTAGCGGCGATCTACCGATGTAATAGCAGCGCTATGGCGCCACTATTCGGGCGGCAGCACGACACTTTTAACCCCCCGCCCCACAAGGGGTTAAACAGGGGTTAAAAGTGCCTGCGCTCGGCGCTCCCGGAGCAGTGTACAGCTGCTATGGGAGCGCTGCCCATTCAATCTAATGGCAGGGGCGGTGGAGGAGCGGTGTATACACCACTCCCCACATTCCTGAAAAATCATGCTTGCATGATTTTCTTCAGTGCAGCGCTAGCGCAACGCCCCAGTCATAAAGCATCCATTGAGATGCATGAAGATCATTTTTAGAGCGTTATTGGAGCGGTAATTTTAGTGCTATACCGCTGTAATAACGCCTTAGTGTGAAAGGGGTCTAACTGAAGGTGAATATTCCTGACACATGTTTTAAATTAAGGTAATTGATTTACCACCAGTGAGTGTTTGCTAAAAGTCACATTCACAGCTTTATAAATGTGCCCCTTAATGTTCAATGTGAGGAAATTACATACTTTTTCTTCAAGGTACCGTTTTTCTTTTCTCATATAGAAATGGCGTTTCACAGTTTCCTCTTGGAACCAATAAGCTGCCATGCCTTTAATAAAGATGGAACTCGTGAGTATTTCTGCTTGTTTTGAAACATGACCATTAAAGTTTATTTAAACCCAATAATTAATATCATATATAAGCTTTAACATGTTAAAGCGGAACTAAGTCCACAGAAGTATTCACCTCATCCCAGCGATGCGATGGTTAAATCCAATTGCCAGCCACTGTCATCTTCTCCCCGGCTACTTCCAGGTGCTGGGTTGTCGGCCTCTTGACTGGCATGCACATGGGAGTCTGTCAGAGCCAGGGAATGTTTGCTGAGCTGCGCATGTCTCTTCTGCAATAACGAGCTGTCAGCTTGCAGTTTTTTTATTAACGTGATTGTAAAGTTTTTTTTTTTTAAATAAATAAACTTGTTATACTTAGCACAGAACGGTCCTCTTATGGGGCCTCCTTCTGGAGATCTTGGCTCCTCCTCTTCTGTGTCTGCGGACCTTGATACCGAGCTGGGCTGTGTGCATCTATAGACACACACACAGAGGCTCGACCCAACCCCCACTCCCACCTCACAGGATTTGATTGACAGAAGGAGGAGAGCTCAGGTAAGTGTCTTTATGGGTGAGGGGCACAGACACATGAAGGTTTTTTACCTTAATGCAGAGAATGCATTGAGGTAAATAAAAAACTCCTTGCCTTTGGAACCACTTTAATTACGTTTAGTTCCACTTTAAAGTAAATTCAGAAGTAATTCCCAACTTTTTAAAATGTGCAGCCTTTGGTAAAATAAAAGCTGTTAATCTTGCAGTCAAGGTCTTTCTCCAGTCACTTCCTGTTAGAGTGTCAAAGCTTTGTTCTCTTAATTGTGCTCCTGCATTGTCACCCTGGTTTCTGATGATTACAAATGAGCATTTTAAAACACATTACACAGGCATGGTCCACTGTGGAAACCTGCCCAGAGAAATGCCATGCAGTCATGATTGGAGTAAATGCATGTAGATAGGGAAGTGGCTGTAGACGACCAGCACAGCACCATTAGTATGCAACACAAGATGAAAAAAGGGTGAAAACATGCAGGAAAAGTATTACCCCTTACCCCCTTAAAATTTTCTTGTTTCCCTACTCTTCTTTCCTCTCCTTTTCCAAAAATGCTTTCTCTCTCTTTACCATCCTTCCTTTCCATCATCTCCCTTTTCTCCACTGCCAGATCAAGAGTATAGTTGATGTTCATCCCCCACTGTCCCTACCTTTTGTTTCACCAGCCCCCCCCTCTTAGATTGTAAGCTCACAGGAGCAGGGCCCTCTAACCCTCTTGTTTTAAACTGTACTGTTGCTGTAATGTCTCTTTATCTTGTAAAGCGCTGCGCAAACTGTTGGCGCTATATAAATCCTGTATAATAATAATAATAATAATAATAATAGCAAACTGTTCAGAAGTGCTACATATGCAGACAGTTAAATAATGGATAGCATGTACCATGAGCAGGCTGGCTGGAAGGACTGCTGCAAGCATGGAGCAGGCCAGAGCAGGCTAAGACAGTCTAATTACATAGGAGGGTCAGGCAGAAGTATAGTCTAGACAAGTCAGGTCATCATGGTACACAATCACAGTGTAGAGAGCAGGGTCAGAGCAAGCTTGGTCCTACCTGGCAATCCATGGAGCAAATACAAGCTGGGTCAAGCAAGAGCACACAAGATAGCATCTGCTAGCATGAGCACTCATGGTATGTGCAACAGGTGCTTTAGGCTGGGTTCGCGCTGGTACGACAAATGCTCCAGCATTGGGAGCACATACGCATGACGTGTAAAAATCAATGTTTTCCTATGAGACGCATCTTAACTGGTCTGACACAAGTCGGTCCTACTTTGAAAAAGGTTCCTGCACTACTTTAGTCTCACTTTGATCCTATTTTAGCCCATTGAATATCATTGAAGTCGGATCAAAGTCGGATCATCTTAACTGATCCGACTTTGGCATGTGACTTTTGCTCTGAGACTCTTGAAGGGGAACCTCACACAAAATAAAAAAAAAAAAAGGCATAGGGATCCTCCTCCAAGACCACACCAGACTCTCCGGTCTGGTATGGATTTTAAGGGGAACCCCCACGCCAAAAAATACGGCATGGGGCCCTCAAAATCCATACCGGGCCCTTATACGAGCACGCAGCCTGGGAGGTCAGGAAAGGGGGTGGGGACGAGCGAGCACCCCGGAGCACCTTGTCCCCATGTTGATGAGGACAAGTGCCTCTTCCCGACAACCCTGGCCAGTGGTTTATGAAGGGGGCCCCCAGATCCCAGCCCCCCAACCTCTGTGAATGAGTATGGGGTACATTGTACCTCTACCCATTCGCCTATAAAAAAAAGTGTCAAAAATTAAAAAATTGTATACAGGTTTTTGACAAAGTAATTTATTAAAGCAGCTCCGGCGTCTCTTCCGATTTGTTCTCCCTCTGCTGATGTCTTCTCCCCTCTTTGGCTCATCTCCCTCCTCCACTGATGTCTTCTCACCTCTCTGGTTCTTTTCCTCTCTCCGCTGTTTTCTCCCTCTGCCGGGTCTCCTCTCTCCGCTGTCTTCTCCCTCTGCCAGGTCTCCTCTCTCCGCTGTTTTCTCCCTCTGTTTTTCTTCTGATGTTCTCTCGGCGCTCCCTCCCGCTGTAATGCTAGGTCCGCCGTGTGCCATTACTTATATAGCCATAAGGCGTGCCCACCCGGTGACAACATCAGGAGGGCCCACCCCCTTGTGATGTCACCGCCCATCATGCCCTGGACTGCACATCATGCACAGGGACTGTTGGGAGCTGTTCGTTTTCTGTTTCCAGGTAATGGCTGTCTCAGGTGAGTTTTGCTCAGCCTTAAATGGCCAGCCTGAATCTTGGTACTGACACCCACCTCTCTACACCCCCTCCCTAACCAGACCCCATTTTCATACATCGTCTCCCCAATTTTCTTCCTGAGAGAACGTCCTTCACTTATTATCCAACAGCAACAATATGAATCAATTACCAGTCCATGAGGTTCAGTTTTGCTGAATTACCCTGTTACCTGGAAGCCTTCAAGTTGTTAAAAAATAGTAAATTCTTTATTTTCAAGGAAAGCTTCCATAAGTTTCCAAGAATTTATTATTGCTTTGGTAATACTATACACTAATTTTTTTTTTGACTGCAACTTATGTTGTAAGTCTTAACATTGGCTGAGAGCACTGATCAGGAGCTGATCGGCAGACCTTTTTCTGCCATGCTCCTTTGACAGAAGCTGGACGAACGGCCGGCCTCTGTCGGACCGACTGCAGTACACATGGGCTGAATGTCAGCTGGTTTCTATTGATGGGGGCCATGTGCACTAGGCTTTACTGTAAAATATTTTATATTTACATAAATAAAATTAAAGAAATAATGTACAAACCCTGCTATGATCCAGTTAGCATACCATGCTTGTGAAATATTTGCGATTTATCCCTTAAATCCTTTTTTTTCCCTACAGAAATAGCTTTTTGCCCAAATAGTCATGATGTCCATATTTACAAGAAAGAAGGAGAAAAATGGACCAAAATACATGAGTTGAAAGAACACAATGGCCAGGTTACAGGTAAGTGCCTAAAATATCTGTAGTTCAGTGTGTCAGTGCAGACTGACCTCCTTTTCATAATACTCTTTTAATGATCCTCCTAAAAATTTTAAGGTATTTTTTTTTTTTTTTTACGCATACACCAAACTAATATTAAAGAAAAATCACACTAAGCATTCAGTTGATCTAAAAATGCCAAACATGATAGCTGCCAAACATTAACAAAAAAAAACAGCTTACTTTAAGTGTAGCCTGGCGGAGCAAGAAAGGGGGTGGGGGTGAGCGAGCGCCCCTGCCCCTCCTGAACCATACCAGGCCGCATGCCCTCAACATGCGGGGGGGTATGGAGAGTCCCCACTAGGTGGCTGTACCCAGGGCAGGCAGCCACCCAGGTATGCCACTGTCTAAACATACAGTTAAGAGGGGAGTGGGTTGAAGTGGGGGAGGAAGCTGATTCCAATTTATCATAGGATACAGTAGTGATCGGGAGCTGTTTTCTAACCCACCTGATTATTCCATCATCAGCATGCGGTAAGCTGGCTCAGGGGCCACAAACAGCCAATACTGTAGACAGTGTTTTTAAAGCATTATTGATAGTAAAACTATGATGACCACATGTACATTTATCTCTAGAAAACAAAGAACTTTGGTTACCTTTTTAGTGGTTTTCCAGTTTAAATAAGTTAAGCTTTCACCTAGGGCAGGTCCATGAATGAACAGATAAATATTTCCACTATACCTACAGAGGTATGCAAACATTTTTCTAATATATTTATATCATTTTTTTTTATTGATATTAGGCATTGATTGGGCACCTGAGAGCAATCGAATTGTGACATGTGGCACTGATCGAAATGCCTATGTTTGGACTCTGCGAAACAATGTGTGGAAACCAACTCTCGTCATACTCAGGATTAACCGCGCAGCACGATGTGTGAAATGGTCACCCAAGGAAAACAAGTTTGCTGTGGGCAGCGGTTCAAGGCTTATCTCCATCTGTTATTTTGAGCAGGAGAATGACTGGTGATTACAGACTATGTTATAAACTAGTGGATAGCCAGTTCTGGGGCTTCAAATGCAACCTAGTAGCCACATATATTAGTTCTAATTTTTCTTAACTTTAGATAGCAAAAAGTTACTTTAAAACTGGTTAGCCAGAAATTAAAATGCAATCCATATCTAAAACGTCATTGTTCAATTGACCAGCACTATTCACTAACACTAGATATGTGTGCCCAGTAGGTCAGCCGTAACAAGTAAAATGTACATTATTGAACCCTTGCTGGATTTGATCCATTTCTCAGTTCCATGTTATAAAAGCCTTTAGGAAACTGAAAGACTTAGGCTGGATTCACACCTGTCCGGTGCGAATTCCAGCCTGTCTGCTGCCGGGAAGGGGCAGAGCCGCCGTTCAGCGGCTCCTGTCCGTTCCCATAGCGCAGCAGCTGCGGGGGGAGATATGGGGAGGGGCCACGAGCAGGGGAAAATATCCCCGTTCAGTGCAGAGTGCATCTCCGTGTTAGATGCGTTCCCATTGAACTCAACGGGCTGGGAATTCGCACCGCATTGCACAGAAAAGGCACACGTTTTTTGTGCAATGCGGAGTACGAATGCACCGCACATATGTGAACCGGAATCATTGAAAACAATGTGTTTTCAAGTGTCCTGCGAATTGGAAGCGGTTTAAGCCGCATTCAATTCGCATAGGTGTGAACCCAGCCTAAAACTTATTTAAAACAAAGAATCCACGTAGCACCCTGGTAGCAGTAAATGGCTGACCAACAGTTGAACGCCACTCTACTAGAATCAGATTTCACTGACTATTGACTACCTGTCCAGATGTTATTGATGAATACACAATGTACATTTAATACAACAGTTTAATATACACTGGGTCCCTTCTCACTAATAGTCCTCTACAGATCCCAGTAACTAGGCAGCCAGTGCACCAAATACATGAGATTTGCTGCCTAATGTAAGTTGAATATATTAGAGAATATAATATAAGAATATATTCCTATCCATGCCAATATTACGATGTCTGTGTTAGGAGTATAGTTGCAGCACAATTTTCAACAACTGACTGTAAAAGCTAATCATTTTTATCCTACATCCAGTGCAGCCTCATCGTATTTCCAACGTAACATCGTAGTTCATGCTGTACAATCTAATGAAGCTAATCATGCAACCTCATCTCTTGTTTCATCTTGCACCTACCATAACCTGATACAGCTTAAAGTGGTTGTAAACCTTTACATATACCCAGTGAAGTGACTGGCCTCAGATGATACACAGAGATGAAGCAAATTATCCTACATAAGTTGAACCTGTTTATCGGCAGCCATCTTTCCCCTACATTCATTCAAAGTGCAGAATTTACACAGGATCTCTCAGCTCTGAAAAGCAGGGGGAGGAGAACTGAAGTTACATCATTGAGGAAAGCTCTGAGAGCTGATTGGAGGGAAGGGACACACCCCCCTTCATACAGCACACAGAAACAGAGCTGAGGCTGTCGGCTGTCAATAACACTGTGCACTTCCCTGTCACCATTTTTCTCTTGGTGTCAGGAAAACTCATCAGAAGTGACTCAGGCTTATAGTAGAGGAATGAAGCAGCAGAGAAAAATGACACTTGGTGCTCTGGGCTGAGACAAGCACACACTATAGAATGATATGATTTGTAAACCTCAGACATGAAATATGAACAACCACTTTAAAGGTGTAGATTGATAGCACCAGAACCTCAAGATGATGATGCTTCATTTTTTTCAATATGAAGCTATTAATGTCCCTGTGAGGCAAATGGATGATAGGTAGGTAGCTTGTGTGCATAGGATTACTAAAACCACCTTGAGTTCTGAATGCAATATTTATATCTGAAATTAAAGCACCACACCAATAAAATGAATGCATTCTGAATGTTAATTGGATATGAAAGCCTACGTGTGGCTCCAGACAGCTGACTACACTGGAGGCGATATGCCGCTCCAGGGAGCCCGTTCACCACGGCCTCTCCTTACTATATACCTTGTTGACTCAGCCCCTTCAATGGGAAGAGGATCTGGGTGTTCAGTTGACTGCTGCAGAGAGAGAGAAAATACAGCACTTTGCCCATAAATCCTCCATAGCTACCAGGAATCAAGAATCCTGCTATAAAATTCTTACAAGATGGTACAGAGTGCGAACGGTTCTGCATCTGTTCTTCCCTCGGACTTCGGAGCGGTGCTGGAGATGTGGAAGGGGGGAAGGCACAATGCTCCACATTTTTTGGGACTGTCCAAAATTGCGTCCCTTTTGAAAGGGGGTGACCCGCACCATAAAAAACCTGACTGCCGTTGATGTGGAAGACAAGCCACTGGCGTGTTTATTACACTTAACAGACCGTCCCATCAAGAAGTACAAAACCTCTCTAACAATGCAGCTGTTGAATGCGGCTTGTATTCCTCTCTGTTGGAAGTCGGAGCTCCTTCCCTCTCTGGCACTTTGGTTCTTGAAGGTTAATGACCTGAGAAATATGTAAGACCTGACTGCCACCCTGAACAACAGGGAGGAGGCCTTTCGGGAGACCTGGCGACCTTGGCAGTACTTTGTCTATACAGACGCCTATCTGGCGGAATGCCGCGCTGAGCCACTGGATCAGCATGACACCGGGGGGTCCTAGGCGGGCGACACGCAATTCCTACTGTATCCTCCTTACTTTTTGTCTATCTGTTATATTATACTTCCACTCTGTTCTGTAGTTTCACAATTCCAAAAGTTGAGTTTCCTGGTGATAACCTAGTCTTATTTCACCCTCCCGTTCCGCGGCGGTTGGTCCTGGGGGTGGGTGGGGTCCTGGCTGCGGCGGGGGGTATCTGGCGGTCTTCCTCCGGGTCCCCCGGCCGCTGGGGCCGGGTGTCTCTGCCTCTCCCTGGACGTTAATCAACCCTGGGGTCATTTTATAACAAGGTTTTTGGTTGTTTCAGTACAGAACGGTTGATGGGGCTGTCGGAGTGGGAGGACCAGTCGGACGTACAGCTTTCAGCTAGGCACCTGGGTGCTCAATGCTGCCCGCCTTTGAGGCGGGCTACGGTTACAGACCATGGAGTGCACTTACATGTTGCTCTAGGTTTTTCAAGATATGAGAATACCGTACCCTCCATTACTGTGTATAATGTTGCTCTATTCTGATATACACTTTGTCTCCATGATTCTGTATTTGATGATGGCTTTCCAGTTGTATGTATCTTTCTTTGGAAAATAAAGGAATTACAAAAAAAAAAAAAAGCCTACGTGTTTCAGGAGATAGGTGTCACCCCCTTACACAGGATTAAGTAGGACACAAGGGTTGGAAATTGAATTAAACCATTTTATGAATATTATACACTACAGGGTGGGCCATTTATATGGATACACCTTAATAAAATGGGAATGGTTGGTGATATTAACTTCCTGTTTGTGGCACATTAGTATATGTGAGGGGGGAAACTTTTCAAGATGGGTGGTGACCATGGTGGCCATTTTGAAGTTGGCCATTTTGAATCCAACTTTTGTTTTTTCAATAGGAAGAGGGTCATGTGACACATCAAACTTATTGGGAATTTCACAAGAAAAACAATGGTGTGCTTGGTTTTAACGTAACTTTATTCTTTCATGAGTTATTTACAAGTTTCTGACCACTTATAAAATGTGTTCAATGTGCTGCCCATTGTGTTGGATTGTCAATGCAACCCTCTTCTCCCACTCTTCACACACTGATAGCAACACCGCAAGAGAAATGCTAGCACAGGCTTCCAGTCTCTGTAGTTTCAGGTGCTGCACATCTCATATCTTCACAGCATAGACAATTGCCTTCAGATGACCCCAAAGATAAAAGTCTAAGGGGGTCAGATCGGGAGACCTTGGGGGCCATTCAACTGGCCCACGACGACCAATCCACTTTCCAGGAAACTGTTCATCTAGGAATGCTCGGACCTGACACCCATAATGTGGTGGTGCACCATCTTGTTGGAACTATGATGTTGGTGATAGGGAATTGCTGGCCATCAAGTCGGCTTTGGAGGAATGGCGGTACCTCCTGGAAGGAGAAGCTCACCCCGTATTGGTTTTTACTGACCATAAAAACCATAAAAAAACCATATGCTGTGAAGATACGAGATGTGCAGCACCTGAAACTACGGAGACTGGAAGCCTGTGCTAGCATTTCTCCTGCGGTGTTGCTATCAGTGTGTGAAGAGTGGGAGAAGAGGGTTGCATTGACAATCCAACACAATGGGCAGCACATTGAACACATTTTATAAGTGGTCAGAAACTTGTAAATAACTCATGAAAGAATAACGTTACGTTAAAACCAAGCACCCCATTGTTTTTCTTGTGAAATTCTCAATAAATTTGATGTGTCACATGACCCTCTTCCTATTGAAAAAACAAAAGTTGGATTCAAAATGGCCGACTTCAAAATAGCCGCCATGGTCACCACCCATCTTGAAAAGTTTCCCCCCTCACATACACTAATGTGCCACAAACAGGAAGTTAATATCACCAACCATTCCCATTTTATTAAGGTGTATCCATATAAATGGCCCACCCTGTATATTGTCAAAAGTATTGGGACACCTACCTTTACACACACATGAAATTTAATGGCATCCCAGTCAGAAGCTGGATACACACTATCCAGTTTTCTGTAGATTTTTTCCTCCAGATTTACCAAAACCATATAATATGAGGTCAAACCTTAAGAGTTTCAATTTGCATGCAATCAGGCAGGCCTTTACACTACATGGTCTTGGTAAATCTGAAGGAAATCTGACAACAAAAGTTGGGTAGTGTGTATGGGGTCTTAGTCCGTAGGGTTCAGTACTGAGTTGGCCCACCCTTTGCAGCTATAATAGCTTCAACTCTTCTGGGAAGGCTGTCCACAAGGTTTAGGATTGTGTCTATGGGAATGTTTGACCATTCTTCCAGAAGCGTATATGTGAGGTCAGGCACTGATGTTGGACAAGAAGGCTTGGCTCACAGTCTCTGCTCTAATTCATCCCAAAGGTGTTCTATTGGGTTGAGGTTAGGACTCTATGCAGGCCAGTCAAGTTCCTCCACCCCAAACTCGGTCATCCATGTCTTTATGAACCTTGCTTTGTGCACTGGTGCGTAGTCATGTTGGAACAGGAAGGGGCCATCCCCAAACTGTTCCCACAAAGTTGGGAGTATTAAATTGTCCAAATTGCCTTGGTATGCTGATGCCTTAAGAGTGTCCTTCACTGGAACTAAGGAGCAAAGCCCAACCCCTGAAAAACAACCCCATGCCATAATCCCCCCTCCACCAAATAATTTGGAGGGGTGGCCCATACTATTGGCAATATTGTGTGGATGAGACAGTTTGGGGTGGATGAACTTGAATGGCTTCAAAGGGTGGGCCAACTCAATATTCAACTCTACAGACTAAGTTTGGGATGCCGTTAAAGGCAGTCATTCCAATACTTTTGGTAATATGGTGTAGTATAAAACTATTTACCACTACCATACAATAGATATTTTTTCCACTGCTCACTGTAGAAAAATGCTTTAGTAAATAATAGGCCATAAAAATAATATTTCTGTGCTGTGACTTAATTATTACAGGTGGGTGTGCAAACATATCAAGAAGCCCATAAGATCTACTGTCCTTAGCTTGGATTGGCATCCAAACAATGTCCTACTGGCAGCAGGTTCAAGTGATTTTAAAAGCAGGTAAGCTGACAGTTTTAATGCCTATATAGCACTTAAACAGTAATCATCCAGAAACGTAATAGACAATTATAATAGAATATCACCTTTTTTTCTTAATGGCTGAAGTTATCTACTAAATGTTACTTTACTGTTAGACATATTTTTTCATATTACGCACATGCATGTTTTGCAATCTGAAAGTATAATACATGCAGACACTGTATTTACTGCCTCTTACATTGATGACAGTCCTCCCTGCCATTGTCTTCATCTTTTTTCTTATTTTTTTAATTGGTGGATATGGGGAAATCTTAGTAAGATTACACTGATATATAAGACCCTGAGGTGTCCATTTATAAAACTGTGATCAGCGGTGGTCCCAAGGACCACTGCTGATCACAGTTCATTTTCGGTTTATAAAGCAGAGATAATCGAGGGAGAACACATTCTCCCCCGATTATCTCTACACATGGAGAAGCTGTAACTGACTGACACAGGAACGGCCATTTTATGAAGCTGCGATCTCCGCACTTCACTGGTGATCTGTGTCGGAATTCACCCTCCCCGATTCACCAGCTCAGAGGTGGAGAATTGGGGGGGGTGGGGGGATCCCGGAGAAGGAGAGAGATCATAGACTTCCTCCTGCCTCGTTCCGACCTCCAAATACATTAGCCATGTCCCCCTGCCCTGTATATGAGTATATATGTATATACATATATATGATGTGTGTGTATATATACATATATATAATATATGTGCATATATATGTATATATAATGTGTGTGTGTGTTTATATATACATATATTGTGTAGGGGGAATAATAATTTTATTAAAGAGGTGGGCGGGCTCCTCCTAGAATGTCCGTTACTGAGCGGTGATAATTTATCACTGCTTAATAAACCAACATCTCTGAGTTTCTGTGAATTTTGGTGCCATAATCTCGTTATGTCTCACGAGATTAGGGCGTTCTCCACTGTTTAAAGCATTTGTAGATCACTTCACTTCACAAACTGTGATGCGATCTACACCACTTAATAAACAGGCACACAGAGGAGAAAGATCTCCTCTGTGAATGCTGGAGAATGGAGCAGTGGATTTTTAACACTGCTTTATAAACGGACACCTTAGGCTGGATTCACACCATTGTGGTGCGAATTCCAGCCTGTTTGCTGCCGAGAAGGGGCTAGAGCCGCTGTTCGGCGGCTCCTGTCCGTTCTCACAGCGCATTAGCTGCTCGGGGAGAGGTGGGGGGAGGGAGGGGAGGTGCAGTGAGGAGGGGAAAGATCCCCGTAAAATCGCAGTTCAGTGAGGAGCACATCTGTGGGCCAGATGTGCTCCCATTTAACAGAATGGCTTGGGAATTCGCACCACATTACACAGAAAACGCACACGTTTTCTGTGCAATGCAGACTGCGAATGCACCGCACCTATGTGAACCTGACACATTGAAAACAATGTGTTTTCAAGTGTCATGCGAATTGTATGCGGTGTAAGCCGCATCCAATTCTCATAGGTGTGAACCCAGCCTTAATGTTTTAGCAGTGCTATTAGGGAAAATGATTCCAATTTAAAAACAGTGCATGAACTTCACAAAAAGAGATAAATTCAATGAAGAAGGCAAGGGAAGTCAAGTATTTTGTATGCATTTTGTCATCAGAATCCCTAAAATCATATCCAGTTAAAATTGAAATATTCCCTCTTTTGAGACCACTTACAATCATATAAACCATGTCAATATTAATGAACACCACAATGAAAAAAGAAATGTATGTGGCATTTATGAATATTGAAGCAACAAATTATGTATGTTTTCACTCTTACAAACAGCCTTGCACTTGAAAGAAATGTACTTTCCTGACGCCAACATGGCAGCATACTAGTGATAGAGCTCCACCTCTTGACCACTCCCTTAGGACCAGTGAATAGCATAAAAAAGCGCATAGTTGGCCGCCCCCCCCATTCTTCTTTTTTTCCTCATGCCTGCACGCACCAGTGAAGAGTATGCAGTTCTACGGTATGTCCCCACCTCTGCCTCAGTGCAGTAGCCGTCTGTGTTCAAGCCTCTCCCAGTGCGAAGTCCCAGTGCTCGGGCTGCTAAATTGCGCTAAAAAGCTTGGGTGCCCCTTCTGTAGGTCTTGTGTCTGTGAATGTATTACCGTCTAAACCAAGGATTTCTCCTTTGTGACGTCCCGGGGTAGTTCTGGATGTCTTCCCCGTGGGTTCGAAAAATCGCGTTAAATCGTCGGGCTCGTGACCCTGAAGCGTGACCCTCTCCGAACTTGTGTCTGCCGATGACGTGACTCCGTCTCCACCCCTGTATGGCATCTTGACGTATGAGAAGTGACCACGCACGTCCGTACTCCTTTTTTTCTTCTTACCCCCCCCGCCGGTTGATACGCGAAAAAATACGATAAGTGACCAGGATTCCCTCACCAGTTCTCCACCTCGAGATAGTGATCATACGACGGTACAACCGCAGTCCTTTCATGTAAAGAAAGTTCACGTTCCGACAAACATTCTCACTTTTGTATGTATTAAACAACGAAGTTA
>BLSH010173590.1:486725-500092 GCA_018402905.1 Glandirana rugosa | reverse complement strand
TGAATTAATGTTAGTTTTATGCCATTTTTTACATATATGGCAACTCCACCTCCCCTCTTCCCTGCTCTGTCATTCCTGTATAGTGTGTACCCTGGTATAGTTATTTCCCAGTCATTTGAATCCTTGAACCATGTCTCTGTAATTGCAACAAGGTCCAAGTTATCCCTAGACATAAGAGCTGTCAGTTCACAAAGCTTGTTGCCTAAACTACGGGCATTAGTGCACATGACATGACAAACACAACTTTCAACTGCTTCCTTTTTATTAACAGAAACTTCAACTGAAGTGACCACCTCATCAGCCCAGTCATTACCAACATGAATCCTCACATTTGTTTCAACCTGCTGGGGACAGAAACTCTCCTCAACAATTATATCTCTGTCCCCATTTCTCAGTTTAAATGCATGACCAAAAAGTAGTTAAATTCCATACCAAGAAGCTCAGTGCCCTTGTGTGAGGGATGTAGGCCATCTCTCTTGTAAAGTTCAATGTCCGACCACCGGGTAGCATCATGACTAACATAACCAAAACCTTCAGCTTTGCACCAATTCTTTAACCAAACATTGAACTCTGCTATCCGAAGTACTTTCTTGTGTTGTCCATTATGCACAGGTAAGACCTCTGAAAATGTAACAGTACACCCTAACTGTTGAAGATCCTGGCCCAAATTCTGAAAATCCTTCTGCACAGAATGCACATCATTCTGGGACAAATCATTTGTGCCAAGGTGCTCAACCACATCAACATTGCACTCTTCGCTAGCTTTTTTGACAATTCTTACAATGCGCCCCTTATCTCTCCTAACAGTAGCACCAGGCAAACACCTAACTTCCTTTGACACTTCCACATGATTTCCTATAGCAACACCTTTTACAATTGAATCACCAGCAAGAAGATGACTTCTCCTTTTAGGAGCCTTATCCACAACTCTTGCCTGGTGAGCAGCCTCAGATAAAACAATTACTTTTGGAATTGCATTTTTTTTCTCAAGCTGCTCCATGTGCAGAGAAGGGTTGCCAATCTCACAAGCAGCTATGTTTGCAGCCTTTGTATCTGCTTCTAGCTCAGAAAGAACACTATAGGGGTTATGCAGTGTCAAACCAAAAGCTACATGTTTATGGTCCACAGGCCTTACTCTTCCAGACCCAATAGTTGTCCACACTGCCCTTCTCCTGCGCAGTCTTTGAGGAAGAGGTGGATTATTGCAGGGCAGCTCAACACAACAAACTGGCACAGACAACCTCCTGATCTCAGACTGCAGAGCCCAAACCAAGGAATTTAGACAGAATGTCATCACGTAGACTAGAAACCTGCATACAAATGGGACAGCATGCCAGCTTCCACAAAGCACCACGAAAAATAAATGCCAAACAAGTATTGCACTGAACTAAACCAAACATCTTTAAAGAGAGATTTACTTAAATTCAAACACAGGCACTAATCAAATAGAGTTGGCTGTCTCCAAACTCCTGCTGTTTTCAAACTACTGTCCTGAGAGCATATGACATGCAGCATGGTGACTCCAGCCCCATATAGAGGCTGGGTCACATGGTGCACTGGCCAATCACAGCCATGCCATTAGTAGGCATGGCTATGATGGCTTCTAGGGAAAACCAGTGAAAAACCAGTGAAACACTTGATGATTGACTGCCCTTGGCAGCTTTTCAACACGTGGAATAAAATACCAGAACCCCGGACTTTTTTTTGAAAAGTCCGGGTTCGGGTCCAGGTCCCGGACACCCAAAAGTTCGGTACGGACCCGAACTTTACAGTTCGGGTTCGCTCAACTCTGCTCCCTATATAAGTTTTACTTGTATATATGCTGTCTTCAGCTTTAGATACTGTTTAGAAAGTGCCCATCGTGTTAAAAAAGAAATTCTCTTCCTGCTTAGCTTTACAGTGAAGCCTGGGCACACAGCCAAGACAGCTGATTGGAGGAAAGGCACACACCCCCTCTACACATCTCAGCTCTCAGCTTTCTCCGTTCTATCGTCCAGTGTTCTGCTAATCTATTTATAGCATCATCCCTAACACAAAACTCTGGCTACTCTTAACATAATGTGACGGAAACTTGTCAGTCTGATAACAGAGGAACACAGCAAGAAACCGCTACGAGGCACAGGGCTTTGGAGAGAGATAACAAAACATTGCAGATCTATATGCTCAGCTCAAATTTCATGAATCGAGTTTACATCCATTTTAACCACTTGAAGACTGTAATATGTATATTTAGATTGCATCTTTCAAGTGGTATACCAGGATGATGCCTTCAGCTATCTGTTTTTATGTCAAAGCCATCTGAGTGGCCAATTACCCACTGGATTCCTTTTACAGAGTGTGGGAGGAGTCGTCTTCTTCTCCCGCCGCCTGTCGGTGCCTCTCCAGGGTCTCCAACCCACTGGACGTTATGTTATGTATCTATTTACCTTGCATAACATCTTTTATTTTTTACCAAAAAAAAATGCGTATTATATTGTGTTTGTGTGCATTAAAATTAATTAAAGTGTATTTTTCCTTGTTCCTCAACCGCGCTTCTGCTTAATCTCAACCTGCAATCATTCGTTACCATCCACTGCACTTTGCTTATGCCTACCTGCTTTATCCGCTATTGGACCCCACTACCACCTCCTAGTGGGGCGATCCCAAGGACTGTGACTTGGTACTAATACACAGCAAAATAACATCTCCACCATCATGAGCTCTGGTGAATACCAGTTAGTACTTAGACCCTGTACCCCGGGTGAACCCGTGTCATCCGCCAGGGTGACCTACTTGTATACCCGTTTTGCTTGTCGGTGGTTGCTGCTCTATTTATATAGCTACTGGCCTCCAAGCCTGACTCCAGTCTGTGACATAGTGACTCCTATGTATGCACCATGAGAGATTATGGAGGCTACCAATGAATGAACACTTTGACTGTGCTAGTTCCTTGGCTCTGATACTGTTAATTTGCTTTCAATGCTGTCTGAGCTTCTGTACTGGAACAGTTACAGCTTGCATGTTCCAAGCTTATGAATCAAAAGTTCTTAAGGCATTATACACTTTCAAATGTTTTTGTTGTTTTATCTAGGTATTTGTGTAGTTCTACTTCCTGTTTTGTTTTAATCGCCATACCTTGTAATGATAGGTTCCCATGTTGTGGTTACAGTTTGTAGCTTCATAGCTAATCAATTTCTCTTTATCCATGTATTCATCTAGCTTGCCCCTATTTGCCAAAGGGACATGCAACTTGTTCTGTATCACATAGCTTCCAGTCAATGCCTTGCCATTTCTGTGTTGCATCAAAAATGTGTTATAAACACATCTCTTAGTTTCATTGTTCAGCCTGCTTGTGTCTGTCTGATCTAATTACTGCGCCCGCACCAGTGCTAGTCTGAGAGACCCAGGGATTGTGGGATATATAGTTGCATCACAGAAAGTGTCTATTATTAGGCCATTGACAGAGGTCATGCATTAACCTGTGCAGTGGTGTGCCACCTGCCTCATGCTTGAACACAAACACTAATTGCTGACACCAAAATATGTAGATTTACTCTACTGTAGATTGTACGTACATGCCAACAAATGACACTGTGAAACTACATGATCAATACAAATCTTATGGAGCTAAAAACATACCAGGTGCAGGTAATAAAAGTTTATAATGCCTAGAAGTCAGACACAGCCAGACAACTAGCATTTTCAAAAGGAAACTTATATTGTACAATGGTAGCCCACATACCCCTGTCATTACAGATTCAATTTAATGAGTCATTTTTGTAATAATTTCAACATTTGGTCTGAACAGGAAAGTTTTAATTACACTTGGAAATGTAAGCATTATTATTTTATTTTTACCTTGTCTCCACGATTTCCTTCTGTGAAAAAAAACATAAAGTAAAAAGGGCCTATAATTTTTGGCCAAAAAAAAATTTGGGGTAGTTGAAAGTGAGTTCTGTGACCCTTAGGAGCTATTTAGAACTCATTATACCATTAAAAATCACCTAATTGTGCCTTCCCCATTTCAATCACAAAATGTTACAGACATGTCTTCATTTTTACCAAAGTTTTGGTTACTCGATTCCTCTAATTCCTACCTGCAATCTTAAGTCCATTCTAGAAGTTAGAAATAGTTTTTGTGATTTAATTCAGCACTATGCTGCCAACTAACAATGTTATTTTTGGTTGCTTTTGCTTATCAGGCACAATACCTATTTGTATAGGCTTATTATAACAAACTGCAGCTAATTTGTTTGAAGTATAGTACACCTTCTCACACAACCTTATATTTCCATCCTTCTGTCGTAGCTTGCTGTTTACCTAACCTTATTCTGCTATATTTCTCTTAATGCATGAAATCTGTACGTAATAAGCAGTACAGTGGTAACAATAATGTAAATGTAAAAAACATGTTTTCAACAGGATCTTCTCATCCTATATTAAAGAAATGGAGGAACGCCCTGCACCTACCCCTTGGGGATCCAAAATGCCATTTGGTGAGATGATGTTTGAATCAAGTAGCAGCTGTGGCTGGGTGCACAGTGTCTCTTTCTCCCACAGTGGAGACCACATGGCCTGGGTCAGCCATGACAGCACCATATGTGTTGTTGATTCCACAAAGAAGATGAGGTAAGACCTAGATCCCGACTGTCCATACATTAGCAAGAACCTTAATTTTTGACCTTCCTTTTTTGAGCAGGTCCACTGAAAGTTGGTGTGGCTTCACGAAGATTCAAGCATGGTTGTTATTTTAAACGCAAATTGGATATAACCAAATTCCCTCAGTATTGATCTCAGGGATTTCCTAATTGAGGATGAGGCAAGGCACATGAAAATGGGCTAGTTATGTTATAAGTGCAAGAGAGAGGGAGTTAGTTTGTTTTTATTTTGCATTAAAAGCAGTATCTCTGAAGACTTGCTTTCTGCTGATTGATGGATGTATTTGGGAATAGGTTTCTGCATGCAGCAGACTACTCCTGGTCAACCAGAAGTTTGCAGAAGGGGTGAATGGTAAAAAGGTGATTACTCATAGGTGTTAAGTGGGTCACTGTGTTGAAGAGCACTCAGTGAGCAATTACTATTTTAAAGATAGGATGTATGCCTGTCTTCTTTAAAAGGTTCTCCCAGTCTCAGGAGAAACCTGGAGAAACATGTACCTGCAACCACACGTAACATTTTTCAGATGCAATGCTGCCCAAACAGTTCTAATGTGGGCACTAATACTGGTCTAAACCTCTGTTTACAAAAGCAATCTTCTGCACTCAAGAGTAGTGTAAAGGTGGTGGATGGATCACAGGTCCTTGATAGTTCCTATAAAGGCACAGGCTTTGATGCCTCCTAAAGGATCTGGGGAGAACCCAGTAGAAACACTGTAAAACAAAGAAAAGGGGGCGCACCAGCCTTGCTCATTATTCAAGTGGTATCTTTAATAACACAGTAAAAAGGAAATATAATCACACACATCTCAGTGGTAAAAGCATATCAGAGTCCACAGTATACACAAAGCAACCAGGTCACCAAAACTAATCCCAGCAAACCGGAGGACCTTCCAGATGGCTGCATTTTGAGGGGAGATCCCCTCTTCCTCTGAGCCCTCAGATTAGCCCCTGTTTAGTCACCTGTTTGCTTTGTGTATACTGTAGACTCTGATATGCTTTTACCATTAAGTTGCTTGTTAGTATACTTCTTTTTACCGTATTATTAAAGATACCACTTGGGTAATGCGCAAGGCTGGTGCGCCCCTTTTCTTTATTTTACAGCTAAACCTCTGTTTATCAGTACAGCTTTACAGTGGTGGCTGGTGCTGTATATTTTGAGGGGGTGGGACGGCAAACAGGACATCCCACCGCCACTCCCCTGTCGGTCGGTCGGCCCCACACTTACACCCCCACCCCGGTCAGTCAGTCGCACTTAACCCATCTAGGTCGCGGGCAGCTTCGGTTCCTTTCTGTGTCTCCTCCTCGGCAGCTTCACCCTGCGTCTCGGGCTTCATGGTGGCTTCCCTCCTCCTTCCCTCGGCGTGGCGGCCAATAAAATTGCTCCTCCTCCTGGCCAATCTGGTCTCAGGACCAGCTTCCTGATTGGCCGGGATGAGAATCAAGGAAACAATAGCAAATAATAATTCGCTATTGTTACACAACTGGGCAGGCTCAGTGTGCTGAGCCCGAGCCCACCCTTTTATGAAGCCAATTAGAGCCTTTGACTCTAATCACGTGCTTCTAAAAAAAAAGAAAAAATCCCCATTGAATACATGCATCTGGCGCCCTGCATGTAGATTAGGGGCTGGACGCATAGATTAGGGGGACGGCGCCCTTGTGCCGAGCTGCCACTGCAGCTTTAGCTGGAAGAAGGGAATGAATATCTAAAAAGCTTTTCTTGAGAAGCTAACTTTTAGTTCCTGACAAGTGAAATGTATTTATTTCAGGTACTTATATAGCGCTGTCAATTTATGCATATATTGTACATTCACATCAGTCCCTACCCTCAAGGAGCTTACAATCTAAGGTCCCTAACTCACATTCATACATATACTAGGGCCAATTTAGACAGGATCTAATTTACCTACCAGCATGTTCATTGACGGACACAGCGCCTCCGTAATCTTAACCATTAGGTTATATCGCCTCTGCAGGAGTAGGACTAGGCAGAACATAAAACTTGGCTAGGCCCCATGGGCCATCCTCTGTCAGTATATAACCCCCTCCCTGCTCTAGGTATTCAGTTTTTTTCTGTCTAGTCAGGAGTAAGAACTTAGCTCCTTGCTGGGATCTTTTTGGTCCTAGCATTTTTTTTTCTTCCTTCCATGCATCTCTTGGGAGATCTGCAATCAACTGCCAGGCTGGGTGACTAGCTGGATAATCTAGATCCGGTGGTCTCCCCAATCCAGCCAGCGAGTGCGTGCAGACCGCCACTATGCGCTAGGTCAGCTGCAACATAGCCTGAATGGACGGAGGCTGGCCCGTGAGTTAAACGTCTCGCAGGGTCGCATACGACCGGACTCTGGTCCGAGTCCCAGAGTCCTCCTGGCCCACAGCCCCCCACTTCAGGGAAGAGGGTCCTATGTGGAGCGATACCTGCAGCAGTGGAACGGTAAGTTCAGTCCCCCCGCTCCTCTTCTTGTGGGGTTCGGGGTGGATTCGGGTACCCTCCAGGGATGGTAGGGCCTGCCTGTGGGTTCCCTCCTCCAATCCTAAAGTCCCTCTGTTGAGCTAGACTTCCCCCTCCCCTCCACAAACTAGTGGGGTCCCAGGACAGGAGAGACCCTGAGGGGTCTCCCCCACCATTCCCCCTTCTGTAAGGGTTTTGAGGTAGTGTGTATCCGCCTCTGGTAATATGAGAGGGGGTTCCAGTGCAGAGGGGCAGTGGAGACCCCTAGGTGCATGCCCTGCTGTGTAATACAGTGTGAGTTATAGTGCAGTTTAGGGGCCCCAGTGCAGAGGGTGCAGGTGCACAGCGAAAGCAGAGTGCACAGCAGAGTCCCCTAAGTGTTTCCTGCGTGGTGGGGTACAGTACCTTTGGGGGGCCCCCTTGCAGAGAGCGCAAAGAGAGGATCCTGACAGCACGATTCAGCACATCAAACGGCCGGAAGCCATCTTGGAGAAGTCTGACGACATCACGGTTGCCATTTTCCATTGGGTTGGCTGGTCTCTGGCCGGTGGCCATGTTTGTGTAACCAGATGACGTCACGGCGGCCATTTTCCGTTAGTCTAGTGAGGCCCTGGAGCCTCGTGGAGATGCCAGGGCTCCTCCTCTTCCTCTTTCTCCTCTTCCTGCCCTGGATGGATGAAATAGATGCTGACCTTTGGTGTTGCTGGGTCCAAACTGCGACACTCTTCCGGCTGGGAGGGTGAGTCTTTGGGTGTCCTTGTGTATCTCCCTCTCTGCTAATAGGTACCCTGGGCATTGGGGTGCCCTTGGTGGTGCTGCTGCTGGGGACGTGGCCCGTCAGGGGGGCTCAATACATGCTCCCTGACCCATCCAGTCGTGAGGATGAATCCTCTACGGTTACAGCAGTGAGTGAAAAAGCACTGATGGACGCACTTATTACTGCGGTGAGTGAGACTTGAAAAATGGAGGATGCGGCTTGTGTGGCCATGGATGTGGCTGTGGCTTTTGGTGTGCATAAATCACCTCATACACCAAAGGGGTTTCCTTATCTGCCTTATTTTGATAGGTTTACCTATAAAGAATGGGAACAACCAAAGTCACCCTTTGTGGTCCCCAAGCGTTTTGCAGTACGTTACCCCTTTGAGGAATCACTTAGAAAAAAGTGGACTAGTCCGCCAGTGGTGGACCCTCATGTTTCTAGGTTGAACAAAGCAACCATGATTCCAGTAGAGGATTTCCCGTCCTCTAAAGACCCGGTCGATAGGAAAACGGAGTCTGTGGCGTGCACCATGTGCACTATGGCAGGTTTGGCAATGCGACAGATCCTGGCCTCAGCCCTGGTATCTCAGACACTGACTGAATGGGCCAAGCTTTTGCGCCAGGGTCTGGAGAATGAGCAGGTTTCCACTGCTCATGTTGATCTGGTGGACCAGTTGGTCCAAGGGCTGCAGTTTGTATGTGATGCATCTTTGGATGCAACTCCCCTGCTGTCCAAACTTACCATTTCAGCGGTAGTGATTAGACGTGTGCTGTGGTTTAAGGACTGGTCTGCAGACCAAGCCTCTAAAAAAGCGCTCATTGATCTGCCCTTTCAAGGCGATCACTTGTTTGGGGCTACCCTGGATGACATCATTAAGGGTGTCATGGAGAAAGAGTACCTTCTTCCCACAGTCTAAGAACGTGAAGGGGCCTCGTAAAAGTGGTCCTTCTTTCTCAGCCCATAAGAAATTCTTTCGTGTCCCCGGGACTGCAGACAAGGGAAACAGATCTCTGAAGTCTTCCTCGGGGAGGTTCCAAGCAGTCTTGGTCTGGTAAGCCTAGAGCTGGCTCTTCCAGTCCCGCAGACGAGACCCCTTCAGCATGAAGGTCTGCCCTCACCCATAACTGGGGTGGGGGGACATCTTAGCTGGTTTCCAGCTTCCTGGACCTCAATCGTGAGCACCCACGCATTGAGCCTTTTGGGAGTACCAAAAAAGGGGGACAGAGTTTTTCCACTTCAGGGGGTCCTAAGTCTCTTTGTGCGGATGCAAAGGTTCAGGTCATGTCCGAACTACCTGAAGCCCCCTCTATACCCATCCAGGAAATTGAATCACCGGGGTCTGACTCAGGATTTAATGCTGACCAGGGTAGTCTTCTTTCTACTCAAACTTCAGCTCCTTTCCCAGGTTCAGTTCAACAGGAAGTTACCGAGATTCATGGCAATTTCATGGGTTCCTCTGGTAAACGCTGCAGTTGTCCTAGTGCCATTGCGGGGTCAACACCTTATTCCTCTTCCCCTGTGCCTGTGAAGGATCAAGGGCAGAAGTCTTCTGGCGGCTGTATACATCCCATCGGGGCTGCCTGTCAGAGAGGACCATTTGTCCCAAGGGCTGGGCTTCCATCCTGCTTTACAGTCGCTGGTTTTAATGGCTTGGCTATTGAAAGCCAGGTACTGAGGGATAGAGGTTTGTCTGTATTGGTGATCCCTACTATGTTGAAGGTGAGGAAGTCAACTTCTAGCAAGATATACCATTGTACGTGAAAAGCGTACATTTTTTGGTGTGAGTCGAATGGCGCTCCTCCTCACTCCTGTTCTATAGCTCGGATCTTGGCCTTTCTTCAATGGGGCGATGAGCAGCAGTTGGCCTTGAGTACCATCAAGGGCCAGTTGTCTGCCTTAGCAATCTTCTTTCACCGACCCCTAGCCACAAACTCTTTAGTTCATACTTTTATTCAAGGAGTCTGACACGTGGCTCCACCAGTATGGTCTCTTTTTCCACCATGGGATTTTAACTTGGTACTCTCCGTTCTCCAGAAACCTCAGTTCGAGAATATTCGGGAGATTCCCTTACCTATGTTGTCCAAGAAGGTGGCATTCTTGGTGGCTATTACATCTGTATATAGGGTGTCAGAGTTGGAGGTATTATCCTGTCATTCTCCCTATTTAGTGGTCCACAGAGACAAGGTGGTTCTTCGTCCCTGTCCATCGTTCCTACCAAAAGTGGTCTCGGACTTTCATTTGAATGAGGATATTGTGTTGCCTCCCCTGTGTCCCAAACCGGTTCATCCCAAGGAATTTGCTTTGCAAACCTTGGATGTGGTTCATGCGATTTGGGTGTATCTGGCAGATATGGAGCCCTTATGGAGGTCAGACTTGATTTTTGTGGTTAGACAAGGACCAAGGAAAGGGCTGGCCGCATCTTCAGCTTCCATCTCCAGATGGATCAGACAGACAGTTACTCAGGCCTATTCTATTAAAGGTCAGGTTCCTCCTTTCCTTGTCACGGCACATTGTACTCGGGCGCTTAGTACTTCTTGGGCCTTCCGTCATCAAGCATCAATATCACAGGTGTGCAAGGCGGCCACTTGGTTGTCGGTGCATACTTTCACCAAATTCTACAAAGTATATTTTTAGGCATCTGCGGATGCTTCTTTTGGCCGCAAGGTTTTGCAGGCTGTGGTTTAAGAAGGGCTGTTCCCTCTTGAGGGGTGTTTTTCTTTCAAATTTTTGTTTTTCAGATGGGGCTTCTATGACTCGGTTAAGGCTCCTGTGTCCTGGTTAGGGCTCTTGTGGTTAACCTTGGGTTATTTTCCCCACCCTTCCTTTTATTTTGGCACTGCTTTTGGACATCGCAATGGTTAAGATTAAGGAGGCGCTGTGTCCCTCAGTGAACTACGGAGAAAATGGGATTTTTGTACATGCCTTAAAATCCATTTCTCCAGGTTCGACTGACACAGCACCCACCCCTCTATGGAGTTTTGTTACCTCTAATACTGCTTGCTACTAAACTGAATATCTAGAGCAGGGAAGGGGTTATATACTGACAGAGGATGGCACATGGGGCGTAGCCAAGTTTTATGTTCTGCCTAGTCCTAATCCTGCAGAGGCGATATAACCCTATGGTCAAGATTAAGGAGGCACTGCGTCCGTCGATGAGCTTGGATAAATGGATTTTATGGTGAGTAAAAAAATCCCATTCTTAGTTGAGATAAAAATAAAATGATAAAACACAATGTGTTTATAGTATAAGGGTTTGAATGGTGTGTTATAGTTTCCTGGACCATTTGTTACAAATTTTCCATATACTCACAGCAATGTTATGGGCAAATTTTGATTATATCATCATGCAATGCCTCATCTTGCTGTGCCATAATCTTTGTGCAGGGTCTGAAAGGAAATCTATACTGAATGAATATTTAGGTTGGCATAGCTGACCTCTCTATAATAAAATGCTAGTTCTGTTTGTTATATGGATCCATTGGCTTAAATACATTGAGTGAATCACTGACCTGGAACAGATCTGGAGTTCCAGGCTTCATTAATTTGTATTCTTGTTTAGCGACTCAAAGTGAAGTCAAAGTCAGCCAGACAGAATTAGAAGGCAGTCAGCAGTAGCAGCCCCCATATTTCCTTCAGTTTACACTTTCTATATTATCTAATCAGGGAACCTTTTGCATTCATTCAGAAAATACATTATCACTGGAGTCACTGGAGTCTCGAGCTGAGGAGCTGACTTTCTGTGTTCACAATGCATTAGGCCATTCCCTCAGCATGGGACTCGGAAGCAGATGAAGATCACTGGAGTGATTTCCAGCTTCCAGGGGGATCAGCTAGGTGTAGTATTTACATACATTCATATAGTATTTACCGAGCTGGACCAATGTAACTATGTAAAAATGTACCATTCCTGGAATTCATCTTTAAGTTGAAAAGGTACTAATTTGTTATGCTTCCAATTCAGATTGCATATTTTTAAAGTGATGTTAACCACAAATTGCAGCTTACCAATTCTTAGATGTGATGGCTGCATTCGTTTTCTCTTTTAGGCTTTCTTTATTTTCACCTGGTGACCTGGCCAGTAAATTTTTCAGCAAAACAAGCTCTCCTCCAAATGTAGAAGTTTACAGTGCTGAGACAAACCATTTACCGCTGACAGGGGTGCTTACACTGATACGCTTTTATTTATTCATGTTTAAGAAAACTGTTGCTGTAATTGCTTGGGTAACTGCAGTGTGAGCTGAAGTTTGGCTTCAATTTGTTAGTATATCTAAATCTGCTGGTACTCCTAAAACTTACCAGATTAACACTGCTGCCTCATGTGCTCCTTCATCCAGAGTGGGGCACTCTAATACAGGAGATGTGTTACTGTCCAGGTCACCGAGTAAGAACAGAGGGGAAATCAAAGCCTACAAGAAAGCGAATGAAGCCACCACATCTAAGGGTTGGTAGGCTGCAATATATTACGTTTTGGTTTTGGGATTAATATTGCTTTAAGCAAATTGATTGCACTGATTCTTCTCCATATTCTAAAAAATACTGGTTTATAATATTAGAAACTGTCATTAATAATTTAATAATTGATTGCTTACAGGGTTGCAACTCTAACCACAGATACTTTGCCTCTCCTGTGTTTGACATTTATTACAGAAAACAGTTTAGTTGCTGCCGTAAGTAAAACAATCTTTTTTTTGTTCACTGTAACAAATTGTGCCATTTCAAGATGAAAAAACATGCATGAGACTTTGGGGCATATTTTTAAAGCTGACCACGCTGAATTGGCCAACCAATTATTGGTATGACAAATATTTGCCTTTGACTACGAATTGCATCTTTCTTTATAATTTTAAACTATTTACAGCATCACTGCAGATTCACATTATTAATATTCTACAGGGCAAACACCAGCGAATGGCCAGCATTTGCAAACCAATCTATGCAGATGAAGCCTGATTTTTTTAAATATGCCCCTAAGGCTGGCCATACATTATACAATTTTCTTTTTTAATTTCCTTTAGATTTACCTTCAACTATTAAGTGCAAGGGCCTTCCTGATTGCATACAAATTGAAAGTCTGCTTTCAATGTCTTTAACCACTTCAGCCCCGGAAGGATTTCCAGCTTTAGGACCGGAGCCCTTTTTGCGATTCGGCGCTGCGTCGATTTAACTGAAAACTGCGCGGTCGTGCGACGTTGTACCTAGGAAGGCCCCGACTTCACCAATTTCTGTAACTTTCGTCTGAAAGTTAAACATACGTTAGTCCTTCCGGGAACGTGAATTATCAACTTCCATTTAGATTTCCTTTAATTTTTTCTTTTAACATATTACATACCGGTCGGAATCCCCGTATAAATTTTTTTAGTCCGAAGTAGACGTATCTAACCAAACGTTTACGACCGGTAAGCGACCACAAACGGGACATCTTATAATTATTACACTTAGACGTCACTACGACATTTATCAAATTTTAATATTTCTTTCTACGTTAAGCATCAGTTTCCGTTTATAAACAGTATGGTTATTA
>BLSH010173590.1:474010-486710 GCA_018402905.1 Glandirana rugosa | reverse complement strand
ATATTTCAGCGGACATGTCGGACCATTTTGACACTTTTTTGGGACCATTGGCATTTATACAGCGATCAGTGCTATAAAAATGCACTGATTACTGTGTAAATGCCATTGGCAGTGAAGGGGTTAACCTGCAGGGGGGGGCGCTAAGGGTTAACTATGTTCCCTGGGCGTGTTCTAACTGTATGGGGGATGCCCTAACAGGGGAAGGGAAGTTATCACAGCCTTCACGTAAAGGAAGGCTGTGATCACAGCCCTTCCCCCTCACACAGAGCGGAGGTCCGTGTTTACATTCACGGACCTCCGCTCATTCGCTCCGGGGGGGCCATCGCGGGTAGCCGGCGGCAATCGAAGCCGCCGCACCCGCTCCCTGGCCCTCCCCGAACACAGTGAGCGCGCGGGCGCGCCTCCGGCGGCGCGCGCGCGCTCACAGTGCGCGTTATCGCAGCCGCCGTCGTATGACGGCGATTTGCGATAACGAACCACCTTGTCGCCGTCAACCTGCGGTTGGCGGTCGGCAAGTGGTTAAAGCAAACCTGCGGGAACAAAACAACTACTTAACTAACAGTTGCAGGAGGTAGATGACAGTATCTGTCAGAATATACATTTTAATTTAGGCCTCTTGCACATGATACTCCTGTTTGACAATCTACTTTTTCAGACTTTTTTTTAAAATGTATTTTCGCGCATATGCGTTTGCGCACAAATTTGTGCAATTGCACACAAACTTATTCTCACGTTCTTGTTGGGCAGGTTGTAAATAATGGCCATATTTGCGCGCACTTGCACGCATTCGAGAACATATAGGAGTAATTTACTGACCAAAAATGCAGATTTTTTTTTTTTTTTTTGTACTGAAGAATACACGGAGCTTGTTTATGCGCCTGTGTGCATAGGCACATTAGAATGAATGGGCTGTATTTTAGCTCGGTAAAAAAATAAGCTGTACTGTACAAGCCGCAGTGTGCAAGAGGCCTCAGGCGTGTATCCACTTTCTCATAGCGGGGATGAGGCGCCATTCCACAATGCAATGAATAGTACCTAAACAACCAACAGACTCAAGCATTGTCATGTGGGGGCAATGTGCATGCTTGTAGATATGCAAGAACATACTGTGAGGCATAGGCGTGCGCAGGGGGTGTGCCTGGGCACACCAAAATCACTCTGTGCGGTGCTGATTTCCCCTACTATTCGGACTTACCCCTGTGTTGCGCCCCTCCCAGCTGCTGTGGGGGATGTTTCAGAAAGGAGAGCAGCCCCTTCCTTTTTCTAAATGAACATAGTGAACACACTCACTGTGCTCATTCATAGCTGAAGCATAGTAAAGTGTTTTACTTAGTAAGTTTTTACTATGCTTCCGTTTGTGAATGAACAAGAAGCCGCTCAGCACAGAGCACTTCCCATCCATTCACTGTCCAGTGCAGCTGAGGCTGAAGAGAAAGACTTGTGTGTTTAAGCTTGGGGGTGCACATCCTAATGTAATAGGCTGCGCACACCTATACTTTGAGGAAATCTTCAGCTGTTCTGGAAAGGTTCCAGGCAGTAATAGTAGTAGGTAACATGAAGAAAAAAGGTCTAAAACTTATACTGTCATCTTCTAACTCCAAGTGTTAGTTTGATAGTTTAAATGATACCACAGGTTTTCTTTAAAGTGTATTTATACCCAAAACTTCTTATTTTTTTGGATAGAATAGATTAGCACTCCTGTCAGGTTTCACTGCAGTCAAGGCCTGCGTTGGAGACATTCCTTCACTTCCTGTCTGGTAAAACAAAAGTTGTCCCCAGAAAAGAAAGTGAAGGAAAATCTCAGTAACGGAGCTCTAGATAGCAGTAAAACCTCAAAGGGTTTCCAACTTTTCCCCAGTCTATTAAAAAAACAAAAAAGTTTTATGTATAGATACACTTTAAGAATTGTCTCTCACACACACAATCTGAAGCATCTGCTGTGAACTTGAGTCACCCTCTGTTTATGCAGTCACTGTATGAGTCCTTTTAAACACAAAATTGTTCCTTCAAAAAAGCCTACGCATGCAGTATTTTTATTGCTGTGCATCTCTTTTTTATTCACTTTATTGCACAGGGCTGCTTAAATTACCACATGCACGTTCTATTCACCCTTTGTGCATTATTTTGTATGTAAAAAGTCATTTCATAAACATTATTGTGCAGGTTTTTGCTAAAACTATGACCACCTTCTGGCAGAAATTAACACTTAGTTTCTGTGAGGCCTCCACTGAGGAAGGACAGTGAAGGAACCATTTGAGGTAATAATAAAATAAGTTAATGAGATAAAATGCCAGTTTTGGTGAAATTGAGACTTTAGTTAGTTAAATGCTAGTTTCATGTAGGAAAATGATGGTTCCACGCAAATGCACTATTTCTTTTTATGATTTTAACATGTTTATGTGCAAATTTCATGTGAAATAACTAATACCACATGAATTGATGATATTGATCATAGGTATGGTGACAAGCTAAAAATATTTTAAAATTCACCCAGCAGAAGAAGCTCCTACCTGTGAAATCCACAAATGCAAGAAAATATTTAATATCTTTGCTCTTCAGAGGAAACTTTTTAATGAATAGCAAATGTAACTACCACTTTGGCTGCAGGCGCTATAAAAATATCTTAATGTTGTGGCCAAACCTTTTAATGAGTAATTTTAGGGCATTGTATGCATGAGTGCTGGCACATGAATTCATTTCAACGACCTAAGAGAAAATAAATATAGGATAGCACAGAGTACATGTTTTAACTGCTTCCCGACCGTGCGCCGTCTTTTCACGGCGGCAGTCGGGGAGCCCTGCGCGAATCGCCGTAAATAAGCGGCGATTTGCATTTGGCCACCAGGGGGCGCACGCCGGCAGCGCGCACGCGCGCCCCCGCCGCACTCCTGGGGAGTGTGCCCGTGGCTCGGGCGGACCCGATGTCCGCCGGCGAGCCGCAATGAGCGGCTACAGGGAAAAGAACGGGGAACCGCCGATGTAAACACAGCGGTTCCCCGCCCTGTCAGTGGGGTATGAGAGATCTACTGATCCCTGTCACTGGGATCAGTTAGATCTCTCATGCCCATGTTAGCCCAACCCCCCCCACAGTAAGAACACACCCAGGGAACACGATTAACCCCTAGCTCTCCCCCTGCAGGTTAACCCCTTCACTGCCAATGACATTTATACAGTAATCAGTGGACATTTAAATTTCTGATCGCTGAATAAATGTCATTGGTCCCAAAAAAGTGTCAAAATGTTCCGACATGTCCCCCCCAATATCGCATTACCGCTAAAAATCGCAGATCGCCGCCATTACTAGTAAAAAATAAAAAAAAAAATAAAAACCCCAGAAATGAATTCTCACCATCCGTAAACGCGGCCACTTTTGCGCAAACCAATCAATAAAGGCCGATTGCAATTTTTTTTATTTCGCAAATATGAGGAAGAATATAATTCGGCCAAAAACGGTGAAAAAAAATGTTTTTTTATATTTTTTTTTTTGGATTTGAATTTTAGCAAAAAGTAAGAAATTTGGGTTTTTTTGCAAAATGGTCGCTCTTCTTTTGTTTATAGCGGCGATAAGAAATGACGCAGAGGCGATCAAATACCACCAAAAGAAAGCTCTATTTGTGGGGAAAAAAGGACGCAAATTTTGTTTGGGTACAACGTCGCACGACCGCGCAATTGTCAGTCAAAGCGACGCAGCGCAGAATCGCAAAAAGTGCTCTGGTCCTAAAGCTGCAAAACCTTCCGGTTGGTAAGTGGTTAAAGGCTCAAGGTTTTTAACTTTCATGCATTGTATGCATGAAGGTAAAAAAAGCACCTGTGTGCAGCTGCTTGAGCCCCATCTCAATCCAGCAATGTGCACAGAAGCAGTAGCTCTCCCAGGTCTCTTTCTCCTCATTGGCTAAGACACTAGAGGTAGCCTGTCAATCACAGCACAGCAAGTGAGCCAATGAGCAGAAAGCGGGGGCGGGGTCAAGCCATGCTCCATGTGTGAATGGCCACACAGAGCAGCGGCTCGAGAGCTGCTTGCTATGGGGGCAGTTAGCAGTAGTGAGGGGTCAGGAGCACTGGTTGGGGACCCGAGAAGAGGAATAATTGGGACTGCACAGAGGCAGTAAGTATGACATGTTTGTTATTTAAAACAAAAAAAACAATCTGCCTTTTTATATCACTGCCTGATCAGGGACATTTGTAGCTAAAATTTTCAGACTGAAGGCGCAAAGAAAAACATGGCATCTACAAAAAGTTGTAACAGCAAGCTGCCAGATCTTGGTGAATCAGAAATAGGGGCCCCTGTAAAATAACTGGCAGGAAATAAAACTTTCCACAACAGCCAATCAAAATGCAGCTATTTTTGGCAGTGCAAATCAAAATGATTAAAAAGCCAGCTGCAGGTTCATACTAGCTTCCAAAACAGTACAAATGTTATTGGGGCCTGCCAAAAATATTAATGTAGGTTGCCACCTGTGTAAATAGTCACTGGTGTATCTTTTGTGAACACTATTCCTAAATTTATAACCCCGATTAGAAGTATTGTAGTCACGCTGATCTTGCCACTTTTAAGCAATGTTATGGCCTGTATACACGGTACAATTATCAGCCTAAAATTGTCGTACGACAGCCTGTCGTACAATAATCAGACCGTTAGTACACTCCATTCGACAGCCGATTTTGAATTATCGTCCAACAAAAGTTGTATGAGCAGACTAGAAAACTTTTGTCTGCCGACAAGGCGTCGTACGATTCTCGACTCATCTATACAGAGGTTGGATCAACAAAAGTTGTAAGTATAAACACGCATGGTCGGAACTCAGGAACGACCCGGAAGTGTCCGGTCGTGTAAACCTTTGTTCATAATTCGCGATTCACATTCGTGAAACAGCAATTGAAATGGCGAAATGCAGAGCACATTATCATCTTTTTAATGTATTTTTATTAGCGAAATTAGCTGAAGCGGCCCAAAGGGTGACACACCAAAAATGAACTTCCTCTTTAGACTCTCCTAGTACGTCACTACGTTAGCCTTTGCCGATGTTGGGAAAAGTTGCACGTGCGGTCGTACCACAATCGCAGCGTGTGTACAAGGCTTTGGAAGGATTTACAACCAATGAAATATTTTGTCCCTGCATTATAGGGAGAACTCCTAACTCTGCATTCTTTAACCACTTCCACGCCGCCTACCGTCTATTTACGGCGGCAGTGTGGACGCTGGGTGCGAATCGCCGTAAAAAAAGTGGCGATCTGCGAGTGGCCACTAGGGGGCGTGCACACTCCGCTGTGCTCCTGAGGAGTGTGCCTGGGGCTCGGGCGGACCCGATGTCCGCCGACGAGCCGTGATGAGCGGCCACAGGCAAAGAACAGGGAACTGCCGATGTAAACACGGCGGTTCCCCGCTCTGTTAGTGGGGGCATGGGAGATCTACTGATCCCTGTCACTGGGATCAGTTAGATCTCTCATGTCCATGGTAGCCCAGCCCCCCACAGTTAGAACACACCCAGGGAACATAGTTAACCCCTAGATCTCCCCCTGCAGGTTAACCCCTTCACTGCCAATGACATTTATACAGTAATCAGTGGACATTTAAATTTCTGATCACTGTATAAATGTCATTGGTCCCAAAAAAGTGTCAAAAATGTCCGACATGTCCGCTGCAATATTGCAGTGCCGCTAAAAATCGCAAAAAAAATAAAAACCCCAGAAATTAATTCTCATCATCCGTAAACGCGGCCACTTTTGTGCAAACCAATCAATAAACGCTGATTTTATTTTACCAAAAATATGAGGAAGAATATAAATCGGCCAAAACCGATGGAAAAAAATGTTTTTTTGGATTTGTATTTTAGCAAAAAGTAAGAAATTTGTTTTTTTTTTTTTGCAAAATTGTCGCTCTTCTTTTGTTTATAGCGGTGATCAGAAATGACGCAGGGGTGATCAAATACCACCAAAAGAAAGCTCTATTTGTGAGGAAAAAAAAGGACTCAAATTTCATTTGGGTACAACGACCGCACAATTGTCAGTTAAAGCGACGCAATGCCGAATCGCAAAAAGTGCTCTGGTCAGGAAGGGAGCAAATCCTTCCGGGGCTGAAGTGGTTAAACTATGGCTAGCCATAGAGGGATGTGTTTTTTTTTTTATTCAGCCAAAAAGCTGAATGCAAAAAAAAGAAACAGACGGATTTTTCTGTCCATACATTCGAGATGGATGAAGGAATCTTCCCTGCTGAGACACTGTATTCTGACAGGGGGGTCTCTCCGCTGTCAGAATACACTGATCAGCTGATCAGCTTTCTAATAAGTCTTCTGTCGAGCAGGAGCAGCCACACATGGATTGAAATTCAGCCAGACCCTGCTGCACCGGCTAAATTTCGATCCATCCATGACCAGCTTATGGCTCACGGACCACTGTTTACAAATTCCTGCAATGAGAAGACCACGCATGCAGAATCTTTTCAATGCTTTCTGGTGCTGCTTTATGCAGAGTGGCAGTGGATAACAAGTGCTAGAATGCAGAGCATTCAAGAAGCAGACAATATACCTTAGCTCTCCCTATTGGGCTGAGCAATCGTCTGTCTGACTGTGCCAATATACAGGGTGGGCCATTTATATGGATACACCTTAATAAAATGGGAATGGTTGGTGATATTAACTTCCTGTTTGTGGCACATTAGTATATGTGAGGGGGGGAACTTTTCAAAATGGGTGGTGACCATGGCGGCCATTTTGAAGTCGGCAATTTTTAATCCAACTTTTGTTTTTTCAATAGGAAGATGGTCATGTGATACATCAAACTTATTGGAAATTTCACAAGAAAAACAATGGTGTGCTTAGTTTTAACGTAACTTTATTCTTTCATGAGTTATTTACAAGTTTCTGACCACTTATAAAATGTGTTCAATGTGCTGCCCATTGTTTTGGATTGTCAATGCAACCCTCTTCTCCCACTCTTCACACACTGATAGCAACACCGCAGGAGAAATGCTAGCACAGGCTTCCAGTATCCGTAGTTTCAGGTGCTGCACATCTCGTATCTTCACAGCATAGACAATTGCCTTCAGATGACCCGAAAGATAAAAGTCTAAGGGGGTCAGATCGGGAGACCTTGGGGGCCATTCAACTGGCCCACGATGACCAATCCACTTTCCAGGAAATTGTTCATCTAGGAATGCTCGGACTTGACATCCATAATGTGGTGGTGCACCACCACATTATGGGTGTCAGGTCCGAGCATTCCTAGATGAACAGTTTCCTGGAACATATTCACTCACTGTGCTCATTCATAACTGAAGCTCAGTAAACTGTGTTTACTGTGCTTCCATTTGTGAATGCACAGGAAGCCGCTCAGCACAGAGCACTTCCCATTCATTCACTGTCCCGTGCAGCTGAGGCACACCCTAATGCAATAGGCTGCGCACACCTATGGTCGGATCCCTGTTCACAGAAAAACGGTTTGACTTTGACCCTATGTAGGACCGTAAATCGCACAGCTAAGTAGTATCAAAGTCGGACCGTTTTTTGTCGGATAGTGTGAACCCAGCCTGAATCCCAATTACACCTTTGGGATACTATTCCCCTCACTGACACCAGTGGAGGAGTGTCATTCCTCCCAATTGCTGCCAGGGCATTTTTACCTCCACTGACCCCCAACACAAGGGCTTCTTTTACTCATACTGACAACCAATGCTGGGGCATTGTTTTAATTCTGTTAATGCTAGGGCATTCTGCCTACCAAAGATGCTGGGGTGTTTTTTTACACTTATTGACCACCAATGTTCGGACAGTTTAAACCAGGGGTCGCCAAACTATGGCCCTCCAGTTGTTCAGGAACTACAATTCCCATCATGCCATGTCTGTAAATGTCAGAGTTTTACAATGCCTCATGGGACATGTAGTTCCGCAACAGCTGCAGGGCCACAGTTTGGAGATCCCTAGTTTAAACTCTCACTGGCAATAGTCCAACCACCTACAGCCCAATGGATACCACACTGGACCTTAGTTTAAAAAGTTTGAGGACCCCTGCTCTAGTTGTTCCCATGACTCTTTGTCAATGGGGATGATTTGCTAAAGTTGGATGAACCAGGCTTGGTCGAACATGAATATATTCTATCACATTTCTTGAAAGTTTCATTTTTTTAAATCACTTATACATATTTGATGTGTGATGTTAAAAAAAAAGTTTCACTTTAATAAAAATTATGTATTCAGGACTGCTATGATTTTTTGGTTTAAAAATCAGGTTAGTGAGCCTTCAGAAAACATGATAAATCGAAAGCCTCGTACACACGGTGCGACAGTCATACAAAAAGGCGAAAAGTGTGGTACAACAGCTTGTTGTACGATCATCCGACCGTTAGTACGCACGATTAGAACAGCCGACGTGCAATGGTCTTACAACTAAAGTTGGATGAGCAGACTAGAAAACTTTTGTTGTACAACAAGGCGTCGTACGACTTTTGTAGCGTGTGTACAGAGAAGTTGAGCCAACAAGTTGTACGTGCAAAACACGTATGCTCAGAAGTCAGGAACGCCCGGAAGTGTCCGTTCGTGTAAACCTACATTCCTAATTCACAAATGACATGCACCTGAACTTCCTCTTTATACGCTCGTAGCACGTCACTATGTTAGGCTTGATCATACAATTGCTTAGTGCACGTCAGTATGCGAGACACAACAGCCAACATAGGATATTGGACGTCCGGTCCTACGACCGTCGCACCGTGTGTACGAGGCTTAAGAACTCACAAGTACTGCACTGCTATGAGCTGAAAACTTACTGGAAATATGTGAATATGAATAGTGTATACACTTCAAGTTATACAACATAAGAAACCTTTGAAAGAACATTATGGTTTCTCTTCGAAAAAAAAATGCTGTACCCACGTTACTGTCCAACAACTGAAATCATAGTATCAGACCCTTAAATTCTTCTATATTTATATGATGCTTTTAATATGAACCTAATATTATAAACACAATTTTAGATTTAGATTTTATTTAAGTTCTTATTTCTTTCTTCTGCCAGGGTCATGACTGCTATCCTATGCTGTTTACATATGATAAAGACCAGGGGAGTCTGAGCTTTGGAGGAAAGCTGGACATCCCTAAGCAGAACGCACAGAAGGGATTGACCGCACGAGAGAGATTTCAGAACCTGGACAAAAAAGCCAGCTCTGATACCAACAACACTGGAACACTGGATACTCTGCATAAAAATAGCATTAGGTAAAGAGATATGTAGACAAGAATATGATCACCCTCTATTACTGTTTATTTTGCTATAAAATCTGTGAATAATTATAATACACTGTTGTCGGTGTTGCTGGTTGCCAGAAGATATATGTAGTGATATCCCCCGCAGGAGCCGCTCAAGTATGTTCAGTCTCGTACTGTGCCTCTCAACCCCAAGAACAGTCTCTCAGCCCCTCTGACACACCTGGCAATAGTGTAAGGGCAAAGATCAAGGAGAAACATGCACATTATAATAAAACACAGAAATTGTCTTTACTGCAATATTTCTGTGGATAGGTAACAAACAGTAACTATATATGTTCAAAGAATGCAATAAAAGAGCAATAGCTGAGGTTATGAGCAATATAGCTCAATACTAGATTCAGGCTGCTTTCAGGGGATTCAAAACCTAAGAATAGCCCTACGAATGTATTCAAGTCAACACGTAATGGCTTAACTCCTAGATAAACTGTCCCACACACCCACTGCATACACAGAGCCCTGAATATGTGTGTGTGCGGGCCCGTATGGTACTATTAACTTCAGTTTCTTTGAAGATGGGGGGAGCATTTGTATCTTCAGCTAGCCACACTCGTTGGTGCACCTAAACTCCTGGATAGCAGGGCCAAACAACACAACTGGCCCAGATTATCAAGTGAAGAAACAGGATCTTTCTCAGCAAGGTGAAAGAACAATGGTGTCTGTATACAATGTCCCTGGGAATGGATGGCCTTATCCTTTAGCCCTGTGGCACTACACGTGTAAGCAAGATGACTACCAGCAATGATGTCTGTATACAGTGTCCATTTACCTCCATCTGTGTGCAGTGTCCCTGTTTCCTGCAAGTGGGCAAAAGCCCTCTCACCCAATCCTGCGGTCAAGGCCCAAACAAACATCCTGGGTACAGGCAATCTCTCCTGGTGACCCGACTGATCATCTCACACAGTAATTCTTCACACCGTCTGTGCAGGTGCATCTGGATATGCACCTCAGATCCCCCCTCTCAGGCTGGATGTTCAGACTGGCTGTGAATGCCTGAAAAAACACGGGGACTGATCTGGGAGGCAGAACCTCTCCCTCTAGGTCCAGTCTTTTCCCCTGCCTCGTGCTGACCTGCTTCTTGCTGACTGAAAATCTCTTTAGATCAACAAGGTGGAGTCTCTAGTTCCTTTGCTCACAGAGCAGGCTGGCTCCTGTAGTTCTATCTCCATAGAAAGCTATGGGGCCATTTTTGATAGGGACTACATCTCCCAGTATCCTTTGCAGCTGCTGCTTGTTAAAGGGTAAGTTCGGAGTGCAGGGATCTTCCGTTCTGAGCCTCGGTATAGCCGGCTCAGGGGACGGGGGCTTAGAAATCCCCTCGGCTTCCACGCATCTTCTTTTCCCCTGGCAGGACAGGCTACACTGCTCATGATTGGTCGGCGGTGCCAACCAATTAGAATGCTCCAAAATCTACTGCCTGACTGGGTACGTTTTAGAGATTCAGCTGCTGGAATTTCTAAGCCCCTGTCCACTGAGGCAGCTATACTGGGGCTCAGAACGGAAGATCCCTGCACTCCAGGTCAGCGGGACTGATGGGGGTAAGGAGGGCGTCCTGGGGAAGTTCACCTTACAGATTTTTCTGTAAAGGTGAACTTACCCTTTAAAGTCCTTCTGATTGCTCTTGTAATTACTCCTATAATTGGCTGTCCTCCTCCTGCCAATAGGGACACAGGGGAGAGAGCAGAGTGGGAGGATGCCTGTGTTAACATGCAGTCAGTGAAGAAAAGGGAGGGGGGAAGAAATCCACCGTAGGGCTGACAGTCAGCTCACCCTCTGTGAAAAGACTGTGTACTCTCGACAGCCAGCTTGGAGAGGTTGCAGGTGACAGAGTGGGGCACCCGCTACATATATATGGAGTAAAAGTTAGAGGTCTAGGAAGAGGGAGAGAGATAAAGCCATGCCAAAGATTCTGTCTCTAAAAATGAACCATAAAATGCAGGAAGAATACATTATTTCCTAGGTAAGTGGGTGTTTTTTTTGTTTGTCTTTTTTAAGAACCCATAATTTGGCCACCTCCCACCTGAAATTATTTAACTAAAAAAACTAAAGTAGCCTTGGCAGAAAATTGTTGACCAAACAGTGGCTGCATTCAATCAGCTGTTTGGGTATTCAGACTGGCACTGGCTGTCAAATACAACAGCCATAGTGGGAGATTTCTCAGTCTGCACTGTATAGCATGTGTAGTGGTACCCCCCGAAGAAGTTGCTGATTTATATGACCCGGGCCTCCCTCTGATTATCCTGCAGCCAGTCACACTGGATTTCCACACTGTCAGGTGCACACACACAATCCTGCTCGTTATTCCAATGACCAGTCTAGGGGATGAGTTTTTGATGCTTTATTGTAGAACTTGGATAGAAGAAGGGAATAGATGGGAAACTCAAAGTTAACTGACTTCAAGCGAGGACAACTTATCACTATCTCTATACATCAGACTGTCACTGGCACTACATAGCAGACTGATCTCAGTGATGCCGGTAGCAGGCTGATTCCAGTGAAGCAAGTAGCAAGCTGACTCCAGTGACACAATTAACAAATTGATCCCAGTGAAACAAGTCCCTTTTTAAGCAGTAGAGGATAGGCTGGACTTTTTTCTTCAAGACACTCACCAGTGTCTCCTTTCTAGCTCACACACCCAGTTAGCCGACTATGAGGAGTAGGAGGGGGATTCTAGCAACTCAGTCTCAGGGATCCCTTCCAGGGTCTGTACTCACACCATGTCCCGGGACAGCCGGTAGCCTCATTCCAACTTCCAAGTGACACTTTGCCACTGTGATACCAGACAGGATCCAAGGACGTCCCCCTCTGTCAGCGTTAAAGGAACTCTGGGCTGTAGCTTCAGCAACTTCAGCTAGGCCTCAACCAGGCCCAGCATCCACAGCCTCCTGGATAGGCCTCAAGCCTAGCAGCCAGGAGCTGAACCCACACCTCCACCCCTGAGGTCTGGGTGGGCAGGAACTCCTGACCTTGAGTCCATGTGCTCCTTTTTATATGAATGTGTTCACCCAAACTGCAGTGGGGCACCTCCCCTTCTAGTTGGTCAGAACCACATCCACATACACCTGCTGTCACTGGTTGGGTTTTCCTCCCACTGTCCAATAGGAACCCATACTACTGGACAGTGAAAAACCTTCCAGACCACATGAATCAGCACCAGAGCACCCTGAGCAGACCTTACTCAAATCAAGGCTTTCTGATAAGCAGACAGCATCTAAAGTTACCTATCTTCTCTCCTGTTAAGCAGCGAAAGCCAAAAACTATATACACTCACTAACACCCAAACTAGAAGGGCGCTACACATGGATGGGGGAATCTGCTAGATTAATTTCATTCAACCCGCAGGTTTTACAAAAGTAAAAATGTTATTTATTGCAGCTTATTAATCCTTAAATGTGGTGGTTGCATTATTCCTAATTATTCGACGTTATTTATTGTAAAAATGA
>BLSH010173590.1:461570-472534 GCA_018402905.1 Glandirana rugosa | reverse complement strand
CTTTTTGCCATTTATTTTCACCCCGTGATCTGGCCAGTAACAAACTTTGTCTTAAGGTGGCTCCATTCAATGGAGGAATTTTTAGGCAGCAGCATTGTCAATCTGGGAAGAGGGTAGTGTTATATGGACTAGCAGATGACATGAACTTGACTAACAAATTAAAGCCAAACTCCAGCTGACACTTTTAAGCAGTTACAGCATCATTGTATTTCCTTTTGCAATGTCCCTGTCAGTGTTAAATGGTTTTCTCTACACTACTACTGCCATTTTGTCTGGACAGCTCGGTCTGAAAAAAAAAAGATGAAAAATAACAGATTTACTGGCCAGATTAACAGGTGTAAATAAAGGAAAATAATGCAGCTAGATCTAAGAAATTGTAAACTGCAATACATAATCCTTTTTTGTTTTGGGATTTAAAGGCTAAGTTAATCTTTTTCCAGAAAATGTCTATGCAGTCAAGGGGCCCCAGTAGGTAATCAAAACTGTGCAGCCTTGTAAAATGTTTATTCATTTATCTGTCATACCTGTAGGCCATTTTGGCCTCCTGGAAGCCTGGCTGAAAAACTCCCAGTTTGCAACCCATTCATCCTGCCTTGTTGCTAGGATATGAAACCCATTGACTTTTGCTCCTGTAGTGCTGAGAGTGAGCATTCAGTGGTGTTTACATCTTAGCAACAAGGATGTGGGGATTGATACGTTTTTCAGCCGGGCTTACGTCACAGGGGGAGGGTGGAGGCCTCAAGGTATGACAACATAAATAAAGTATGAAAATTTAATGAAGAGTCAGCACTTCTTCGTGAAGGTAAATAATTAAATTTATTACATCTCACCCGTATAGAAAGATAGCGAAGGCTAACACGTGTGCTGTGAACAAGGCTCTGTACGTCAATACGCATTAGCCTTCGCTATCTCTCTACACGGGTGAGATGTAATCAATTGAATCATTTACCTTCACGCAGAAGGGTCGACTCTTCATTCAATTTGAGAGGGTGGGTGTTTGCACCATAAGAGCCGGTTCACACTGGATTGGCACGACTTGCAGGGTGAAGCAGGCGACCTCAGCGCGGCTTGCAAGGAGACTTCTATCCATAGAAGTCAATGCAAGTCGCGCTGAGGTCGCCCCGAAAATAGTGCAGGAACCTTTTTCTAAGTCAGAGTGACCTGAGTCGCTCCTATTAGAACGGTTCCATTGCACTGCATGGAGACGACTTGTCAGGTGACTCAAGTCGCCTGACAAGTCGCCTCAGTGTGAACCGACTCTAAGACTTTCCTTTAAGATTACTGCACAGGCTAGAGACGTGTTTTCCTTTTGATAAATAAAGTATAGCTTAAGGCAAAACTTTTTTTAGTTTTATTTGGATAGAGTGGAGAAGGATTAGACCTCTTGTCAGATTTGTATTGCTGTCGGTGCCCTTGTTAGGGAGATTCCCCCTCTCTGTTTGTTCTGTTTACCATTATCACCGAAAGTGAAAGAGAATCTTAAATTTAGGGTTGCCGCCAGAACAGTAATAGAGGAGAAATCTTTCAATGGGCACATTAGTTCTGGTGACCCTGATGACACCTCGGGATCCCTTCACTTTGGTGAGATTTCCTCTCACTTCCTGTTTTGGCTATGGGACAGGAAGTAAAGGGCAATCTCCCCAATGGGACACAGATGGCAAAAATAAACCTTACAGGGCATATAACCCTTACTTACTCTTTCCAAAATGAAAAAAAAAGTTTCTCCATTAGTTTGAATGTAATGAATATTTTAAAAAGCTTTCTTAAAAAAACATCTACTGGGGCCCCTTGACTACACACAAGCTATTTTTGAAAAAGATGAACTTGGGTATTAATCAGGCCAGGCTGCTGCCAGCAAAACCAACAGAATATTGGCATGCATTAGAAAGGGGATTAAAGCTGGATACACACTATCCAATTGTCTGTAGATTGTTGTCTTCAGATTTACCAAAACCATATAATAAGAGGTCAAACCTTAGGAGCTTCAATTTGTATGCAATCAGGCAGGCCCTTGCAGTACATGGTTTTGGTAAATCTGAAGGAAATCTGACAACAAAAGTTGTATAGTGTGTAAGGGGTCTAACTAGTGCTAAAACAACAATTCTCACACTCTACTCTGGTCTGGCCGCATCTTGAGTACGCCGTCCAATTCTGGGCACCAGTCCTCAGGAGGAATGTGCTGGAACTGGAGAGGGTCCAGAGAAGGGCAACAAAATGAATAAAGGGACTGGATGATCTCCGCTATGGGGAAAGACTACAAGCATTGAACTTGTTCTCTCTGGAGAAAAGACGCTTGAGAGGGGATATGATTTCAATGTACAAATACTGTACTGGTGACCCAATTATAGGGAAAAATCTTTTCTGTGAAAGAGAATTTAAAAAGACATGTGGCCATTCACTAAGATTAGAAGAAAAGTGGTTTAACCTTAACCACTTCAAGACTAAGCCTGTTTCTTGAATTCTGTGCTTACCAGTTAAAAACTGTTTTTTTTGCTATAAAATTACTTAGAACCCCCAAACATTATATATTTTTTTTTCTAACACCCTAGAGAATAAAATGGCGGTCATTGAAAAAATCTATGTCACACCGTATTTGCACAGCGGTCTTCCAAGCGTGCTTTTTTTTTAATAAATTCAGTTTTTTTAGTTAAAAAATAAGAAAAAAGTAAAGTTAGGCCAATTTTTTCCATATTATGAAAGATAATATTGCGAGTAAAATGATACCCAACATGTCATGCTTCAAAATTGCGTCCGCTCACGGAATGGCGATAAACTTTGCAACTTAAAAATCTCCATTGGGGACGTTTAAAAAATTCTACAGGTTAGCAGTTTTGCATTACAGAGGAGGTCTAGTGCTAGAATTGTTGCTCTCGCTCTAACAATCGCGGCGATACCTCACATGTGTGGTTTTAACACCGTTTTCATATGTGGGCGGGACTTACGTATGCGTTCGCTTCTGCCCGCGAGTTCGGCGGGACGGAGCGCTTTAAATTTTTTTTTTTTTTTTTTATTTATTTTGCTTTTTACTTTTTATTTTTACACTGTTCTTTTTTTTTAAAAAAATTGATCACTTTTATTCCTATTACAAGAAATGTAAACATTCCTTGTAATAGAAAAAAGCATGACAGGTCCTCTTAAATATGAGATCCTGGGGCAAAAAGTCCTCAGATCTCATATTTACACTAAAATGCAAAAAAAAAAAAAAAATCTGAAAAAAGTGACAGGCCAAAAAAAAAAACGGGCCCTTTAAAACCGTTGGGCGGACGTCATTTCTGACGTCATTTCCTCCCCACCGTGTTATGGAGCCGAGTGAGCGGCTTCAGCCACTCAGTCGGCTCACAGACACTGGGGGGAGAGGATCGGATCATCTCCGCCGCTGCCGGCGAGTCTGGTAAGCGGCGGAGATGACCGGAAAGCGACGGGAGGGGGGGGGCACATCTCCCAGCGCTGATAAAAGTGATCTTGCGGCGAATAAGGCGCTAAGACCATTTTATCTTGCAGGGAATCGCCTTCTGAAAAAATTGCAGCTGCAGGCACCATTCAGATATCACCACTCAAACCCGAGGACGTCATATGACGTCCGCCGGTACGGAAGTGGTTAAAGTGGATGTAAACCCGAAAAAAAAAAATGTAATTAATAATTCTGCCTGGCAGAATATAGCATGTCATATCATCTGTGCCCAGTCTTGCCACAAAGAGTTAATCCACCTGTGAGTAACGAGCTTATCTTTTTTCAGGAAGAGAAAGTCCGACTAACAGGGAAATACAGTCGATCCGCCCCTTGCTCTGTGAGTGACAAGCAATTTGCTTATCTCCTTCACACAGCAGAGAAAGTTTTACACGCCCCTCCCTCCCTCCCTCAATGTCTCAGTATAGAGGTGGGTGGGGAGGCTTGTGACATCACAACTCCACCCACCAAACTCCAGCAAACACAGACACCCTCTGATTTCAGAGTTTTACAGAGCTGCTGGTGCTTACAGGAAGGACATTTGAAAGGGATAGATGCAGGAGGCTTGCATTTATATATACATTAATACTGTGTCATTAGTTTATACTGGGTGGATGGTGGGTTTACATCCACTTTAAACTGCGTAGAGGGTTCTCTACTGTAAGAGTGGTAAGGATGTGGAATTCTCTTCCACAAGCGGTGGTTTCAGTGGGGAGCATCGATAATTTTAAAAAATTATTAGATGGGTACCTTAACGATAACAATATACAGGGGTATACAATGTACTATGAACATATAAGCATGCACACAGGTTGGACTGGATAGACTTGTGTCTTTTTCCAACCTTACCAACTACAGGCAATCCCCTACAAACATCCAACTTACAAACGACTCCTACTTACAAATAGAGGTTGACAACAGGAAGTCAGAGAAAATCTCCCCCTAGGAAGTGAAATTCACTCCTGTAAGAGGTATTATGGGAAAAAGGTGACTCCACTGATGCTTTATCACCAATCCTTGTTTCCACAACAACCCAAAATTTTCAAAATCCAATTATCATTGGGACAGGAAGTGAAGTGAAATCTTCTAAACAGAAACATAGACAGCAAAACAAACATTACAAAGGTGTTACCCTTCCCTATGCTATCCAAAAAGCTTAAAAATATTTTTTTTGGCTGAAGCTACACTTAAAAAATGTACCTGTTCCCACTTACAAACAAAATCAACTGAGGAACAAACCTACAGACCCTATCTTGTTTGTAACCCGGGGACTGCCTTGTTTGTAACGCTGGGACTATGTGTGAAGTAATCCTATGGAAATCCTTTCACTGAGTTACATGGTTTAACCATTATAATAATAATAATGACTGGTCACAAGACAAAATAAAAAGACCCTTCATTTTTTTTACTTTCAGTCAAATCTCTGTGCTGAATGGGGGAAAAGCAAAATGCTCCAAGTTCTGCACCACTGGAATGGATGGAGGAATGTGTATTTGGGACATAAAGGTGGGTAATCATTTTTAACTTTTATGTACTTGTACATATTTTACTATGTTCATATACAGTATTATGAATTAACCAAATATGTGTTTGTTCTGTTTTTGAATACATTGTAATAAGTGACAGCACCACCAGCTGCACCAATTTTCAGCTGCGTCTGGTGCATAATAAAAGGGCTGTCACCCTGTCTGCCAGTACCATTGGCTGGCCTCTCATTATTGCTGACTGTGCAAAGCCTCTGCATTTTTATTGGTGTAGTTTATTTACTCTTGTTCAATATAACTACAGCCTAAAAGCAGAGTCAGGCAACACTTCACTCTACTCATTTAGGCTACTTTCACACTACCGCGCCCGCACCATTAGCGATAAAGCACTGCATGTTTTTGCGGCGCTTTAGCGCTGTTTTAGTGGCAATTATGCAGCGCTTTTAGGCCGCTATCGGGGTGCTTTTTACCAAAAAAATTGGTAAAAAGTCCCATTTTGTGGCACTTTCAAATCGCTTTTCAGGCTCTTTGGAAGCGCTGCCCATTCATTGCAATGGGCAGGGGTGTTTTGGGAGCACTGTATACAGCGCTCCCAACCCGCTCCAAGGATGCTGCTGCAGGACTTTTCATAACGTCCCGTAAGAGCACTGCCCCAGTGTGAAAAGACACACTGCAATGAATGGGAGGTGTTTTTCAGGTGTTTTTTATAGGCTATTTCTAGCGCTAACATGCCTGAAAACTGCCTCAGTGTAAAAGGGGTCTTAATTGTCTGTCCTGCATCTCGGATTAGGCAATCTAGCTCAATCTTCTCAGCTTCTCTGCTCCCAGCCCCGGCCTGCCTTGAGTGGTTGTGATATATAGTATGATTTTGCTTTTGTGGTACAAAGGTTGAGCAATTGGTTGGGGATGTGGCCCTAAGCTAATAGCCTTTTGGGGGAGAAGGGGGGTTAGTATATGGGCTTGTTCACACTGTGAGGTGACCTGCATTTTTCCACACCGGATATATGCAGGTCATCGCTAGGGCCCATAGAAAAGAAATTATTTCTATGTGTCCCATTCACACCGCAATGCTGGTGTGATGTGAAGTACAGCGCTGCGCAGCATGGAAAAAAATTCCACATTTCACTGGATGGAACTACACATCACCACACTACAGCACAATGCAACAAGCTACTGTGCAGTGACAAGAATGACGTGTTGTCACTATGTGATACTGCAAATAAAGTAAAAGAAAAATCTGGGTGGTGCACTGAAACATGCATCATACCACTATCTACCAAAGCTCACTATGACAGCTGCCCACATGGTGCGTTCTACAGTGCAGGCTAGTATGAACATAGCCTCCTCTCTTTACATTGACAGAACAAATGACATCAAATTAAACCAGGTAGACACAACTCAATCAGTGTTTACACACCTACTGAGTGTGTCTGCAGGTAGACAATTAATGAGTCAGGTCTATGTAAATAAAATAGATTGCGCAGTCAGATGGTAACATGTTAAGGACCAAGCCTCTTTCTGAAATTCGGTGTTTACAAGTTAAAATCAGTTTTTTTTTGCTAGAAAATTACTTAGAACCCCCAAACATTATATATTTTTTTGCTAACACTATAGAGAATAAAGTGGCGGTCGTTGCAATATTTTATGTCACACTGTATTTGCGCAGTGGTCTTAAAAGCGCAATTTTTTTGGAAAAAAATAAATTTTGAATTAAAAATTAAGACTACAGTAAAATTAGCCCACTTCTTTTCTATATTGTAAAAGATAATGTTACGCCAAGTAAATTGATACCCAACATGTCATGCCTCAAAATTGCACCCGCTTGGGTCATGGCAACAAACTTTTGCACTTAAAAATCTCCATCGGCGAAGTTTAAAAATTTCTACAGGTTACCAGTTTTGGGTTACAGAGGAGCTCTATTGCTAGAATTATTGCTCTCGCTCTAACGATCGCGGCGATACCGTACATGTTTGTTTTAAACACTGTTTTCATATGCGGACGGGACTTGCGTATGCGCTCGCTTTTGCGCGCGAGCTCGGGGGGACGGGGTGCTTTACATTTTTTTTTCTTATTTATTTTACTTTTTATTTTTCTTTTTTTTTTACACTGTCCTTTTAAAAAAAAATTGGGTGACTTTTATTCCTATTACAAGGAATGTAAACATTCTTTGTAATAGAAAAAAAGCATGATAGGACCTCTTAAATATGAGATCTGGGGTCAAAAAGACCTCAGATCTCATAGTTACACTAAAATGCAATAAAATAAATAAATAAATATTTGTCACTTGAAAAAAAAACTCTACTTTCAAGAGCATTGGGCGGAAGTGAGTTTTGACATTGCTTCCGCCCTTCAATGCCATGGAGCCGAGCGGGCACCATCTTGCCCTCACTTGGCATCCAGGCAGTGAGGGGAGCAGACCTGATCGTCTCCACTGCTACCAACGGATCGGGTAAGCGGCGGAGACGACCGGAAAGTGGCGGGGGGGGGCCCTCTCCCGTCTCTCCCCCGATAAAAGTGATCTTGCGGTGGCCACTTTTATCTGAAAGCAGACCACCCAAAAAAAAAAGTAATAACCATGTTTTACTTGCCTACTCTGTGCAGTGGTTTTGCACAGAGCTTCTCCGTTCCCTGCTGGCGCTCCTACCACTTGAGCAGTGCCCCCAGAGAAGGCTACTTGCCCTGGGGGCACGGCTGTGTGCTCACTCCTGAGCCGCTGCTCTATGCGTCCATAAGACATAGAATGCATGACCGTAAAAAACATTCAGCCTTTGGAACCACTTCAGGGCCCCTGCTTTTTGTGTGTTTATTGGAGCAACACCATTTACTTGGAAGGGTTTCCCTCCTTTGCAAAAACGTACCAAAGTAGCTCCTGTACACTTTTTTGTAGCCGACTTTGGCTCGTTTTTAAATGGCACATTTTGGGGATTTTTCGGGCAGTTTGTCACACGTTTCTTTAGCATACTTGGGCTTCCATTAACAATGAATGGCAACCAAGCACATTTTTCAGGGTTTTGGTTGCATGTTGCTCAGATGTGAGCAGGGCCTTAGTATGCGGTTCAAAATTAAATGTATGGTGAAACTGACCATTACATTTGTTTCCGACTACCCCCCGGACAGTAGCATGTAACCCAAGTTTTAACACTTCCTCATGCTATGTAGAACTGACAAGCAAACACTTGTTGACTTGAGTTGACCTTAGCCAGCCACAGTGATCGGCCAATCAGAATGTTTGGGGGCAGAAGCCTAGATTCCTTTGGCCGTAATATAAAAGTTTTGAAAACAGCTGAAAGCTTTTTAGGTACCTCGAGGTGCCTGCATTTCATTCCAACAGTAGTTTTTTTTTTTCCAAGTAACAGCTTCCATAACGCCCCCCCCAATGTAGCAAAATGGATGAAGAATTCAATTTTGTAGCATTGAAAATCTACAACACCATGGCAAATCTTTTCACCAGACTTGACAGAGAAATTCTTGTGCGGTCAATCACTGTACATTACTAATAAATGAAAAAGGTTAAAAAGTTTGATTTACACCCCAAAACGAATACAAATATGCAGAGGAGTGTGATTGTAACAGTGTCATTTTCTCCTTTTTTTAGAGTCTGGAATCCGCAATGAAAGATTTGAAAATAAAGTGATCGAGACAAGAAATAAAACAATGCATACGAGACTATCCTTTGGCATTTCAATCTATTTCTATATGCAGTGCTTAATTATGGCCAATGTAACTTGATATATATGTTTTTTGATCTATCAACCACTTAAGGACATTTGACAGAGTGTATACAGTATATTCTGTCCAGTGTTTGGCTGTATAGACACAGTCACATTTGTGATATCTGTTCAGGGTTGCATTTGCCACCTGGGCCCAAGGAAACCTGTGAAACGGTGATCACTATTACTGCTTGTTAAAGCGGAATGAAACCCACAGATTTGACGGTTTTCCAAAATGGTTGCATTCATGGCGTGTGCGATTTACATGTGTTCCTGGACCCACTTCAGTGTGAACTTAGACAGAACATAACAGCCCCATGCGTTTAAGCATACCACAACTCACAGATGTGTTGCGGTGCACTGGATTAAGAAAAAAATAAATAACCTGCAATGTGGTACATTGGCAACTCACTCAAAATAAACTGTCTGTCTTACTACAACTTGTTAATGCAAGGTGTGTCACTGTGCTACAAACCTTATTATTGAGTAACAGTAGTGCATTAAAAGCTGGACACAAATGCAAACAGGGCATTTTGTAAACTGCTAAATAAAAAGCATTATCTGCATTATCAAATTAACCCATTCTGAATCAAATGCGCCACACACACACACACAATCTTACAAAAGTGAGTACACCCGTCACATTTTTATAAATATTTTATTCTATATTTTCATGGGACAACACTGAAGAAATTACACTTTGCTACAATATAAAGTAGTGAGTGTACAGCTTGTATAACAGTGTAAATTTGCTGTCCCCTCAAAATAACTCAACACACAGCCATTAATGTCTGAACTGCTGGCAACAAAAGCGGGCCCAAAGTGTCAATATTTGGGTTTCCAGCACCACCTTAACCCTTTGGGCATGGAGTTCACCAGAGCTTCACAGGTTGCCATTGGAGTCCTCTTCCACTCCTCCATGATGACATCACGGAGCTCGGGAATGTTAGAGACCTTGCGCTCCTCCACCTTCCATTTGATGATGCCCCACAGATGCTCAATAGGGTTTAGGTCTGGAGACATGCTAGGCCAGCCCATCACCTTTACCCTCAGCTTCTTTAGCTAGGCAGTGGTCGTCATGGAGGTGTGTTTGGGGTCGTTATCATGTTGGAATACTGCCCTGCGGCTCAGTCTCCTAAGGGAGGGGATCATGCTCTGCTTCAGTACGTCACAGTACATGTTGGCATTCATGGTTCCCTCAATGAACTGTAGCTCCCCAGTGCTGGCAGCACTCATGCAGCCCCAGACCATTACACTCCCACCACCATGCTTGACTGTAGGCAGGACACATTTGTCTTTGTACTCCTCACCTGGTTACCACCACACATGTTTGACACCATCTGAACGAAATACATTTATCTTGGTCTCATGAGACATGGTTCCAGTAATCCATGTCCTTAGTCTGCTTGTCTTCAGCAAACTGTTTGTGGGCTTTCTTGTGCATCATCTTTAGAAGAGGTTTCCTTTTGGAACAACAGCCATGCAGACCAATTTGATGCAGTGTGCGGCTTATGGTCTGAGCACTGACAGGCTGATCCCCCACGCCTTCAACCTCTGCAGCAAAGCTGGCAGCACTTATAGGTCTATTTCCCAAAGACAACCTCTGGACATGACGCTGAGCACATGCACTCAACTTCTTTGGTCGACCATGGCGAGGCCTGTTCTGAGTGGATCCTGTCCTCTTAAACCGCTGTATGGTCTTGGCCACCATGATGCAGCTCAGTTTCAGGATCTTGTCAATCTTCTTATAGCCTAGGCCATCTTTATATAGAGCAACAATTCTTTTTTTCAGATCCTCAGAGAGTTCTTTGCCATCAGGTGCCATGTTGAACTTCCAGTGACCAGTATGAGAGAGTGGGAGCGATAACACCAAATTTAACACACCTGCTCTCCATTCACACCTGAGACCTTGTAAAACTAACAAGTCACATGACACCGGGGAGGGAAAATGGCTAATTGGGCTCAATTTTGACATTTTCACTTAGGGGTGTACTCACTTTTTTTATATATATATTTATTTTATATTGATAGATCTATATATAGATCAGGGCTTATTTCTGTTTTTAGGTATTTTGAACATACTACCCAACTAGCTCAACTTTTTGTAAAAGCAAACCTCAGATTCAAATGTTTACTCTACAGAATTATACTGGTGCAAAAATGTTCTGGTCCTAAAGTGGTTAAAGCGTTTGTTAACTAAAAAAAAATGTATCCTGTTCCCTTAAAGCATGTTATACAGCACTGTGCTGGTGCTGTGTAATTTGGCTCTTTCTATCACCTGAAATACCTGACTGATCCTGCCTGGTTCTGGGGGGGGGGGGG
>BLSH010173590.1:440719-456717 GCA_018402905.1 Glandirana rugosa | reverse complement strand
GAGCATGCATGCATGGGTGAGCACAGATGGATGGCTGAGCACAAATGCATGGGTGAGCACGAATGCATGGGTGAGCATGGATGGATGGGTGAGCATGGATGCAAGGGTGAGCACAGATGGATGGCGGAGCACGGATGCATGGGTGAACATGGATGAGGCTTGATGGGTGAGCACGGATGAGGCTGCATGGCTGAGCACGATTGGATTGGTGAGCACGGATGCATGGGTGAGCATGGCTGGATGAGTAAGCACGGATGCATGGGTGACGGATGAGTGAACACAGATGGGTGAGCACGGATGCATGGGTGATGGATGAGTGAGCACGGATGCATGGGTGAGCACGGATGCATGGGTGACAGATGAGTGAGCATGGATGGGTGAGCATGGGTGATGGATGAGTGAGCACGGATGCATGGGTGAGTACGGATGGGTGGGCATGGATGCACGGGTGACGGATGGGTGAGCACGGATGCATGGGTGACAGATGAGTGAGCACAGATGGGTGAGCACGGACGCATGGGTGACGGAGGGGTGGGCACAGATGGGTGAGCACGGATACATGGGTGATGGATGGGTGAGCACAGATGCATGTGTGACAGATGGGTGAGCACGGATGTATGGGTGATGGATGGGTGGACACGGATGGGTGAGCACGGATGCATGGGTGACGGATGGGTGGGCACGGATGGGTGAGCACGGATGCATGGGTGACAGATGGGTGGGCACGGATGGATGGGCACAGATGGGCATGGATGAGGCTGCATGGGTGAAGCTGGATGGGTGGATGGGGGTCCCTCCCTGGTACATAGCAGTGCTGTGGGCACTTCAGATCCTGCCCACAGCACCGCTGCATCTCCTCTCCCCCCCCTCCTGTCACACTGCACCGATCGGTGCGGAGAGGGGAGAGACAAGACGGCTTGTTTACATGTGATGCTCCGTCATTTGACGGAGCGATCGCATGGTAAACGGCCGCTGCAAGCGGCCATTTACCGTGATACGTGATGCGCCGGGTCTCATGGACCCGGCGGTCACGGATGCTCCCAGGTGCGCGCCCCAGGGGGCGTGCGGGAGCGCGATTCTGGGAGGACGTTATAGTACGTCCACTCAGAACAATGGATCCCACTTGTGGCCATGTATATACATTACACGGTCGGCAAGTGGTTAAAGTGGTTGTAAATGAACAGAAAAAATCAGCGCAAAAAAGAAACACCTGCTAAACCAAGCTGCTAACACAAATCAGTGATTCACTTTCACCAAAAACGAATTCAAATATTCACAGTGTAACGCTAGTGATAATATAAATGATCAAAAAAACACAAATAATAAAATAATCAAACACTCATTACTGTGCAAATAAAACAGGGCTCCAAAAATTAATATAATAATTTGTGCATCAATGTGTATAAACATAAATACTAAATGTCCATAAAAATCCGTGCATTGACCATCAAAGATAGCAAATACAATGAATGTGTAAAAAGCAAAATCATGAATAGTTCAACAAATCCACATGAGCATAGGAGTGAAAGCGGATAGATCCATATAGTCCAAGACGGACAAGATCCCGATAGTGAGGAGTAGAGATGAATCCACACGTGGTGATTGTGTATCCTCCACCAGCCTATTAAGCCTCTCACCTCATAAACAAGTTAAAAACGCCTGTCTCCCATCTCCAGGGAATTAGACTCCTCTAATAGCCAGGTCCTCCGTTTCTCAGAAAGCTCCAATGATATCACCCAGACTCCAAAGCTAAGCAAGATTCATCTCGCAAACATGTAAGAAAGGAAGGCAAAATCTAGTGCTCCAGCATATCAGTCAATAACCGCAATGTGACATGGGCAACACAGACTCCTTCCCCTTAGATGCGTATCGTCAACTCCAGGACTTCCTCAGTAAGGGAAGTGCTGGAGTTGACGATAACCACTTTACAACTTGACAACCACTTTAAATCTGGTTTGGTCTCCACCCAGAGACTGACCACATCAATCACCTTGCAGGTGGACAGGCAGAGAGAATGTATCACAACCAAAACCATGAAGCTGGAATGAGACCAGCAGCTGTCAAAGAACAGAAGTGTTATATGCTCCTGACATGTAGACAGTATAGGAGAGCCCTGTCACATGTGCTGTCCAAGTCACGTGACCATTTTTATTTTTACCTCCCAGACTCCCCACCAATTAATTAAAATGAATGGGGCTTCATTTCACATCAGATTTCAAAAGATAGCAGAAAACACTTTGGTAAACAATACACTATAGGGCCAGTGTTGGCAGGCTTTGGTGGACAAATGCAGCATGCAGTTTAACGCGCTTTTGTAGTCAATCAGAATTAATTGCAGGTGCATTTCTTGACCTCTTTCTGACCTGCATTTGACCTGATTCAAGTTGCTTTACCATTCCCATAGACTTGTATAGGGAGAATAGCAGTTCTGAAGCAAACAGAAGCCTACTGAGACTAGTCCATATTTTTCTTGCAGCACTACCCCCGATGGAGTCTAGGGGTGTTCTTTTTGTTTTTATTTGGAGTAACTGAGATAGAGTTGAGGGAATTGAGTGGGATACTCCAAAAATGAGAACAATGTACAGGTTGAGGACAGTAAACTCCTTTCTGAAAAGCTGAAGCAGAAGTCCTTGTAATAGCAAACTGTGGATTTGTCTTGTAGTAGAAGCAGTTAAAGCACACAAGCTTCTTCCTTTACCACAAAGGAAGGGGTCATAGGCTCTTCCTCCAAACACGGGGAGTTGAGTTGATGCCAAAGAGCTTGAATTTGGTCTCATCTGACCACAACACTTCCACCCAGTTCTCTTCTGAATCATTCAGATGTTCATTAGCAAACTTCAGAAGGGCATGTACACTTTCTTTCTTGAGCATGGGGGCCTTGCGAGCGCTGCAGGGTTTCAGTACTTCACAGTGTAATGCATTACCAATTGTTTTCTTGGTGACTATGGTCCCAGCTGCCTTGAGATCATTGACAAGATTCTCCTATGTAGTTCTGGGCAGATTCTTCACTGTTCTCGTGATCACTGAAACACCACGAGGTGAGATCTTGCATAGAGCCCCAAACCAAGGCAGATTAACAGTTATTTTGTGTTTCTTCCATTAGTGAATAATCGCACCAACTGTTGCCACCCTCTCACCAAGATACTTGGCGATGGTCTTGTAGCCCATTCCAGCCCTGTGTAGGTCTACAATCTTGTCCCTGACATCCTTGGACAGCTCTTTGGTCATGGTGGAGAGATTGGAATCTGATTGATTGCTTCTGTGGACAGGTGTCTTTTATACAGGTAACAAGCTGAGATTAGGAGCACTCCCTTTAAGAGAGTGCTCCTAATCTCAGCTCATTACCTGTATAGAAGACACCTGGGAGCCAGAAATCTTGCTGATTGATAGGGGATCAAATGCTTATTTCACTCATTAAAACACAAATCAATTTATAACTTTTTTGAAATGCATTTTTCTGGCTATTTTTGTTGTTCTGTCTCTCACTGTTAAAATAAACCTACCATTAAAATTATAGACTGATCATTTCTTTGTCAGTGGCAAAACGTACAAAATCAGCAGGGGGTCAAATACTTTTTTTCCCTCACTGTAATGCTATCACTACACCCTGGTCAGTAGGCCATAAAGATACCACTGCATAGTTTTTCATAGTTCTACCTTGCCCATAGCTTTTAGTTTTTTTTCTTTTGCCCTGCAGGAATAATCACAAAGCCAAGTCTCTCAATGCCAAGCCCTTGTACCCTTAAATGTAGATGTTGAAGGAAAAAATTATTACATTCGCTGTCATTTGTTAAGAGAACATGTCAGAAATCTGATGTCTGAAAGATGTTTAAAAGCCCCTACTACCACTAGGGCCTAATCTGATACACAGAATCCCAAATGAAATATGACAATGAAATATTTTGGCCTGTCACAGAGGAATCATTTAAATTTGTCACAACGACAACTACGCCTGATGAAGACTTACAAAGAATTACCTTGAACAGTGATCAGGACAACTCCAGGTTGACCTGAACATCTAAGCAATTTTACTTGGCAATTGCATGGATGCTTTTTTAAGTCATTGCTCTACAATTCTCCTCCCTAGTAAACGTTCAGGGTTGTAGTTCCTGCACTTTAGAAAAAAAGCTAAACATATAGAAGAGTTTATCCATTTTGCAATACAACTTGTGGAGGTTTTTAAAGTCTCATGCACACTGAACAATTTTATTTCTGCTCCTAGGGACGATTGGCTTTATTTTTTTTCTCCCCTGCAGGTTAGCCTATGTGTACATGCACATATAGGCATTTAAAGGCATTTAGAAGCAGAAGAAAGAAAGAAAAAAAACACTGCCAGTGTGTCCAGAAGCAACAGAGTTTGGTCAGAAAAACGCGTGATGTGTGTAAATGCGGTCAGCCACCTTTTTAGAGCTTGAGCATTAATTAATTTCAATAGCCAGGATAATTATTTGGGCCAATTAAATACATTTTTGATATAAAAATGATGCTAGCTGTCATCAATACCCAGTAAGGCTAAATATGACCAGCAAAATTGGGATAGAAAAATAAGCTTGGGACTTTATACATAAAAAAAAAAAATGTCCATGAAGTGTAATCAGTATATGTAGTGAGGCTGTCAGTTCCACATGCTGTGATGAAAGTTGAAACTGGGCAGAACTAGGCACACATGCTACCATGCATGCATGGCTGTCGGCCATCTTTGTTTCTGGAGGAAGAGATTCTGGCGTCTCCCATACATAGATTTTATTTGGGTACTATACAAGTGCATTTTTAATCAATAAATTCTCCTTGTTTGTAATTTTACACTATGTGGAGCTTCATTACATGTGTCCAATTGCACACTTCGATCCTACCGATCTGTGTTGGGTCAGTGATAATCGTTGAGGAGGTTGTGATTTGACCAATTAACATCTTTTGAGCATTCCCATAAAGATTATCCTTTTCCATGATGTTGGATCCAATGTGTTAATAAGCATTTATTAACCACTCTTATTAGGAGGTCACAAACATTCTGGAAAGCTTAGCATGAGAGTAAAAGGTGTCACCTTGGCTGTCTTTTAATTTTCAACTTCCATCACGGCATGTGGGACTATTATCCTCACTACATATACTGATTACTCATTTGGACACTTTATGGACATTTCTTTCTTTTATGTATAAAGTCACAAGTTTATTTACTATTCTATCCTAATTTTTGGGGTATTGATGACAGCTAGCATCATTTTCATAATACAATTTTTTCATGTATATTTATCATGAGCGCTGTAGGTGTAGTGTCAGGTTCTGACTGATGTTAATCACTTTGCCCCAAGCGCAGATTTTTAATAAGTTTAATGAAATAAATTAATGCCAAGCGCTTGATGAGCCTAAACATGGTACATTTGCAAGCATCAAGCGTTTATTTCTGAAAAAATGCTGCTCCAGGAGGCTCCCTAGGAGAGTTAGGAAAATGTCCAGTAAGCATGATGCCTTAGTCTCTTCCAATGCCTTGAAATTAAATGAAAGATTCTCTATCTATTCTCCACATTTATTGTACTCCATTTTATAATGTTCTTGATTTTTAAAGTTTCTAATTTTGGGTCTGTGGACAGAAAGGGGCATTAATAACCTGTTTTGTAAAAAAAAAAAAGCAAGAATACCATTAGGGAGGAACTATTTAAAGAAAGCTCCTCTTTGTGAAAAAGTAAATTCATGGGCATTTATGTGAGTGTCTATAGCTCCCTGATGCCTCTGGTAAAGTAACTGCAATTAAAAGCCCTGTTTTTGAAGTGATGGTCTATTATCTGTGTGTTCTGCACTTAAAAAGTCAGCCCTGAAAAGCATTAAATGCAGATACTAAAAATTGATCTTAACCAGTTATGGACATAGGGCGTACATGCCCAAAAATTTCATAACATAATTTGGATGTAAACCTGGTAGTTTTATTTTTTATGAAAATTGTTCTGGGTTAACTCATAAGTAACCCTTTGTTAACTCTAATTAGCCACTTCAAGTCTGGGCACTTTTACCCTCTTCCATCAAGGCCACTAGGTTTTTTATTTTTTGCAATATAAACAAAAAAAGATTGAAGATTTTGGGAAAAAAGTTTTTCTGTTTCTGTTATAATATTTTGCAAATAATCTTTCTTCATAAATTAGACCAAATTGTTTTCTGCTATATTTCTTTGGTAAAAAATTACCCAAATCTGTGTATGAAAGTTACTGTCAAGCATTCCAGGGGTATATATTTCACATCTAATTTTCTATCACATTTTTGGAAGCCCTGGAGCACCATGACAGTGGAAACACCCCAAAAATGACCCCAATTTGGAATTCAAACACTTCAAGGTATTTTCTAAGAATCTTAATTTCCTTTGAAAATGTCAACCAGCGAGTTGTTAAAAAAACAAAAAACAAAAAAACAATAGATTCCTGTACCACACAAACAATGTGAATGAAGGGATCTCTCCCACTGTGCTTTTGTATTCTGACAGTAGGGACTACCACCCACCGCCTCAGAATATACTGATCAGCACTGTAGCAGCTGATCGAATGCTGGTTTTCCAGCAGGACCGTTCAACAGAAGCCAGTCTAACAATCTGCTTCTGTTGAACAGAAAGGGCTACACACAGATTGAAATTCTATCCATGGTTTTGATCTGTGTGTACCCAGCTTAAGAGTGGAAGTCACTGGTACCAACAAAATCTACTATAAAGATGAAGTAACTAATAAGAAACATCCTTCTTATTTGGTCCTGGACAAGTCTGATATACCCTTGATGAAGCAGGAGTTTGTAATGGACAGCAAATAAAAAAACATTGGTCAGCCCCCGTCCCCCCCTAAACTAAGTAGCACCCTTGAAGGCCACCAACGGTCTCCTTAGCGCTGCATCTCCATCTTCCACCTGACTGCCCCTGCTGGCATGGCTAATGTATATTTATGAGGTCATGTTTGCATCCTGCCAGCCCACTATGGGGGATTGGCTGAGGCCTCAAAAATAAACATAGCAGTCCCTCCTCACTCCCACCCTCCAATTCTAAAATTTTCTACAAACTTCCAGACCAGGGGGAAGTGCCAGATAGAGCTGCTAGATGAGTCATCTAGTCCTGAGTCACTGAACCCTGACCCAGATTCCACAGCCTCAGGGCTAAGCCTGAGCTAGTTAAATGTACCTACAATAAGTGGGGGGCAATAGTTGGTGGAGTGGGATCTGGTAGTGGGGGGGTGTTAGTTTGTGGGGTGAGGGTCTGTCAGTGGAGAGCGGTGGAGCATTAGTTGGTGCGGTGGGGGTCTGTTAGTGGGGAGTGGTGGGGCACCCCCCCATCGAACTACATCTTCCACACAGCTCTGGGGCCAGGAGTGACATGTCTGGGGTGGGCATGGACAAGACGAAGCGGCTCCAACACAGATCTGGGGTATTAAGGTTTAATTGCAGTGTTAGCATTTTGAAATAAATACGTTGGTTTTGAGTTGCAGTTTGGGCACTCGGGCTCAAAAAAGTTTGCCATCACTGACCTACACTAACTCTAGCACACACTAGAGGGTGCTACACCAAGTATAGCGTTGTTCATTATAGAAGGTATAGCACAGAGTATACAGTGTAGTGGTGCACAGTATACAATGCACAGTATGCAGAACAAAGTGCAGTGGTGTGTAGTAAATAGTGCAAAGCACAATGGTGCGCATTACACTGTTTATCACACAAGGAGGACAATGGATGTGTAATATGCAACTGCAGCACAGAATGAAGCGACGTGAAGCACAGAATGTACATCAGTGTATAGAGTAGTGTGGAGTGTATGACATAATAGGTTTTTCACACAGCATTTGCAAATTTCATATCGCCTGTCTCTAAACATCATGGGTGCACCCAGTGTTGTATGTATATGAAATAATAGGAATTGGGATGTACCTGTAAATTCAATATCTTGGAGTACAGTTCAGAAGGCAGGAATTGATTATTCGACCATAGTTATTTGCTGCTACAGTGCATTCAGAAAGTGTTCTGTTACATGATTTGCATGTAACATAAATATGCAGCTATAGTAATGTTTTTATAGTTGGTTATTATAATGCCATCTTGTGGTTCTTTTGGATATTACACCTTTCTATTGTATTTTCTAAGTGTGTACCTCCCATCCTCTGTGAGCTAATTTCCTCTTCCTAGTTCACTCTACTCTGTAACTTCCTGTTCCTGGTGCACTCTGCTATTCTAGTTCCTCTTCCTGTGTCCTCTCTCTCATGAGGTAAAGAATATGGCTACATGCTAGAAGGCCTCACTCAATCTACTCGCATCCTAGGACACATTACTATGTTTTGACCTGCAGTTACCATCTTTCGACCATCTGTCACATTTGTTGTATGCTGTACCTGCTATTCCAATGAATAAACGCTCATGGAAGAAATCGGTAATTGGTGAGTCACTATCTGATAAGAACTGTCTGCGGTGATCATATCTGCTTATACAGGCCAGGCATAGAGGTCTCAACAAGGGATAAGTCGCCATTACAACAGTTAGGAGTCAGAATAGAAAGTATTCATAGCACAACAGGAGATTATAACCGGAGTCTTCTGACCCTGTAAGTAACATCTGAAATTTCCTGTTATTAGTGTTGTTGTATCTGAGAAAATGTGTGCTAGCAAGCTTGAAGGTTTTGTACAGTGCACAGAGTGCCGCATGTATGCAACTATGGAGCAACAGTTCCAGGATGGATACCGCTGCGACAGATGTGAGCAGGTTACCCTTCTGGAAGCTCTCATTAGAGATCTGGAGGAGCAAATTGCAACACTGGGCAGAGCTGTCAACCTTGAAAGGGGTCCTCTGCTCACTGAGCAGGTGGCTAGTAGGGTTAAGGGGGAGGGTGGATTGGTAAGTCAGGATTATAACTTAGGTAGATGGGTTAATACAGTTAAAGGGAGTGGTAGGGGCTCACAGAAAAGGAAGGCCAGGCCTGGGTTTGAGCACCCTAACAGATTTGCCAAGTCGAGTGAAGATGTGGGGGTGGCAAACTCAGAGGTGGCAGCCCTGGATGTCACTGCTCCCCCTAACAGCCGGGAGAGCAGCCCATCTAGTAGGGGTGGTAGGGGTAGTGCAGGTAGGCCTAGACAGTTGGTGGTAATTGGGGATTCTATAATTAGAAGGACTGATAGAATAATTTTTCGCAAGGATCGCCTACACCAAATGTTTTGCTGTCTCCCTGGTGCCAGGGTTCGGCATGTGGTGGACCAGGTTGATAAATTACTGGGAGGGGTTGGGCATGACCCAGCTGTCTTGGTCCACGTTGGAACCAATGACAGAATATATGGAAGGTGGAGGCTCCTTAACCACTTCCGTACCGGCGGACGTGCAGCTGCAGGCACCATTCAGATACGTTTTTTTTCAGCAGGCGATTCCCTGCAAGATAAAAGTGGTCTTAGCGGCGGATTCACCGCAAGATCACTTTTATCAGCGGCGGGAGAGGTGCACCCCCCTCTCGCCGCTTTCCGGTGATCTCCGCCGCTTACCGGACCCGCCGGCAGCAGCGGAGATGATCCGATCCTCTCCCCCCAGTGTCTGTGAGCCACTCGGCTCCATAACACGGCGGGGCGGAAATGACGTCCGCCCAACGGTCTTAAAGGGCCCATTTTTTTTTTTTGGCCTGCCGCTTTTTTCTGATTTTTTTTTTTTTTGCATTTTAGTGTAAATATGAGATCTGAGGACTTTTTGACCCCGGATCTCATATTTAAGAGGACCTGTCATGCTTTTTTCTATTACAAGGAATGTTTACATTTCTTGTAATAGGCATAAAAGTGATGATTTTTTTTTTAAAAAGAACAGTGTAAAAATAAAAAATAAAAAGCAAAATAAATAATTAAAAAAAAAATTTAAAGTGCTCCGTCCTGCCGATCTCGCGCGCAGAAGAGTCCCGCCCACATATGAAAACGGTGTTCAAACCACACATGTGAGGTGTCGCCGCGATCGTTAGAGCGAGAACAACAATTCTAGCACTAGACCTCCTCTGTAACGCAAAACTGCTAACCTGTAGAATTTTTTAAACGTCGCCAATGGAGATTTTTAAGTTGCAAAGTTTATCGCCATTCTGCGAGCGGAGGCAATTTTGAAGCATGACATGTTGGGTATCATTTTACTCGGCGTAACATTATCTTTCATAATATGGAAAAAAATTGGCCTAACTTTACTGTTTTCTTATTTTTTAACTAAAAAAACTGAATTTATTAAAAAAAAAGCACGCTTGGAAGACCGCTGCGCAAATACGGTGTGACATAAATTTTTTCGATGACCGCCATTTTATTCTCTAGGGTGTTAGAAAAAAAAAATATAATGTTTGGGGGTTCTAAGTAATTTTATAGCAAAAAAAACAGTTTTTAACTGGTAAGCACAGAATTCAAGAAACAGGCTTAGTCTTGAAGTGGTTAAGAACCAATTTAAAGAATTAGGTTGCAAGTTGAAGGGAAGGACCTCCAAGGCAATATTCTCCGAAATGTTGCCTGTACCACGCGCAACACAGGAAAGGCAAGGGGAGAGAATGCAGGGCTAAAGACCTGGTGTAAAGAGGAGGGCTTTGGGTTTTTAGAGCACTGGGTTGACTTTTCATTGGGGGTGCAACCTATATGCTAAAGATGGTTTACACCTAAATGGAAGGGGGTCTGTTGTGCTAGGAGAGAGGTTTATGGGAAGGCTAGAGGAGTATTTAAACTAGGATTGAGGGGGGGTGCATTAGATTATAATGGTGTAGACAGGTCAGACAGGGGTCAGCCCCTACTGGTGGGTGGAATAGGGAAAGATGGGGGGAGGGCTAAGGAAGATGATATGAAGTTTCCCATGTTACAATCAACCATTGGAAATGGTACTGTTTGTGCTAAAATTAAAAATATGCAACATACATGCGCAAAATGTGACAGTGAATTAAAGTGTTTGTTCACCAATGCCAGGAGTCTGCCAAGCAAAATAGGTGAGTTGGAAGCTCTGTTGCATGAGGAGAATTATGATTTGATTGGTATAGCTGAATCTTGGCTTCATTCTTCACATGACTGGTCTATTAATATTCCTGGCTATGCTCTCTTTCGGAAAGACAGGGTAAAACAGAAGGGTGGGGGTGTCTGTCTCTATGTGTGAAGTGATCTCAAAGTGAGTGTGAATGAAGACTTCCCAGTGTTAAAGAGGAGGTGGAGACTCTGCTCCTTGCACAGATGGAAAGAGCTGCAAGGGCTGGGACAGTGATAATAATGGGGGATTTTAACTACCTGGAAATTAACTGGAGTAATTGCGCTGCTGGGACAGCTAAAGGGCAAACATTTATAAACCTATTACAGGACAATTTTATGGTCCAGTTTATTGAGGCCCCAACTAGGAATGACGCGTTGCTGGACCTGGTAATCTCAAACCATGCAGAGCTTATTACCAATATTCATATAAAAGAACATCTGGGTAACAGTGACCATAACATGATTTTATTTAATGTAAGCTGCAAGCAACAAACACATAAGGGAAAGATAAAAACACTTAATTTTAAGAGAGCAAATTTTACAAGGGCTGCTCTCCAGGACTTAGACTGGGTGGGAATATTGGCATAGGTGAACACAGAACACAAATGGGAATTTTTCAAAAAAACTGTATGCAAACTCACTGCAAAGTATATTCCCATGGGCAATAAGTTTAAAAGACTAAAAAGAAAACCTATGTGGCTCACGGCCAAAGTTAAAGAAGTTATAAATGATAAGAAAAGAGCATTTAGAAAATATAAAAATGAGGGAACACTATCATCTTTTAAATGTTACAAAGAATATAACAGAATATGTAAAAAGGAAATTAGGGATGCAAAAATTCACAACAAACAACAGATTGCAAAAGATAGTAGGACAAACCCCAAAAACACACCTCCACAATGGATTTGAAATGAAACAAACAAGATGTGCTTTAACTGCAGACTTTCAGCTTTAATTTGACGGTATTTACATCCAAATCAGGTGAACGGTGTAGGAATTAAAACAGGTTGTATATGTGCCTCCCGCTTTTTAAGGGACCAAAAGTAATGGGACAATTGGCTGCTCAGCTGTTCCATGGCCAGGTGTGTGTTATTCACTCATTATCCTATTTACAAGGAGAAGATAAAAGGTCCAGAGTTCATTTCAAGTGTGCTATTTGCATTAGGAATCTGTTGCTGTCAACTCTCAATATGAGATCCAAAGAGCTGTCACTATCAGTGAAGCAAGCCATCATTAGGCTGAAAAAAACCCCCAAACCCTTCAGAGAGATAGCAAAAACATTAGGTGTGGCCAAATCAACTGTTTGGAACATCCTTAAAAAGAAAGAACCCATCGGTGAGCTCAGCGTCACCAAAAGACCCGGAAGACCATGGAAAACAACTGTGGTGGATGACCGAAGAATTCTTTCCCTGGTGAAGAAAATACCCTTCACAACAGTTGGCCAGATCAAGAACACTCTCCAGGAGGTAGGTGTATGTGTGTCAAAGTCAACAATCAAGAGAAGACTTCACCAGAGTGAATACAGAGGGTTCACAACAAGATGTAAACCATTGGTGAGCCTCAAAAACAGGAAGGCCAGATTAGAGTTTGCCAAACAACATCTAAAAAAGCCTTCACAGTTCTGGAACAACATCCTATGGACAGATGAGACCAAGATCAACTTGTACCAGAGTGATGGGAATAGAAGATTATGGAGAAGGAAAGGAACTGCTCATGATCCAAAGCATACCACCTCATCAGTGAAGCACGGTGGTGGTAGTGTCATGGCGTGGGCATGTATGGCTGCCAATGGAACTGGTTCTCTTTTATTTATTGATGACGTGACTGCTGATAAAGCAGCAGGATGAATTCTGAAGTGTTTCAGGCAATATTATCTGCTCATATTCAGCCAAATGCTTCAGAACTCATTGGACGGCGCTTCACAGTGCAGATGGACAATGACCCGAAGCATACTGCGAAAGCAACCAAAGAGTTTTTTAAGGGAAAGAAGTGGAATGTTATGCAATGGCCAAGTCAATCACCTGACCTGAATCCGATTGAGCATGCATTTCACTTGCTGAAGACAAAACTGAAGGAAAAATGCCCCAAGAACAAGCAGGGACTGAAGACAGTTTCACTAGAGGCCTGGCAGAGCATCACCAGGGATGAAACCCAGTGTCTGGTGATGTCTATGCATTCCAGACTTCAGATTGTAATTGACTGCAAAGGATTTGCAACCAAGTATTAAAAAGTGAAAGTTTGATTTATGATTGTTAATCTGTCCCATTACTTTTGGTCCCTTAAAAAGTGGGAGGCACATATACAAACTGTTGTAATTCCCTCAAATTAAAGTGAAAGTCTGCAGTTAAAGCACATATTGTTTGTTTCATTTCAAATCCATTGTGGTGGTGTATAGAGCCAAAAAGATTAGAATTGTGTTGATGTCCCAATATTTATGGACCTGACTGTATATTAATAGTAAAAAGGTCAGGTCTGAGCATGTAGGCCCTTTACAAAATAATCTAGAGTGTGTGACTGGGGACAAAGAGAAGGCAAACGTATTAAATACTTTCTTCAGCTCTGTGTATACAAAGCAGCATGGGGGAGCTCATGTCCACGTCGGGGTTGGTAGTGACATAGCCCCAAATGATCCATAATGGTTCAAAAGTGAAATGGTCCAGAAGTATTTAGAAAGAATAAAGGTAGATAAAGCACCTGGACCAGATGGCATCCGTCCATGGATCCTAAAGGAATTTAGCTCTGTCATTTTAAAGCCATTGTATTTAATTTTTAGGCACTCCTTAATGACTGGAATAGTGCCACTGGATTGGCGTAGGGCCAATGTGGTGCCCATATTTAAAAAGAGATCAAAGTCTTTACCAAGTAACTATAGACCTGTTAGTTTAACTTCTATAGCTGGGAAGATACTGGAGAGTTTAATAAAAGACCACATAGATGAGTTCTTGTTGGTAAAAAAATATTTTAAGCAACAGACAGCATGGCTTCATGAAAGACAGAAGTTGTCAAACAAACCTGATTTGTTTTTATGAGGAGGTAAGTAAAACCTTGGACAGAGGGGAGGCTGTGGACGTGGTATACTTGGATTTTGCGGATACGTTTGGCACCGTTCCCCACACACGGCTAATGTGTAAGGTAAAGTCTACAGGCTTGGAAAGATCAGTTTGTAAATGGATAGAAAACTGCCTAAAAGACCAAATTCAGAGAGTAGTGGTTAATGATTCGTATTCGGAATGGTCTAAGGTTGTCAGTGGTGTACCCCAAGGTTCAGTGTTGGGACCCTTACTTTTCAATATATTTATAAATTATATAGGGTCTGGGATTAAAAGTAGCATTTCAGTGTTTGCAGATGAGGGCAAGCTATGCAGTGGAATAACGTCCTTGCAGGATGTCTCCAAATTACAAGCAGACCTCAATGCACTGTCTAATTGGGCGACTGTGTGGCAAATGAGGTTTAATGTTGACAAATGTAAAGTTATGCACTTGGGGGCTAAGAATATGCATGCATCATAAATACTAGCGGGGAGTAAAACTGGGGGAATCCATACTGGAGAAGGATCTGGGGGTTTTGGTAGATCATAAGCTTAATAATGGCATGCAATGCCAAGCTGCGGTTTCCAAAGCAAGCAAAATCCTTTCTTGTATTAAGAGAGGGATGGACTCCAGAGATAGAGACATTATTTTGCCCCTGTACAAATCATTAGTAAGACCTCATCTGGAATATGCAGTTCAGTTTTGGGCACCAGTTTTAAAAAAGGATATCGGGGAACAGGAGAAAGTGCAGAGAAGGGCAGCCAAACTAATAAAAGGCATGGAGGAGCTTAGCTATGAGGAAAGATTAGAGGAACTGAATATATTCTCTTTTGAGAAGAGGAGGTTAAGAGGGGATATGATCAACATGTACAAATATATAAATGGTCTATATAGAGAACTTGGTGTTGAGTTATTTACTTTAAGGTCATCACAAAGGACAAGGGGGCACTCTTTACGTCTAGAGGAAAAAATATTTAATCTACAAATACGGAAAGGTTTCTTTACAGTAAGAGCTGTGAAAATTTGGAATAGACCCCCTCCAGAGGTGGTTTTGGCCAGCACGGTTGATTTCTTTAAAAAAGGCCTGGATTCTTTCCTTAATGTAAATAATATAACTGGGTACTAACATTTTTAGGTAAAGTTGATCCAGGGTGAATCCGATTGCCTCTTGGGGGATCAGGAAGGAATTCTTTCCCCCGTTATAGCAAATTGGATCATGCTTTGATGGGGTTTTTTTGCCTTCCTCTGGATCAACTGTGGGTGAAGGATTGTATATGGGATTGTTTGGTTATATATAATTTTTTTTTTTTTAGTTGAACTAGATGGACTAGTGTCTTTTTTCAACCTGACTAACTATGTAACATCACTTTTTTCCACATTTTGTTATGTAACAGCATTATTCCAAAATTGATTTAAATTATTATTTTCCTCAAAATTCTACAAATAATACCCCATAATGACAACTTGAAAGAAGTTTGTTTGAAATCTTTGCAAATTTACTAACCATTTCAGCCCCAGAAGGATTTCCCCCTTTAGGAGCAGAGCACTTTTTGCGATACGGCACTGCGTCACTTTAACCACTTGACCACTGGGCACTTAAACCCCCTTCCTAACCAGACCAATTTTCAGCTTTCAGTGCTCTCACATTTTGAATGACAATTACTCAGTCATGCAACACCAATCCTTCCCCCAAATTCACGGGTCACCAGTTCACCAATTTCACTGCGTCACGGCATAGCGTTTTTCACGAGACGAGGATTTCCCCCTTTAGGAAGACCCCGACTTTACCAATCATTTAAACGTTTCTAAAGTTTGTTTGAAGAAAGTTCAACAGTAATACCCCATAATAAACATCTTAAAACTCCTTTTATTATTAAATTTAGTTAAAACCTTATTACGACAATGTATTGTTTTACACCTTTTTTCACTACAATGTATCAATCAGTCCAACTTTTTTCTGTGATCAGGTAGATCAAGTTGATTTTTTTTTTTTTAATATATATT
>BLSH010173590.1:426271-439263 GCA_018402905.1 Glandirana rugosa | reverse complement strand
TAGGTGAGTACGGTTGGGTGGGTGAGCATGGATGAATGGATGGATGGGTGAGCATGGATGGATGGGTGAGCATGGCTGTGTGAGGATGGATGGATTGATGGATGGGTGGCTGAGCATGGATGGGCTAAGAATGGGGGGTGTGGATGGATGGGGTGGATGGCTGGGTGGGTGGTTGATGGATGGTGGGGGTTGCTAACTGTCATTTAGCAGTGCTGTGGGCATTACACATTGCCCACAGCACTGCACACGTCTTTCCTCCCCCTCTCTCCTCTCACACTGCACCGATCGGTGCGGAGAGGAGAGAGAAAAGCCGGCGGAAGCGCCGGCTTGTTGACATGTGATCGCACCGTCATTGGACGGCGCGATCACGTGGTGAAAGGCCACTCACAGCGGCCATTCACCGTGATCCGTGATCAGTCGGGTCCCCCGGACCCGGCGGTCACGGATGTTCCCGTGTGCGCAACCCAGGGGGCGCGCGGGAAGCGCGATTCTGGAGGACGTCCATGGACGTCCACTCAGAATAACCTGACCGCGCTGTGGATGTCTTTTGTCTATAGCGCGGTCGGGAAGTGGTTAACTGACAATTGCACGGTTGTGTGATGTTGTATCCAAACAAAATTTGCGTCCTTTTTTCCCCACAAATAGAGCTTTCTTTTGGTGGTATTTGATCACCTCTGCGTCATTTCTGATCACCGCTATAAACAAAAGAAGAGCGACAATTTTGCAAAAAAACAATATTTGTTACTTTTTGCTGTAATACATATCTCAAAAAAAAATATAAAAAGAAAATGTTTTCATCGGTTTTGGCCGATTTATATTCTTCCTCATATTTTTGGTAAAAAAAACTCACAATCGGCGCATATTGACTGGTTTGCGCAAAAGTTGCAGCGTTTTCAAATGATGAGAATTCATTTATAAGGTTTTTATATTTTTTTATTTTTTACTAATAATTGCACTGATCTGCGATTTTTAGCAGTACTGCGATATTGCGGTGGACATGTCGGACACTTTTGACATTTTTTTGGAACCATTGGCATTTATACAGCGATCAGTGCTATGAAAATGCACTGATTACTGTGTAAATGTCACTGGCAGGGAAGGGGTTAACCTGCAGGGGGCGCTGTAAAGGTTAACTGTGTTCCCTGTGTGTGTTACTAACTGTATGGGGGCTGGGCTGGGCTCAGGAGGAGAGTGATCGTGGCTCCCATATGCAGGGAGCCTGCAATCACATTCCTTCCCCCTGTCTGAATGAATATCTGTGTGTTTACATACACGGACCTCCATTCTGTCACTGAGGGGGAGCAATCGCGGGTAGCCGGCGGACATCAAATCCGCCCTACACACTGCCTGGCTCCCCTGGAACACAGCGCGTGATCCGGGCTCCGGCGGTGCACATGCTCAGGATCCGCGTCATCAGGGGCCGGCAGTTCGCAATATTGAACCACTTTGCCACCAGTGGTTAAAAAAAAAAAAAAATCACATGTACTGTACATTAGTATTTACTGCCTTTGCTCAATACTTTGTTGGAGCACCTTCGGCACCAATTACAGCCTCAAGTATTTTTGAGTATGATGCTACAAGCTTGGCACACCTATGATTGGGCAGTTTCTCCCATTCTTCTCAAGCTCCATCAGTTTGGATGGGAAGTGAAGGTGAACAGCCATTTTCAGATCTCTCCAGAGATGTTCAATCAGGTTCAAGTCTGGGCTCTGGCTGGGAACCACATGGACATTCATAGAGTTGTCCCATAGCCACTCCTTTGTTATCTTGGCTGTGTGCTTAGGGTCAGTGTCCTGTTGGAAGATGAACCTTCACCACAGTCTGAGGTCCAGAATGCTCTGGATTAGGTTTTCATCAAGAATGTCTCTGTATATTGCTGCATTCATCTTTCCCTCAATCCTGACTAGTTTCCCAGTTCCTGCCACTGAAAAGCATCCCCACAGCATGATGCTGCCACCACCATGCTTCACTGTTAGGATGGTATTGGTCAGGTGATGAGCAGTGCCTGGTTTCACCCCAGACATGATGCTTGCCATTCAAGCCAAAGAGATCAATCCTTGTTTCATCCGGCCAGAGAATTTTGTTTCTCATGGTCTGAGAGTCCTTCAGGTGCCTTTTGGCAAACTCCAGGTGGGCTGTCATGTGCCTTTTACTGGGGAGTGGCTTCCATCTGGCCACTCTACCATACAGGCCTGATTGGTTGAGTGCTGCAGAAATGGTTGTTCTGGAAGATTCTCCTCTCTCCACAGAGAAACACTGGAGCTCTGTCAGAGTGGTTCTTGGTCACCTCCCTCACTAAGGTCCTTCTCCCCCGGTCCCTCAGTTTGGGCGTGCGGCCCGCTCTAGGAAGAGTCCTGGTGGTTCCAAACTTCTTCCATTTACAGATGATGGAGGCCACTGTGCTCATTGGGACCTTCAATGCTGCAGAAATTTTTTTATACCCTTCCCCAGATCTGTGCCTCAAAACAATCTAATCTCGGAGGTCTACAGACAATTCCTTGGACTTCATGGCTTGGTTTGTGCTGACATGCACTGTTAACTGCGAAACCTTATATAGACAGGTGTGTGCCTTTCCATATCATTTCCAATCTACTGAATTTACCACAGGTGGACTCCAATCTGTGAATACTTATGTACATGTGATTTGCTTTCGTTTTTTATTTTTAATAAATTTGCAAAGATTTGAAACAAACTTCTTTCAAGTTGTCATTATGGGGTATTGTTTGTAGAATTTTGAGGAAAATAATGAAATATAATCCATTTTGGAATTAGGCTGTAACATAACAAAATGTGGAAAAAGTTAAGCGCGATGAATACTTTCCTATGCACTGTACTTTCAGGTGATTGGACACTAGCAAATGCTTTGCTGGGACTGCCTACCCAATGTACTTATGGCCCTGCCCACTGCATGGGACTCCAGTTTTTAAGAAAGCATTAAGATCACAGAGAAAAGAGGGGCAGGACCCATGTCTTGCACTGTACTCCAAGATATGGAATTTCCAGGTATATCAGCATTCTTATTATTTATATTAAACGTACAGTACAGGACACAGGAATTGATTCTTAGTCTATAGGATGTCCCCAAACAATAATCTGAGGGGTAAGCAAAAAAATAGCAAGAAGAGTAACAACAGGCCCACAGGAAAAAAAAACAAGAAGGCTCAACGGACTTATGGCCCATACACACAATGCGAAATTTGTACGAGAATTTTGGTACAATGAACGACCGTACAAAATTCTTACCGTTAGTATGGTCCTTTCGACAGTCGATTTTGACTTTTCGGCCGAAAAAATCCTGATGTGCAGACTATAAAATTATTGTATATAAAGGGGAGTCCCGCGCTATAGTGGAATAGAGTAAGCAATTGGGGGGAAGCTGCCCTCCTACTTTCGCAAAAGGAAAAATAAGTATGTGAATGGTATGTCAGGAAGATGGCGCTAACCCTCTGGGTGCTAGTCTTATTTCAGGCTGCACCTAAATATATGACCCTTATATCTAAACACCATAAATGCTGTGCAAAACGTAAAAAATGCGTATTACTATGTTGATTATAATCAATATAAAATATACAGGTACATCAAAAAAATGTGCAAATGTGCAAAAAATATTATAAATGACACCGTCTTAGATAAATATTATAAGAAACTTGGTGTATAGTGTCCTTAATCAGCAGAAAATGATAATTATATAATAGTCTCTTTGAAATTCCAAATGCAGTAGAAAGTGTTCAGTGACTTTGGTGACAAATCCTCAAAGCATGTAAAGTGATCCAGTGCTTCAATCCAGTGCTCCCCTCTTGCACCCCCACTCACCAGAGCTAGGTACCCCTGCAGGGGTAGCTCGCCTATGCTGAATCTTTACCCCAGTCAGCTCGGGTGGTGATCCTCTGGGTCAGGCTCCTTGTATTGATTTCCTTTCCCAGCAACTCTCCTCCAGGTTGATGCGACGTTTCACAGTAGTGGGAAAAACAGAACTTGGCACCCCTGCAGGGGTATACGCCTGTGTGTGCCCTTTCTGGACGATTCCGGTAGCCTGGATGGTCACTCAGCCTCTGGTCCCATCTACGGTTTCTGAATGAACGGTCTGTGTGGTCCCGGCTCCGATTTCCTAGTTGCTCCGTCTATGTCCCGGGGGGTGTTAAACCATGGATCCTCCTGTGCAAAGTCTTTTCTTTATTTAGTTAATTTTTGTCTTCCCTTATCACACCACCTGTTGTCACCAAGACACCTAATACAGTGACTAAGCTGCGGCACTGTAAAGCTGTGCGAGCTGAAACAGCGTGTCTCTTAATAGCCGCAATGTGACATGCAAACGCAGGCTCCTCCCCCTATACGCGTGTCATCAGTGATTGGACTTTCTCAGTAAGTATAAAATTATTGTCGTACGTAAACACAACATCCAGTTTTCGGATAGTGAGTACAGAAATCGTCACACAAAAGTAAAAAATACAAACATGCATGATCGGAACCAAGGAACGACCCGGAAGAATTTGGTCATGTAAACTCGCGATCGTAATCCAGAATAAAAATTCGTGTCGCTGCAAATTAAATTTTGAAATACAGTGCACATTATCATCTTATTTAATGTGATAATAATGAAGCTGCTGCTGGGGATGCTGATGTATTCTTCCAAATGTACTTAAAAAGGCATTTGTTCTGGTGTGATATGAATGATTTTTCCATTATGCTTGTTGTATGATTGTTCTTTGAAGTTACCACAACACCATTATCCATGATTTATTAATAGAAAAAAGAAAACTATTTTGGTGTCCCTTGTTTAATTAATTAATTAATTAATTTATTTATTTATTTATTTTAATGTAATTGCCTACTCCAAATATGGCATTTTTAAATAAAAAAACATAGACATAATTATAATAATTATAATATTAACATATATGAAAACATATATAGCTGTAATAGCTGTAACAAAAAGTGCATTACATGCTGAAAATTAACAACAAAAACATAAGAAAATAAAACATAAAAAGAAAATATTGTAAATTAAAATGTTACTAAACCCAGCAATATAAAAACAATTCATCCGCTCCCCCACAGTGCACACAGCTTCTAAATCTTCTTTTTATATCAAAATACTGCCGTTATATACCTTTTTTTATCTGTATATTGCAGTCAGGTGATAAGCTGCAATGAGCCAGGGCTTCCACAGTGTTCACATAGGAGGAGATTTCACTCTCTGATGGTGAAACTTCCTTTGCATCAGTGACCCTTCACCCACAATCTGGCCAGAGCTGATTGGTGCTTTGCCAATGACATGCTCAATTCACAAATAAACAATCACCACCTCTAGAAATGCACTGCAGTCTGTGTCCATGTGAAACAGGAACAGAGCATGTGCAACCTTTCCACCCTGCCTGCATGTAGTATAGTATAGTATAGTCTATTATAGTAGAGAGGGCAAGAAGGAAGTATTTGGCTGTACAAGATCAAAGCCTTTTTACACAATACAAAGGATTATCCCCTTAAGTTACACAGTGAGTATAACAAGCATGCTATTCTGCATATACAGACAGATTTTACTGTTGTGGGTTTAGTAACACTTTAATATAAATTATAAATGGGGATAGTGGTGATAATTAGCAGCCCATGCTGGTTGGTGCGGATCGTGTGGCTGATATTGCCACTGAGTGGCATGCTGCTGTGGTGGCTGTGCAAGCAGTGGAGGTGGAGGCTGATACTCTGACAGGTGGGTGTGCTCAGTGGTTTGGCTTTTCACCCCCTTGTTGAGCACCTGCAGTAGGAGTTCCTCACACATGATCCATTGGTCCCTTGACATCAGGCGCAATTTGTTCGCGGTCAGGCATCCAAAGGAATATGCCTCATTAGGATTTCTTTGTAGGGCTGTTGAGGCATTTGTCAAAATAGAAGCAGCGACATCCTCAACGTTTTTTGTTATTTTGCCTCTTTTGGCAGCAGGAGGTAGTGGAGGGATCTGCAGCTCTGACTGTGTGCTCTCAGCTGGCTTCTCCTCATTGATACTTCCCTGTGTTTGAAAATGTGACATTATTAGAATTTTCTTTTTTTTAATTTGGTCATCAATAAAACAAACTTATTTTTCCTCGGTGTTGCAAATTGAATGTGTATAAATCAAAAAGACCATCATTCTGGCCACAGCATTTTTATTTTCCCTTAGGCCCCTTTCACACGGGCAGATCGTTCGGGTCCGCCTGTCAGTTTTTCAGGCGGACCTGAATGGACGCTCCATTGCTCTCTATGGAGCGACGGATGTCAGCGGTGCATGTCCGTTGACACCCGATCCGCCAAAAACAGACGGATGGAAAAAACTCATAAATTACGTAAAAAACATAAATCGCAGCGCCACCTTCTAATAATAGTGCCAAATAACATAATAAGTAAATGTGATTCAGATTTCAATTAAATACTATAATACATCAATGATCAAAAAGTCCGTAAATGAGAAAAAGTGCTCCGTGCTCAATCAAGTGCCAATAATACAACGTGGTGCTCGGTGACAATCCCCCGTTGTGACCCCACTCACCAGAACAAATGGATCCCCAGCTTTTCAGTCTGGGGATCAGACAAGCCAAGTACTGGTGCTGGTCAGATGGATATGAGGGTGATGGTGACGAGACCCCTGCTTTAATCAGGACTCAATCCCAGAGCCTTAAGATCCTCGTAAAGTTGGATAAAAGAAGAAAAGAATGGCTTCCATAGTGAAATACCGTTTAAAAAGATTTATTGGGCGCAAAAGCAAAGATCGCACTTACAGGAAATCTGTTAAAAACTCGCATGAGTATGCTCATGTAGGTGTACAGCGTGGCGTGGTCTCCAACTTGCGGCGTGCGTTCCACCACCGGCAGGATGTGACGTCAACAGATACGGGGAGCCGGAAATGACGTCAACACGTTTCGCTTTCAATCAAGCGTCATCACGGACAATTTCCTAAGCCCACCATTCCCCTTTTAAACGTCTGGAGGATCGCCACACCCACCTATTGCACCAAAAAGCATATTGTTCGGGCCAGTTATAAAGGCAATCTCCCCCGCATCAGAGACATTAACACATCTCCCCCTAGTGGTGGATTACAAAAAATGCCGCTGGCAACCCTACATGAGAATACAAACCCCATGCCATAAGAATCATAAAACAACATAAATTCTTTATACATAAAATAGTCATCAGACAAATAAACTATACTAAATTAACAATAATCTAAACTAAAAAAGATAAAATTATGAATGAAAATTAAATAATAAAAAAATATAAAAAATAAATACAAAATACAAAAATATATACCTTACTGAAAGAATACAATGGGGCCCTTTCAATATATAAAATATAAAACATATAAAGACATGCTTTATAAAAATATAGAAGAATGTAGCACACACCTCCGAGAGGAGCAGAGAAATTATTGTTTAAACAACCTACCCATCTCCGAGGTGTGCCCCACCCCTATCCCATGAAATATTCCATCATAACAATGATTGGTAGGGTGTGAAAATCAATTCAGTTTTGTTGAATCCAAAAACAAAACCAAAACACAGAAACAAAAAGAGGAGATAGATAATGTGAACTGTTCTACTTAGGGGGACAGCATTATGTTACCAATTGGACAAAAAGCAATTTATATCAAGATCAATATTGAGGCCCAGCGGATCCATAGTGCCCAATCTCTGGATCCACTGGGTCTCGTTCTGAGATATAGCCCTAGTGAGATTGGTCCCCCGCCAATGCCTTTCAACCCTATCTATCCCACAAAAGGACAGTTGTCTAGGGTCCCTGTTATGGACCAATCTAAAATGATTTGAAAGGCTATGGTACCTGTAACCTTTAATAATATTGTTGACATGCTCTCCCAGTCTCACTCTTAATTTCCGAGTAGTGAGTCCTACATACTGAAGACCGCAAGTGCATGTCAACAAATACGTGACATGACTAGTGTCACACGTGATGAAATTCCTAATTGTATATGATCTACCCTCTGCGGTGCACTCAAATGAAGTGGTCTTCCGTTGTCGTGTGGCCGAAGTTTTGCACATAGTGCACCTGCCACAACTATAGAAACCCACTGCATCCAAGAATGTGCAGGTTTTCTTTGGTGGGTCCACCATATTGGGTGCCAATTTTAGTCTTAAGGATGGTGGTTTAGTATAAATGAAGCGCGGTTTCTTTGGTAAAATCTTTTGAAGGTCAGCATATAGTAGATGCCAGTGTCGTTTGACAATGCCCTCAAACTGTTTATATTCTTTGTTATATCTGGTCATGAAGGCTAACCCATATTCCGCTTCTCTTTCCTTAGCCTTAGGCACAAGCAAATCATCCCTGTTAAGATCCATTATCTGGTCACTCATTTTTAGGAGGTGATCCCTATTGTATCCCTTCTCAGCGAACCTGTCCACTATAATGTTAGCCTGTTGCCTAAAATCACTCACGGAATCGCAATTCCGTCTGATTCTAAGCAACTGACCCCTGGGGATATTACCCAACCATTTAGGGTGGTGACAACTCCCCAGGGGTATGTAGCCATTTCTATCAACCTCCTTAAAGAAGGTTCTGGTGTTCAACCGATTACCATTTTTATAAATGTACAGGTCCAGAAATACAATAGCCTCACTACCAATGACCTCCGAAAAGGAAATACCAAGTGAGTTTCTTCCCATTTCTCCAATGAAGTCAACAAGAGAGTCCATCGATCCACTCCACACAATCAGGATGTCATCGATGTACCTCCTGTATAACTTCAACTGGGGAATATGCCTACCAAAGATGCTGTCTTTCTCCCACCAACTCATGAAGAGGTTGGCTACCGAGGGGGCATATTTGGCCCCCATGGCAACCCCCCTCTTCTGTCTGAAATATTTCTTATTATGCCAGAAGTAGTTCTGACCCATTGCTAACTCCAACAATGTAATCAGAAACTCCTTCTGTTCTAATTTCAAACTGGTGTTATCAAGTGCCCACCTAACAGCTTTTGATGCATACTCTTGCTGTATGTTGGTGTACAAAGAATTGACATCAACACTAGCCAGCAAGCAATCATCACCAATCTCCATATTTCTCAAGATGTTAAGAAGATCTTTACTGTCTTTTAAATAGGAGGGGTGCTCCATAGTCAGTGGTTGAAGGAAGGAGTCCAAATACTCTCCAGACCTGGAGAATAGGGAATCCACTCCACTGATTATGGGTCTCCCCGGTGGTTTTATTGGATTCTTATGCATCTTGGGAAGTTGATAAATAACAGGCACCCTGGGTGCATCAGGAATGATATAACGTGCTTCCCGTTTGTTCAGGATGCCTGCTTTCTGTGCCTTTTTGACCAATTTGGTTAACTGTTTTTTATATGAGATGGTGGGATCACTTCTCAATTCTTCATATGTTTCCTTGTCCTCTACTAATCTATTCAATTCATCCAAATAATCCTTTTTACTTAAGATCACTAAACCTCCACCCTTATCTGCGGCCCTAATGACCACATCCTTCCTCTTTTCCAATTCAGCTATCCCCCTTTCAATGTCTTTTTTCCTCTTGCTGGGTTTTATCCTCATATCTCTCAAATCCTGCTCAACCATCTGTTTGAAACTATCCACCAGGTGGTTATGAGCAGGTTTGGGATTGAAGGTTGAGCTATTTCTTAGACTAGTGTGTTGAAAATTGGTAACCACACTACTCTTAGCCCCTCTATCCTTTAGAAAAATTTTTTTTATATTTACCTTTCTGACAAATTTTTGTATATCAATGAATACATCAAATTTGTTCAGATGTACATCAGGGGCGAACTTTAAACCCAAAGACAGAACTCTCAATTCCTCCTTTGTGAATTCCACCCCACTCAAATTGAAAATGCCTTGTGTTAAGTCACTCTCTTTCTTTTTCCTTTTCCCCCCTCGGCATCCTCTAGTTCTCTTTCCTCTGGTTCCCCTCGGGGAGAAGTGGGTGGTACCCCCTGGTACCAAGGCCTCCATTCCTCCCATCCTTTGAGGCGCGGGTAACCACCCCTCCCTCTCCGTTGGGAATGGCCCCTTGCCCTTCTGGGAGGACCTCCAGACCCTCTCCTCTGAAAATCCCCTTGGTGATTGGGATGACCCGAATAACCCCCTCTTCCCCCCTGCTGGTATTGGGGTCCCATATGGGTTCTGATAGGGCTACCATATTGATCATAATTCCCCCATCTTTCATAATAGGGGTTTCTGTTCGGGTAGTAAGCATCTCCCTCCAAAGGTTCAAACCTATTGTGTACTGGTAGTGTAAATTGAGGAGGTCTCTGTATTACATCTCTCCTATCATAATAACCTTTATCAACCCCCCGGGGAGTGGCTTCTGAGGTGTTGTTGGTGACCTTCGGGGTTTTCTTATTATTATTTATATTCTTATTCCCTGGTGTACTAGACCTATTCTCCGTACTTAATGCTTCCCCCACGGGAGGAGTCACATTTTGTTCAATCTTAGTCTGCCATTTGTAAACTTTTTTATTTTGATAGTCATTAGTGTCCCTTATATATTTTTTCATTTTTTTCTTTTGGACATCCTTATCAAGTTTTCCCAAAAAATCTTGCAACTGTCGCATTTTTTCTTTATAATCCTCTGTGTCTGAAAACGGTTCAATCTTAGCTTTAATGTCACTAATGACATTCCCAAGATTCTTAATTTTGTGTTCCTTCCTAGATATTAACATTTCCATTAATTTCATTTCAGCCCGATTAAAAAATTTAAACCATTCAGTATCAAAGTTGGGACCTTCCACACCATCATTGGGGGCTAGGTCCCACCGGAGTCTCCTCGGTGTGATACCATCCTTTACATATTTGGATAATGTAAACACATCCCACCACCCCCTGACCTGTTTATCCAGGGCATTTTTAAGTTGTTTAAAATCCTGGTTGAGGTCAGTTTGGTCTATGGGTTGTGAAAAAAACTCATCTGCATTAATAAGTCTATTATTGATAAAATTAAAAACCTCCATAGCTGCAGACACAACTTAGAGATAACTAGAGTCCCAAGTGAAAATGATATGTGTTTAACAAAATCTGCGCTTGTGGATAATTAAATAATAAATAGTAATACATCCAGTGATCCCTAAAGGGAAATCAATCCAGGAATCAATGAATGTATAAGAGGCTGCTGCTTCACAAGTGAATAAACTCATACATGACGTAAAAAACATAAATCGCAGCGCCACCTTCTAATAATAGTGCCAAATAACATAATAAGTAAATGTGATTCAGATTTCAATTAAATACTATAATACATCAATGATCAAAAAGTCCGTAAATGAGAAAAAGTGCTCCGTGCTCAATCAAGTGCCAATAATACAACGTGGTGCTCGGTGACAATCCCCCGTTGTGACCCCACTCACCAGAACAAATGGATCCCCAGCTTTTCAGTCTGAGGATCAGACAAGCCAAGTACTGGTGCTGGATGGAAACCCTACAGACGGTCCGTGTTCATCCGATTCTCCATAGAGGAGAATGGAGCTGTGAAAGGACAGTTATCCGCCAGCTCAGCGGGGATAAACGGATGGATCCCCGCTGAGCAGCGGAGCCCGTCAAAAGGGGCTCCGCTAGTGTGAAAGAGCTCTTAAAATCTGTTTTTTCACTACTGTGCTTTAAGTGGGAAACTACTTTGTTAAGGCTGAAATATCGGTTCAATAGTATTTAGCTATCATCATTGTATTTCTTGGAGGCAATATGTTCTACAATGCTATACCTGTGTCAAGATTGGCTCCTCCACAACTTCCTCTTGTGATTCAGGACATGGGCCCTCAGCAGCGGTGGAAGGCAGGGTTGACAGGGATGGTCTGGGGTCATACTGCTGTGTCAGAAAGTGCAGGCTGTCAAAGTACCAGAGCCTTGGTACATATACATCGTCTGCTGTTGCTCCTGACTAGTGTTGAGCGAACCTGGACTGTAACGTTCGGGTCCGTACCGAACTTTGGGGTGTCCGGGACCCGGACCCAAACACGGACGTTTCAAAAAACGTTTGGGTTCGGGTTCTGGTAGTTGATCACGCATGTTGAATAGCTGCAGGGCAGCCAATCAACAAGCGTTTCACTGGTTTGCCCTTAGAAGCCATCACAGCCATGCCTACTAATGGCATAGCTGTGATTGGCCAGTGCATCATGTGACCCAGCCTCTATATAAGCTGGAGTCACATGCTCTCTGAGATAGTGTAGGGAGAGGAAGCTGCCAGCGTTTTTGTGAGGGACAGATTGCAGACATTTTAACATCTGATCCTGCATCCTGAGATTACTACTACTGTTGCTCTGAGGGACAGATTGCAGAAATTTGAGAATTGAGATTTCACATACTGCTGCTTTGAGTGACAGATTGCAGATCAAACCCTGCCTAACACAACGATCGTTACAACCGTACACAATGATCAGATTGTGGGATCGTACACAACGATCAGATTGTGGGAGTAATTTGAGATTTCACATACTGCTGCTTTGAGTGACAGATTTCAGATCAAACCCTGCATTACACAACGATCTGACTGCACTAGGTAGAGGCTTCTGCTTAGAGGGACAGATTATTGTTCAAAAATCATTGCCTACTCCTATAGGGCCAGGTTCCAGCTGTTGCTGTAAGTGACACATTATTTATTGTTCAAAAATCATCTCCTAGTTCTAAAGGGAGAGCTTCCAGCTGTTGCTGTAAGTGACACATTATTGTTCAAAAATCATCTCCTAGTTCTAAAGGGAGAGCTTCCAGCTGTTGGGTTGAGCGGTGCATTTCTTGCACCAAAATAAAGTCCGGCTACGTTGGTGTTTTCAAAAAAAAAAAAAGGTATTAATTGGTATCAATAAATACTTTCATAGGGCTACATAGTACATTTGCGGGCACAATGAGGAGAGCAAATAAGGGACGTGGTCATGGTGCTGCTGGTGATGCTGGTGCTGCTGGTGTTGGTGAACCTCCTGTTGGGAAGAGAGGACGTGGTCGAGGTGTGCCAACTACACGCACAAGGGACAGAACCTTCACCGGTATATGGTAGGCCCGAATGCCCCTCAA
>BLSH010173590.1:407870-426261 GCA_018402905.1 Glandirana rugosa | reverse complement strand
GATTATTGTTCAAAAATCATTGCCTACTCCTATAGGGCCAGGTTCCAGCTGTTGCTGTAAGTGACACATTATTTATTGTTCAAAAATCATCTCCTAGTTCTAAAGGGAGAGCTTCCAGCTGTTGCTGTAAGTGACACATTATTGTTCAAAAATCATCTCCTAGTTCTAAAGGGAGAGCTTCCAGCTGTTGGGTTGAGCGGTGCATTTCTTGCACCAAAATAAAGTCCGGCTACGTTGGTGTTTTCAAAAAAAAAAAAAGGTATTAATTGGTATCAATAAATACTTTCATAGGGCTACATAGTACATTTGCGGGCACAATGAGGAGAGCAAATAAGGGACGTGGTCATGGTGCTGCTGGTGATGCTGGTGCTGCTGGTGTTGGTGAACCTCCTGTTGGAAGGAGAGGACGTGGTCGAGGTGTGCCAGCTACACGCACAAGGGAACCACCTTCCTCAGGTAGCCAACAGAACCTTCACCGGTATATGGTAGGCCAGAATGCCCCTCAACCAATGATTGGTGAGGCCAGAACAAGTACAGGCGATAGTAGATTGGGTGGCTGACAATGCCTCCAGTTCCTTCACATTGTCTCCCTCCCGGTCCCTTGATGAAAGCTCAGAGTTGGCACCTGAACCCCATGGCCATTTGTCTTTCACCTCAGCCCCTTGTAAATTAGCCAAGCCCCAAGCCCTGCAAGAGATTCTTATGCTTTTTGATGACTCTCCTGGTGTGCTTTCCATGGGCCATCCATATAGTGCTGCCCCAGAAGTGGAAGACATTGAGTGCACCGATGCCCAACCACTTCTGTTGCAGGATGAGGACATGGAAACACCAGTGCAGCACATCTCTGATGATGACGAAACACAGGTGCCAACTGCTGCAGCTTGCCTCAGTGTGCAGACTGACAAGGAGGGCAGTGGTGAAGGGTGGGTGGAAGATGATGTGGAGGATGATGAGGTCCTAGACCCCACATGGAATGAGGGTCATGCAAGTGACGTGTGCAGTTTGGAAGAAGAGGTGGTGGTTGCACAGAGGCACCAGCACAGCAAAAGAGGAAGCAGGTTGCAAAAGCGGAGCGAGCGTCCCCTAGACAGTAGGCCTGCTACTACCCACCGCACCCAGGGACCTAGCACACCAAAGGCAGCTCAAAGGCGTTCCCCCGCGTGGCAGTTTTTCAGACTGTGCTGACGACAAGACATGAATGGTTTGCAAGCTGTGCAATGATAGCCTGAGCCGGGGCATAAATGTTCTCAACCTGAGCACAACCCCCATGACCAGGCATCTAAATTCAAGGCACAAGCTGCATTGGAATAATTACCTCAAAATCCAAAAAAGGTCTCGGCCTCCTCCTGCTTCCTCTTCTACTGCTGCCTCGGCCTCTTCCTCCACCTCTACAGTGACAGTGTCACCTGCCACGCAGCAAACAAACGATATGACAGCAACACCACCATGTCCGCCACCGTCCCCAAGCATTTCCACATGGTCCCATGGAAGCTTACAGCTGTCCATCTCCCAAACACTGGAGAGAAAGAGGAAGTACCCCCCTACCCACCCGCGATCCATGTCCCTGAATGCCAGCATTTAAAAATGTCTGGCCTTTGAAATGCTGTCATTCCGTCTGGTTGACACGGACAGTTTCAAAAACCTGATGGCGGTGTCTATCCCACAGTACGTGGTTCCCAGCCGCCACTACTTTTCCAGGCGAGCCACCCCTTCCCTGCACAAACAAGTCGGGGACAAAATCAAGTGTGCACTACGCAACGCCATCTGTGGCAAGGTCCACATAACCACTGATACATGGACCAGTAAGCACGGGCAGGGACGCTATATCTCGCTAACTGCACACTGGGCAAATGTAGTGGCGGGTGGGCCTGAGCCGGCTAGCCATTTGGCGCATGTCCTTCCACCACCGAGGATTGCAGGGCATTTCTCTTTGCCTCCTGTTGCCTCCTCCTCCTACTGCGCTTCCTCCTCCTCGACCACCCACTCATCCACTCAGCGTAACACCTTCACCACCAACATCAGCACATCCAGGGGGAAACGACAGCAGGCTGTTTTAAAACTGATATGTTTGGGGGATAAACCCCACACTGCGCAGGAGCTGTGGACGGGCATTGAAGAACAGACCAATGAGTGGTTGTTGCCACTGAGTCTCAAGCCCGGCCTGGTGGTGTGCAACAATGTCCGAAATCTCGTAGCGGCTCTGGGCCGAGCCGGTTTGACGCACATCCCTTGCCTGGTGCATGTGCTGAATTTGGTGGTACAGAATTTTCTAAAAAAACTACCCGGATATGTCAGAGCTGCTGCATAAAGTGTGGGCCATCTGTGCGCACTTTCGGTGTTCTCACCCTGCTGCTGCTCGCCTGTCTGTGCTGCAGCGGAACTTCGGCCTTCCCGCTCACCGCCTCATATGCGACGTGCCCACAAGGTGGAACTCCACCTTGCACATGCTGGAGAGACTGTGCGAGCAGCAGCAGGCTATAGTGGAGTTTCAGCTGCAGCACGCACGGGTCAGTCGCTCTGCGGAACAGCAACACTTCACCACCGAGTGGGCCTCCATGCGAGACCTGTGTAGCGTATTGCGGTGTTTTGAGTACTCCACCAACATGGCCAGTGCTGATGACACTGTTCTCAGCATTACTATCCCACTTCTATGTCTCCTTGAAAAAACACTTCGGGCCATGATGGAAGAGGATGTGGCACAGGAGGATGAGCAGGAGGAAGAGGGGTCATATCCACGGTTATCAGGCCAGTCATTCGCAAGTGGCTCGGAGGGTGGGTTCCTGCACCAGCATAGGCCAGGTCAAAAATATTCAAGCCAGGGCACAGTTCTGGAGGACAAGGAGGATGAGGAAGATGAGGAGGAGGAGGAATCGCAGCAGGGTGGCACCCAACGCAGCTCGTGGGCATCACTGGAGCATGGCTGGGGGGATACAGAGGACACAGATGATATACCTCTCACAGAGGACAGCTTGTCTTTGCCTGTGGGCAGCCTGGCACACATGGCCGACTACATGCTGCAGTGCCTGCGCAACGACAGCCGAGCTGTAACTTCTTCTGATTACTGGGTGGCCACCCTGCTGGATCCCCGTTACAAGGATAACGTGCCGTCCTTAATTCCCTCACTGGAGTGTGAGAGGAAGATGCGCGACTACAAGCACACACTGGTAAAGGCGCTGCTGAGGGCATTCCCAAATGACACCGGGGCTCAGTGGAAGCACAAGGCGAAGGCAGAGGAGGAGGAAGAGGCCACCAACGCAGCTGTGCCACCACCAGCACCTCAGAAGGCAGGGTTAGCATGGCCGAAATGTGGCAAAGCTTTGTCAGCAGCCCGCCACAACAAACAGCACCACCAGCTGATAGACAACGTCTAGCAGGAGGCAGCATTTCAGCAACATGGTGCAAGAGTATGTGTGCACACGCCTACACGTACTGACTGATGGGTCTGCCCCATTCAACTTCTGGGTCTCCAAATTGGCCACATGGCCTGAGTTTGCCCTTTATGCCTTGGAGGTGCTGGCCTGCCCTGCAGCCAGTGTATTGTCTGAACGTGTGTTTAGCACGGCAGGGGGCGTTATCACAGACAAGCGCAGCCACCTGTCCACAGCTACGTGGACAAGCTAACCTTTATTAAAATGAACCAGGCATGGATCCCACAAGACTTGTCTGTACCTTGTGCAGAATAAACATTTAATTTGAATAAGCCTCAATATTTTGGAGGCTACCCCAATTATAAACAAACAAAAAAAAAACAGCGTTGGCTACCTCCTCCTCCTCGACCACCGCCACTTCCACCTACACCTACACTGCCACGGTCACGGCCTAGTCAACCTCTAGGCTCCTACTCCAAATCTACCCCCCTTCCCATTTTTTTTTATTTGATTTTAATTTATTTTCCCTATCCCCATTTTTTTGTAGGGCACTTGCCCTACTCTTACCCCCATTTAATTCCTTTTGCAGCCCTCTAGCACTTGCCAGGACTTTGTTACAGCCATTTTGTGCCTAAAAGTTCGGGTCCCCATTGACTTCAATGGGGTTCGGGGGTCCGAGATAACGTTCGGTGCCGAACCCGGACTTTTTCCCAAAGTTCGTTCGGACCCGCAGAACCCGAATGTCCAGGTGTTCGCTCAACTCTACTCCTGACGTCTCTGAATACTTAATTTTATTCAGCGCCCTTTTAAAGGTGCTGCGGAGATTCGCTATTTTGTTGCGCACATATCTGGTGTCTGCATTGGGACAAAATGGAAACGGGGAAGTTGGGTCGGTGCCGTGCTGATGGTGTAATGTATCTATGTATGGTGGGTAGAACTGCAGCACCTACTATTATCCCCCTAGTGGAGGGCAAGGATGTTAACTACTTCGTATCCACGCCATAGCCGATTGACGGCTACAGAGCAGATCTAAAATGCCGGGAGGCCGTCAAGAGACGTCCTCCCCTTTGGCTCGTGCTGGGCGCACTCTCGCCGGAGCCGGCGTTGCACGCCGCATGAGCGTGCCCGTGGGTCGGGCGGACCCGAAGTCCGCCGGAGACCCGCGATCTGCTCACAGAGAGCCAGGACGGGGAACCGCCGATGTAAACACGGCGGTTCCCCGTTCTCTGAGGGGGGGGCATGCCAGATCTACTGGTCCTTGTCACTGGGATCAGTTAGATCTGTCATGCCCCTGCCAACCCTGCCCCCCCACAGTTAGAACACACCCAGGGAGCACATTTAACCCCTTCACTACCCCCTTAGTGTTAACTCCTTCCCTGCCAATGACATTTATACAGTAATCAGTGTCTATTTTTAGATCTGATCGCTGTATAAATGTCATTGGTTCCAAAAAAGTGTCAAAAATGTCCAACATGTCCGCCGCAATATCGCAGTCCCGATAAAAATCGCAGATCACCGCCATTACCAGCAAAAAAAAAAAATCAATGTACGCCGATAGCTATTTTTTTTACCAAAAATACGTAGAAGAATATATATCGGTCTAAACTGATGAATACATTTGTTTTTTTATTTTTGGATATTTATTATAGCAAAAAGTAAAAATATTGTTCTTTTTTCAAAATCTTTGTTTGTTTATAGCACAAAAAATAAAAACTGCAGAGGTGATCAAATACCACCAAAAGAAAGTTCTATTTGTGGGAAAAAAAGGACACCAATTTTGTTTGGGTACAACGTCACACGTCAAAGAGTGACAGCGCTGAAAACTGAAAATTGGTCCAGGCAGGAGGGGGGTTTAAGTGCCCAGTAAGTAAGTGGTTAAGAAATGAAAGCAGGAGTAGATGTGGCGCTGTTCTAGTATACCCTGATATTAATAACATAAAGTGCTTTTATACATGAGAGAAAGTAGTGCTTACAATAATCAGCTTAAACCAGGATAATAAAACCTGATATTAATAGCATAAAGGGCTTTTATACATAAGTAGAAGTAGTGCTTACAATGATCAGCTTAAACCAGGTAACTAAAAACAGTGTTAATGCATTTCACATATTTGCATATGTGCAAATAAAAAGTCCTTAAAGGTTCAATGGTGATAATAAAGTGACTTGTGCTCTTACTTAAGTAGACATGGTGCATAGAATAATTAGCAAAAAACATATAATTAAACCAGTGTTGATAAACTTAAAGGCATTAAAAATCTTAAAATCGCTCTAAACAGCTAAGAAATGCTTGGGGAGAGCCATTGGTGCCAAACCAAACTTGTGGCTCTGTAACCCGGAAGTGACGCACGTAAGCCCCACCCCACCGGTTTCGTCATACTGACGTCATCTGGAGCAGTGCCATCTTACTACACTTCCCTTGCTTATATGGTGTATGGTGATCCCTGACCTAGATCATGTGTTCAGTGGCCATTTTTGGTGGGACCGGCTGTATATTTTCATATTCAAGAGCATGAAGAGTTTAGTTACCTGGGTTACCTGTTGTTTTACTATGGTATGTGTGTGTAGGGTTCTTTGGCCATATTTGTGGTGGAGAGAAAAGGCTAAAACCTGGGGGTCATTTTGTCCTTATGTATATCTTCTAACCTCGGGAGTGGCCATTGATGTTTAAAGGAGACAAAACCTATGTGAACTCCGCCATCTATATTTTGTTAGTTAGGATATAAAACTGCCACAAAAATTGTAGAAGCAGCAATAATGGTAAAAGTAACTGTGAAACTAACTGTGCTATATCTATGCTTCCCATTACTCTTGCGGTTGGTGAGAAGGGATTACTCACGGGGAAATTGGCCACCGGAAGTGGTATTATTTTGGTTGAAGGGGCCACCGCCTCTTAAAGGGGACGGTCTGATAAAAATGAAAATAATGAAAAATTAATATAATGACTAGAGTTGAGCGAACTTTGGGGTGTCCGTGACCCGGACCCGAACATTTGAAAAAAAGTTTGGGTTCGAGTTCTGGATTCGGGTATTTGATCACGCATGTTGAATAGCTGCAGGGCAGCCAATCAACAAGCGTTTCACTGGTTTTCCCTAGAAGCCATCACAGCCATGCCTACTAATGGCATGACTGTGATTGGCCAGTGCATCATGTGACCCAGACTCTATATGAGGCTGGAGTCACAGTGCTGCATGTCACATGCTCTCTGGGTAGTGTAGGGAGAGGATGCTGCCGGTGCTGTAAGGGACAGATTGCAGATAGATAGATAGGTAGAGATTAATACTACTACTGCTTTTAGGAACAGATTGCAGATCTCATCCTGCATTACAGAAAGATCTGACTGGAATAGGTAGAGTCTACTGCTTAGAGGGACAGATCATTGTTCTAAAATCATCTCCTAGTTCTATAGGGTCAGGTTCCTGCTGTTGCTGTAAGGGACAGATTATTGTTCTAAAATCATTTTGCAGCACCTTCCAGGACTCTTTTACAGTCATTTTTGTGCCTAAAAGTTCAGGTCCCCATTGAATTCAATGGGGTTCGGGGTAAAGTCCGGGTCAAGTTCGGTACCGAACCCGGACTTTTTTCCGAAGTTCAGCCGAACCCAAACATCCAGGGGTTCGCTCAACTCTAATAATGAAGTAAATGAATGAAATGAATATAAAATATATAAAATTAAAGGATGCTTGGGTGAAAATTGGGGAAAATGAAAAATAAACAATACGTATAAGGATGTTGTATACCTATATATGGATGGGTGAGAGATTGCGTAGTGTTGCATGAAATTTATTTTAAAAAATTAAAATATCTTTTTTATATATTCTTTTAAAAAATTCCTTAAAATCCTTCAAAAAATCTTTTTAAAAATCTTTTAAAAAAGGCACCCGGAAGTAGTGTTCTTCTGGTTGCGGGGACACCAGTCCCTATGTGTCCACCATTAGCAAAGGTAGGATATTCTAGGAGTCTTATGGGTCGATTGACGTTGTTTTAATTTACTTGAATGAAAAATTTTGCATATTTGAAGGTGGAACTAAAGAGCGCTGGAAGTATATAAATCCCTATGAAATCTTATAAAATCTTATGGGGGATTTTTGTGTCATGTTGGGTCTATAACCTTGTTTTAATAGGGAGGGACTATATAATGACTGCATGTGTTTAGACCTAGTGATTACTGACCTATATATATTTCAACTGGCAGACATAGTATAATACTTTGCAAAAACAACTAAAATCATTGTACACTTGGTGGCAGTATAGGAATTCCATAGACATACTATATAAATTAGAAGATATCAAAATATATAAGAATCAAAATATATAAGAATATATATTATGTATGCAAAAGGAAGAAACATTAGAAAACTGAAAGTTGAAAGTTGTAGGTGGGTGTCCGGAGTCTACATCTTCAGACCCCTCATACAAGACATTCAAAGGCTACTAAAAATATATGTGTGGAACATAGGTGTGAAATAGAATTCAAAATAAACTTAAATAAAATATAAAGAGGAGAACAGGATATATAGGAACTTAAGACTGGCATTTGTCTGAATGTCCCATGTCTCTGTTCCTTCTGGAGGTGTAAAGGGGAGGGTGGTAGACCCTATTAGTATTAAGGTGTTTATTAGAGTAGCAGTAGGTGTTTAATAGTTGGTAAGAAAGCAGTTAAGATCTATGTCTATGTTCATTCCTTCCGGTTAAAGAGTCTCCAGCAAGAAGATCCATTTTGTTTCATTTTGTGATACTTTTATTTTCTTGTTCTCACCTCTCCAGTGTCCTTTAATTGTATCAATCCCGTAAAACACCATCTGAGATGGATCTTTATTCTGATAGTCTCTGAGGTGTCTAAGGACACTGTGCTTGTTGAAGCCATTTTTGATGTTATTTATGTGTTCCCTTATTCTTACAAACAAAGGTCTTGTGGTTCTACCTACGTATTGTAATTGGCATGGGCATTTAGGCACGTAGGTAACATGGGTACTGGTAACAAGGAAAAAACAATAGGATGGGCGCTTAATCAAGGAGGTCCTTAGTAGTGAAAGGGGTAGAATTGATATCCTGCTCGGTCTGCTGCCTGGATGGGCTCTGGGGATAGAGCATACATGTGAAAAAAAGGGGAGAGGGATCCTAGGGCGCTTCCATGCAGGTAATGGTAAGTAGCTATGTGGAAAATTGAGAATGTGAACCAATTGGTTGGATGGGTGAGTTAAAGAAATAAACTGTTCTTGGGGCTTTTTAAAAGTCAAAAAGCATAATAAGTTTATTAAAATGGTAAGCATAAGAGTTATAAGCATAAAAAGGTAGGGTATTCGAATGGAAAAAGAAAAAAAAAAACAACACCTACCATCCCGACTAATTCCCTTAAACCTACAGAACCACTCCACAACAGGAAACAACACAGTCAGACACATATATACAGGCCAAGCATTGGAAGACCTGCACCTCCAAAGGGCCCCACCGGACAATGGAAACCCACCAATACACAGGTCTCACGAACATCCAATCTTATAGAGACCACAACAGCCACTCCAATCATTGTGGTAGAAAACACTACCCCACCCCTCAACTCAACTACACAGACCATGGATACAACTACCATAGGTAGTGGCACTAACCCATCTTCCGTTGATCATACCAACAGACAAAAATTGGACCTTCTGGAGCCCAAACAACTCTCTCCCATCATACAACACATCAATATACCAATAACCAATCGGTACAGTCCTTTAACCAAAGACTTGGAACAGTTCAAAAGTAACAAACCCAATCATACCAGTTCAGAGGGGTCGGCTGAACCATCCATGTCTAACACATAACCTACACATATTTCCAACCCTGAGGATTCTTTTTTTGGAAGCCCCCCCTTCAGGCACAGTGAAAGAAAAAACAGAAAAAAGAAAACTCTGAGGGAGCCGAGGAGGGTGTATTGTCAAAAGTAAACAGCAAAAAAGGAAAGACAGAGAACACATCCTGAAGCTCAACAGTACCATTAAAATCTGCAACCTCTCCACCTAGAGCTTAAATGGAGCTGAAATGTCCCTCTTACGAAAAGGGCTCAGCTTCTCTCCCTCCACAGGCCCCAATCAGTTTGGGGTTGTTCAAAGACCTATACAATTTTACACAAACATTAACATTAAAACGTAATTTCTTAAACTCCAATTCCAATACAAACAACATAATTGACAAAATAGAGGAAACAGAACGAGACCACAATGATTCTACAATCATTAACATACTGGGAGAATTGTGGGATGAAAGCTTTACCTACACACAACCAGTTGACTGGTATCTTGACCCTCTCGTACAACACACAGGTTTAAAACCAAAATCTTCCTTTTTTCCATTAAAATCCAAAGGTCCATACATAGAGACCTTTGTCCAAGCGGTATACCATGATCTCAAGGACATATGCAAAGAAAAAAACAACAAACGCCACAATTTGACCTACCTATACAGTTCTTAAAGAAGACCCTCTTCCGGAATATCCAAAAGCATTGAAAGTCCTAGTACAAAACGCTTTTGAAGATGGAGTGCTTGACAAAAAAGAAAAACAATTCATACTATCCAATCTTGTCAGCACCCCATACTTCTACCATCTACCAAAGGTCCATAAATCCCTTGTTAACCCACCTGGAAGACCGATTGTAGCTAGTACTAACAGCTTTACCAGTGGCCTATCTAACTACATCGATGATTTTCTCCAACCCATAGCCACCAATCTTCCTGCTTACATCAGAGATTCCAGCCAACTCATTGACATCCTTCAAAAATACACTTAGGAAAAGGACTACCTGTGGGCATCCCTGGATGTATGTTGCTTATGTACATCCATACCCCATGCGGTCGGAATAAGAGCCCTACAACATTTTTTATACAAAAACCTTTCCATAAATTCGCGACAAGCTCGGTTCGTAATCGAAGGAACTGAGTTTTGTCTTATGCACAACTATTTCACTTTTGAACAACTTCTTCCTTCAGCTTAAAGGAGCTGCCATGGGAGCAAACTTTGCCCCATGTTACGCAAACATAACAATAGGGTATTGGGAGGAGTTATACATCTGGCATCAAAACCCCTACATTCAGCACTTAATATATTATGGACGCTACATAGATGACATTATAATCATCTGGAGTGGATCCACGGAACAGTTCTCGTCGTTTGTAGCCTTCTGTAACAATAACCAACTAGGCCTACAGTTTACACATGTGTTAGACTCTCACAAGCTAGTTTTTCTGGATCTCGAGCTCTCACACGAAGAAGGAAAAATAGTCTCACAAAACCACTGCAAACCAACGAGCGGCAACTCGTACTTGCATTATTCGAGCTGCCACCATCCGTCGTGGTGCAAAAATATACCTGACCAATTTCAAGGATTGCGCAGAAATTGCACCAAAGACGTAGATTATATAAAACATGGTGAAACGTTGATGATGAAATTTCTGGAGAAAGAATTTCCTAAAGCTTTACTTGAAGAAGCATTTTCTAAACATCTAGTTCCTGCTTCTCCCAAACAGACAAAATCCCCTCAGAAAGACAATCCAGCCAGATTCATCACAGGGTATAATGATCATCATAAGAAAATCACAGCTATCGTTTGCAAACATTGGAAATTGCTCAAGCTGGACCCAATACTAACAGATTCAATACCGAATACCCCACAAATCCCTTTCAGAAAAGCTAGGACCCTAAAAAATCTCATCACCCCCAGCAAATTCAATCCCCAACCAATATCTCGGGGACCAGATATTCAATCCTATTTCGATGACCAAAAGGGAATTTTTCAATGCCGAAAAAGAGCTTGTCTGATATGCCAGTCAATAACGCATGGCACATCCCACTTCACCGACAGAAAAGGTCAGATATTTTGCATCAAACAGTTCATCACATGCTGTTCCAACTTCGTCATATGTACTCCGTTGCCCCTGCCAACTGCTATATGTGGGTCGGACCATACGCTCACTGCATAAGCGGATAGGTGAACACAGAAACTTCATCAAAGCGGGGGATGATAAACATAGCGTACCAAGACACTTTCTGACATCTCACCAAAAAGACTTCAGGGCCCTTGAAGTGTTCGCCATAGAACACATAGTAGATAGAAACCTTTCAGATCAAGAGAAATGTATCCAACTATGTAAAAAAGAAGTCTATTGGATTTTTCGTTTGGACAGTCTGGCCCCTAATGGCCTAAATGAGGAAATGGAAACAAGCCATCTCATTTAGGTTCTCTTTTCGGCAGAATAATCATCGCCATTTTCCTCTTTAAGGATAACAGCACTAATCACTACATGAGATTTATGTCCATAACACTTCCAGAACATCTGGTGTTCTTTGACTTTTTTATTAATTATTTTTATTTATTATTTTGATTTTGAATTTTTTTAATTTTTTTTGGCTTTTTATTTTTATTTTTACTTATATTTATTTTTAATCACATTTAATTTTTTCCTCAATTAGTATCCATCATCCTTATCTTTATATCTTGCCCTAACCAAGGAGAAGGGAAGTTTCGCTTTTGCAATTGGTTGGTTGTTTTTTCCTGTGGTATTTTAACATGCGGATCCCAAATTGAATGAAATGAAAATGTCATTCTTTCAGCATATAGTTACACCATTTGAATTCTACTTCTCTTCCAATTTTCTCTCAATTTTTTCATACTTGGTAAATTTCATACACATATATAAAAACAATAATCATTATCATAATTTTTTTTTTTTTAATTTCACACTTGTATTTCTGATAACTAATTTTTTCCTTACCCTTTTCTAATTTTTTAACATATCAATTCGCCTCCATAGCTTATCCCAACACAACAACTCACACATCAGTCATCAGTTATATCTTCAAAATGACAGGTTAAGCACGAGACACTATTGCATATTGACAACATGCTCATAGTCGTTGCTTGTTTTAATGTAAGGGCTCCAATATGGAGGGGTCTAATCACATCCCCTCAGCCATCCACCACACAGGCTTTCAATCAGATAATCTCCGTTCCTTTCTTTGCTTCAAAAGCTGACCAGTCCCGTCACGTGAATTGGCAAAGCGGAAACGCAAAACATGTAGCCAGCGTGATGGGACCAGCTTCTCCCCACCAGCCACACCGTCCAACAGAGCTCTCCAGCACTTCACCAATCAACCCGCCGGCCACAGGTCCACGCAGCCCAGCGAGTGATGTCATCACGGGCAGCGCTTCCTTCCTCTCCACTGAATGGTCCTCAGCACGGAGGCCGACACACTCGGTTCAGCAACAGCCACTCTGCGAGCTTCAGTGGGTCACCTCCCCACAATCAGCAGCAACAGGTTTTTGGCTCATTCCCCATCCCTGCTCCCAGCACCTCCTTCCCAGGGACACCATAGGAGAGACCCCTCCATCTCGGAACACCTGTGCTTTGGCTCCCAGGAGTGACCGGAGCTCTGGTATGTGATGCAAGTGCTGCTTTTTATGCTTATCACTCTTATGCTTACCATTTTAATAAACTTATTATGCTTTTCAACTTTTAAAAAGCCCTAAGAACAGTTTATTTCTTTAACTCACCCATCCAGCCAATTGGTTCACATTCTCAATTTTCCACATAGCTACTTACCATTACCTGCATGGAAGCACCCTAGGACCCCTCTCCCCTTTTTTAACATGGGTACTGGTGCAGGTGATAAGTTCATTAATTCTGTATTCTCTCCAATTTGTTGTGGATTTGAAATGGGTCTTTTTCTTATTCGTCTTTTTACTGGTTTTGCATGGTAGGCATTTTCCACATTTATAAAAACCTTTTAGGCCATCTGATATTTTAATATGTTTGTGGGGATCTATGGCGTTGTGTACTAATTTGTTCCTTAGGGAAGGAGCTTTTCTGTAAATTAATTTTGGATTCTTCAGTAAGATAGTTTTCAAAATTTTGTCGGTTTGTAATACGTTCCAATGTCTTTTCACAATAATCTCCACTGCTTTGTATTGTTTACTATATCCTGTTAGAAAAGCTAGTTCCAAGTGATTGTTTTTATTTTTCTCTTTGTCCCTGGTGATGTTTGTGATCATATTATTTCTGTCCATTCCTTTTATTTTTTTCTTTTAAGTTATTCAGTTACTTTCTTGTGTATCCTTTGTCTACAGATCTATTGATTAGGGTGTTGGCTTGTTTTTCGTAATCCTCCATTTTGTTGCAATTTCTGTATATTCTCATAAGTTGACCTTTAGGTATATTTTTGATCCATTTTGGGTGGTGGCAGCTACTGGTTGGGATATAACCGTTCCTATCTGTCTTTTTAAAAAACGTTCTGGTTTGTAATATGCCATTCTCCTTGAAGATTTGCAGATCCAAGTAATCTATAGTTTGCTTATTCCAGCAGCCTGTGGAAGTAATACCATAAATATTTTGATTTATTTTGTCAAAGAACTCTTGTAATTCATTTTCTGATCCACTCCATATGATCACTATGTCGTCAATATATCTTCTATATATTTTAAGATGCGGCTTTTCTGTACTGAATATTTGTTCTTCCTCCTATTTATTGAGAAACAATTGGCTATGCTCGGGGCATACCTGGCCCCCATGGCTACTCCTTTTGTCTGTGTGTAATACTTCCCCCTTTTACCAGAAGTAATTGTGGCTCATTGCCATCCTTAAGCCTTCCAGTATATAGTTAATCTGGGTTTGAGGTAAATTTGTGTGACTTTGCATTGTCCACTGAGCCCCATTTATTCCATCTTCTTGTATTATGTTTTGTTTATAAGGAGTTGATGTCTATAGTCACTAGGATATCATTCTCCCCTATGGGGAAGTCTTTCAGCTCAGATATTAGCTGTCTGCTGTCTATGAGGTAAGAACACCCTTCTTCCACTAGGGGTTGTAAGAATTTATCTAGATATTCTTCTGTTCTTGAAAACAGGGAATGAATCCTACTTACTATAGGTTTCCCAGGTGTTTTATCTTGATCTTTATGCATTTTGGGTACATAATAAATAATAGGTGTACCTTTTTAGCTTATTCCTGTATTCCGTCTTGGGATTGCTTTTTAGTTTCTTGTATGTGTTCTCCTCACTGAGTAATTTTTGCATTTCTGCCTCATAATCTTTTTTGTTTAAAATCACTAGTCCTCCTCCTTTGTCTGCCGGTTGGATGATTACTTGTTTCTTCTTTTCAAATTCCTTGATGGTGTCCCATATTTGTTTATTTTTTGATCTTTAATTTCTTTATGTCTCTTACCACCAATTTTTTGAAGACCTCCAGACTTTCATTATTTGGCATCTTTGGGTTAAAAGTTTTTCAATTCTGTATGTCTGTAATGTGTTTGGGTTTGTTCGCGTTGTTTTTCCTTTTTGATGGAAAAAAATTACAGGAAATAAATTACAGGAAGCCATTAAGAAATATGATAAGGACATACAAAAGAAAAAACTGAAAAAATTCAAAAGAGATGTCCTTGATTATGAAAGCCAACAAATTTATAAATGGCAATTAGACGAGGACTACAATGAAATCGATCAGAATATCTCTATGGATGTCCTATCAAGAGAAACATCCAAAGAAAGAGAGGAACCAGAGAGAGTAACCATTAACAACACTACACCTAGAACACCAAGATCAAATCCAAGGGGAATAGTTAACACTCCCACACACAGAAGCAGAACACAACAAGATTCCAGCCCTGTGGTATACCCTTACACCCCAAGAACACCAGGTATTAGGACACATTACAACAGATACTCACCCATCAGAGACTTCTGGGAAGAAACACCACGCAGAAGGTCCCCCCCACTACAGGGGTTTTCACAGGGACCACCGAGAGAGGAAGACCACAGACCTGCAAGACTACAAGGAAGGTGGAATCAAGGACCAGGAAGTCCACAAAGATGATGGGGACCCCCAAGTAATTTCTTAAGATGGGAAGACCTAAGATACTAAGGGGGATGACAAACATGGGGACCACTAAGACAAGAGCACATGACGTACCGGAGGAATTATGGAGAACAAGACTACAATCGAAGGAGATAAGGGGAGACCAATCCCCCAAGATGGGAAAGAGAACCAGAGAAAAAAACTAGGGGGCTGCAAGAAAAAGAAGAAGAAAATACTAGGCCATGGCATCTTCAACTTGATTGACACCATATTTAATGAAGAAGAACTCAAAATACTGGACCTAGGCCTAAAATATGCCCTGGGGAAAGACCTAGATACATTTAAGACTTATATTGACCTACATAAATTCATCAGAAAACTCAATATCAAAAAATGTTTTTCCCTCAAAAAGGAAAAACAACGCGAACAAACCCAAACACATTGCAGACATACAGAATTGAAAAACAAGTCCACTTTTAACCCAAAGATGCCAAATAATGAAAGCCTGGAGGTCTTCAAAAAATTGGTGGTAAGAGACAAAGAAATTAAAGATCAAAAAATAAACAAATATGGGACACCATCAAGAAAATTGAAAAGAAGAAACAAGTAATCATCCGACCAGCAGACAAAGGAGGAGGACTAGTGATTTTAAACAAAAAAGATTATGAGGCAGAAATGCAAAAATTACTCAGTGAGGAGATCACAAACAAGAAACTAAAAAGCAATACCAAGACAGAATACAGGAATAAGCTAAAAAAGTACATTAAAAAAGGAAAAGAATCAGTGATATGAGAGGGGGAGGTGGAGATTGTCCAGGACGGCCGGATAGCGTTGTAGCTCCGCTCTACAAGGTCTGAGCCGATCAATATGACGGCTGGGTATCCCTAAAGTACATACCGCAGCCAGGGATATACGGAGCATCCACGGGTGTAGGTGGGGAGCATACCGAAGGCTTGAGAGGAGAGAGAGACGGTCCCCCCCCGTACAGGTGGTACTCCATGAGGGCCCTTATGGTCTGGTGGGAAGGACGCCGAATAACGGAGTCAGCTCAAACAATCCCCGTGCTGCGTGGTAATGTGTCGGTCTGGATAGCCCAGAGAGAGGGGGACGTCCGTACAACGAAGCGCCTTTGCTAAACAGCCTGACTGGCATGTTACGCCAACGAGAGTGAGCAGCTCGGAGCCTGGTAAGGACCTGGCCAGCGGTAGGAGGTAACCGGCCTGAGACCCACAGGCTAACATACACCACCACTCCAACCCGGCTGAAACGGGCGAGCACCGAGGAGAAACCTAGCCAGTGTACAGAGATACACTACCTTGCCGCTCCCCTGCAACCTTCAGAGATCGACAGGGGAACGCCGGGTTGCAGAGGCATAGCTGGCAGTCCATACAGTTTACTATCCCAGGCGCCTGAAGCGAGGGGATCGCCCACACGGGAGAGCGGCCCGAATAGGTACCTGTACTGAAGGGCCAGGAGTGGAGGAGAAGCCTTGCTGTCAGGGAGCAGGGGCCACCCTAGAACTGCCACCCCCCGCTCCCTTAGCCTGGCTAGAACAGGCGAATACAAGGGAGCTATTAGGTCGGAGAGATTAGTTACATTGCCCTAGTTACACCATACATCGGTCGACCTATTCCGGCCTGCACGCCACACCGGCCTAGTCAACACGGAGTGGGAGCATTACCCGGACAGTGGTAGAGTATGTACAGCCCAGGGCCTGTTTTATTTTATCCTGTATCTGCTGGGAAAAGGCTGCCCCATAGACTCACATAACCAACAGGGCAGAGAAAAATTATTTGCCAGTTGTCCCAGAATACACACGGTCTGCGGAGGTAGGACCACTGGATGGGACCTGAAGTAGTTGGGAGATTCATCCAAGGGATCTACAAAGAACTCAGCCAAACAAATAAAAGATAGTCGAACTGTAAGTACAATTTTGCATATAGGATCTTCTCTTTATTGATATATAAAACTGGGACCAAGGGACAAAGGTATCTTTTCCAATTATTCAACAACTGGAGGGAAAGTGTAGAACTCTTATTTTGTCTTGCATGATTTACAGGAAATTATAGAGTGATAACATTCTTATATAATACCGGAAAGTAATATAGACTACCAACAGGACCTATATAAGAGTAGAACAATTTAAAATGGCACCCAAGGGGTCGCAAACACAGAAAGGAAAAGGGGGAACAACAGGAGCTACAAATAAAAACACTCCAAAGACTCAGACTACACAAGTTATACAATCATCCCAAAACACAGACATAAAAGGCTATTTTCAACAAGCACAGCAACAGGATATAGAACAGAAAAAGAGCAGTGCCAATCTAAGTGCAGCAGTATAAAAACATTTTTATTACAAAGACAAATGGCAACTCACAAGATAAAAGTTTTGTCAGCGCATGTGTGGCAATAGGCCTTATGTAGAGGTTCATCCACTCCTTCAGAAGGACGGGCTGCAGGTGGGGAACACTGGTGACCACTGGTACTGGCTGAGCTGGTGGCTTGCAGCACTTCGAGACTCAGATGGGGCTCAGGAACTGCCGTTGATGTCACTACCGGATGCAGGGTGGAGTGGGAGGTGCTCGCGTTAGGAGCATTCATGCTCCTTCCTCAGGCAATAGAAACATAGAAACATAGAAAAGTGACGGCAGAAAAAGACTGAGTAGTCCATCGAGTCTGCCCCTTTTAATTTTTTTATTTATTTATTTTTTTTTACATTAACCTTGTTGTCTGACTATGGATTTGTGTTTATCCCAAGCATGTTTGAAGCCATTTACTGTTGACTGTCTCACAACCTCTGTTGGTAGTTTATTCCAATCATCAACCACCCTTTCAGTAAAATAATACTTTCTAAGATTAGTTTTGAACTTCCCCCCAGTTAGTTTGAGGTCATGTCCCCGTGTTCTTGATTTTGGTTTCATATTGAAAAGACTGCCCTCCTGAACCTTATTCACCCCCTTGAGGTATTTAAAGGTTTCAATCATGTCTCCCCTCTCCCTTCTTTCCTCCAGACTGTACATATTAAGTTCCTGAAGTCGCTCTTGATATGTTTTATCCCCCAGACCTTTCACCATTTTTGTTACCCCTTCTCTGAACTCGTTCTATTTTATCAATATCTTTTTGTAAGTGAGGTCTCCAGAACTGGACACAGTATTCTAAGTGAGGTCTCACTAAAGATCTATATAGAGGAATCA
>BLSH010173590.1:377727-401809 GCA_018402905.1 Glandirana rugosa | reverse complement strand
ATATATATATATATATATATATTTTTTTTTTTTTTTTTTTTTTAAGAGGCGTCCGGAGCAAGGATGAAAAAGAATACTGCATATGGGCAGACAGCCGCCTCTTATAGGCTTGGAAAGAGGTTGTCCTGAAGGAGTCAGAGGGGGCGGAGCTGACCCATAGTAGGCTGACATGAGGAGGTCCAGGAAAATAAATTCACATTTTTTTACCTGCAAAATATTGTGCATTTATTTTATTTTTAAAAAGAAAGGCGAACTTCTCCTTTAAACTGTTTTTTGTGGGGTAGAAGTATCTCCTCCCCTCCCCAATAACTTCTTTGATAAATTATCAAGGGATTCACCATCGAAACACATGCATAAAAGATGCCTTTTACAAGCAGACTCGGCAGACCAAACCATTAACCACAGAATAACAAAATTCTGCTCATGTGCAAAGAGAATAGGGTCACCCAAGAGACCTGGCAAATTACATTCTCTGTGGCATATACACAAAATATGCCACCTGTCAACTGAATCCTTAAAAGGGAGGAAACATCTTCAATGGGAACAGCAAGATGCTTGTTAACAACCGAGATGGCAGGATCCACCACTGGAACAGACCTTTTTTTCATGGATTCCTTTTCCATAGGGTATACCTCAACAAAGAGTTTTGGAGCAATAAATACCTTGCCAGCATTTGGCTAATCATCATGCAAAGCATTGTGTGCAGAGGAGATGTCTTTTTAGATTTCCCCAGCAGTTTAGTGGCCATAGGAGCTTGTTTTGGCTGAGAAGATTCCTATGCTGTTAGAAAAAGGCTAGTATGCAGTTAGTGAGCTCTCTGTAGAAAGCATATGTTATGATGCCTTGGTTCCATCTCATAAAATGCAGGTGGTTAAAATTCCTCTGCAGGATTCTGTTCTGCTTCCATCTGAACTCATCTCACCCTCCTCATCTTCCTCAAAAGAGGTTAGTAGGATCAGAGTCATCCTGAAAAGATTTAGGTGGGGGAGAGGCAGAAGAGTCATTTTGTGCCCTGCAGATCAAAGGCTCTATAACAGAGATTCTCAACGGGGGTTCCACCGCAATTCACCAAAGTGGTGGATGTATATCTGCCCAACAATGTTTTCAACTCAACTTGACTAACTTTGGACTCCATTTTCAGGTCAATATGTACTGTAGGTGAAGCATACTTAATTGTCCCGCTCTGACCCCTGCTGGCCATCCCCTTCTGTCCATCCCAGGCGCTTGTATGTAACATCAGATGGGATGGACAAGGGAAGGGCTGGCCAGGATCAGCATGCCAAAACAGGCAGCAATATGCAACAGCAGCTTCCCTGCACTGCTCTGCACATGGAAGAAAACAGCTTTTGCATTACAGACTGCTACTGACACTTTGTACTGACCCCTGCCATGCTGAACCCTGTACTTTGTCCTTTTATTCAGTAATCACGTGCCTGATTTATCACTTTCTGCAAGACTGATGGTGGTACAAAGCTGGGGATGCCACTGCAGCTTTCAGACTTACAGCCTTGCAGTTTGAAGAAGTGTTGACTGTAAGCCTCCCTACAGTAAACAGTAGTTCCAAAGCAAGAACTAGAACTGCAAGTAGTGGGGGGATGCAAGAAACTGCTTCTGCACTAAAGACTACCATCCCCCTGTACTCTGCCCTTTTATTCAGTAATTACATGAACATTTTATCACTTTCTGCAGGGCCGCTGGTGGCACAAAGCTGGTGATACCATTGCAATTATAGGGTTTAAAGCTGAAGGCCTTGCAGTCTATAGCAGTGATGACTATAAGCCTCCTTAAAGTAAACAGTAGTTCCAAAGCAGGAGTACACACGGTGGACTGAACAGCAAGAGCTATTAGAATTACTGTGCTGGGGGGGGGGGGGGGTAGAGGAGTACCTGTAAGTTAAGTGTCCCGAGGGGTGCAGGGGTGGGGAAAATCAGACTCCTGGCTGACAGGTTAAGTCTGAATATTGTGATTGTTGCATCTTTACTGTGAAAGCTACCCAACCAAAAACTGGGTTTTTCATGGACTGGTGATCCAAATTGTCCAATTGCATTGTGCCTTGTCTGTGGCAAAAAAAATACAACCAGAGCCATTTGGCACCTAAAGGTGCTGATTATTTCAAACAGCTATTGAAATCACAAAACAAGCAAATTGCAGCTTTTGATTAAAAAAAAGACTCAGGTGGCAAAAAGGCACAGTAAGTGAGTTATTTGGGAGCAGAAATGTATTGCCCAGAAAAGAAAAGGCGACGCAGTTGGCGATAATCTAATAATGGCAGTACGTAAAATCATTACAGATGCAGTAAGAGAGATTGAAATGGTTGCATTCTCAAACAGTATGATAAGTTGATGTATTGATGACATGTCACATGCTGTGGAAGAGATCTTGCGTAATATACTGAAAAACAGCAGCTTTGCTATGCAGGTTGATGAGTCAGCCAATACCACCAATGCACACAATGGTGTTCCATTAATAGGATTTGAAAACAAAGGCTGCACAGAACTATCTGGAATAACCAAGGGTTAAGACATATGTAATGTTTTGTCTGCATATCTGCAAACAAAACACCTGTCTTGGAAGGGTTGTGTTGGCATCTGCACTGATGGTGCCATATCAGTGGTTGATATTGTCACAACACACTTTCTTCATAGAGTAGTGTTCATGTCAAAAAACTCCAAGTCCTGAAATGAAAAATACTCCGGATGATGATGGTTAACGTTAAGCATAGACCAGGTGACTAAAGTTAAAAGAAAAAAAAAAAAATTATGAAAACGTAAACAAAAAGCACATAGGCCCCTTTCACACTGAGGCGCTTTCCTAGCATTTTTGTGCTAAAAATAGCACTTCCAAAACGCTTCTAAAGCGCTGCCCATTAATTCCAATGTACCTATTCACACTGGGGAGTCACGCTGGTGCCGCGTTTCAAAGAGTCCCGCAAGCATGATTTTTTTGTGCTTATTCTGAGCGCTAAAAATAGCGCATTAAAAACTCCCATATACATTGAAATGAATGTAAAGCGCTTTAAAAGCGCGTTAAAAGCACCAGCAAAACGCCCAGAGGCTGTGGAAAGGTCAAAATAACAGGAAGTAAACAGGATGTAATGTAGGAGAATGTGCTATTTATTTAATGCTAGTGCTTGAAAAACGTCTGGGCGTTAGCGCTAATTATAGCGCTAACGCGGTAATAGCGCTTGATGTTTTGTGCACATTTTTCAAACGCCTCAGTGTGAAAGTAGCCTTAATTCTCCTGCTACATACATAAATCAGGTAGAGTGACAGAGGATGCATTTTCCACAGTTTTTTGAGCGGAGAAAAAAACAGCAAACCTGATTTTGCTCAGTGCTTTGAAGATGAAGAACGGCTGCAAAAACAAACACACTACTTAGCTGACATTTTTTTTCACAGGAACCAGTTGAATAACTCTCTGCAAGGCTCTGGAAAAAATATCCTGATTTCAAGCAACAATATACTTGGATTTAAAGTGGTTTAAAGGTAAATGAAAAAACAGAACATTCATATTTGCATAGAAATCAATTCATTAAAATGTAATTATAAAAATAATTAAAATCTAACCTGTATATAATAAAATTCATGAATAAAAAATATATATTAGGATTGCGATACAAAATATTTTATGAATTTCATGAATTGGTTTTTATGTAAATATGAATTTACCTGTATAATGTGATGCGGTATCCAGAAGAGTTCTGTTTGGCAATTATGTATTTTTGTCTAATTGGTGAGATACCCTTTGCATTGTGCAGCGTTTTCTTACAAGCCGCAGGTGTCCCCAAGCTCAGTGAACAGTCTTTTGTATCTTCCCAGTTCAGAAGAGACAAAATGGCAAAAACATCACTTCTGGTTTTCATTAAGTATGTGTATATAGTTCCCATAGAAGGAAGTAGTGCCTGAGGTTATTTAAAGGTTTGCAAAAGCATCAGATCCCCACCTACTGAGGAAGTCCAATCATGGGGCGCAACATGTATAGGAGGGAGAAGCCGAGCCCGTGACATCACCCCACGGCCATCTTTGAAGCTCATGTGGTGAGCCATGACCAATACAGATTATGAGCTTGATTGTTTTTATATCTTGTAAGCATTTTTAACCTATTTTCAGGTTAAGAAATGAAGAAAAATAGAGAGCACTTTGGCTCTGCTTTCTCGTTTTATGCTATCTACATTCTGTGATACCAGAGCATTGTCCAGGAGAAAGGAGTAGAGTAAAGTTGGATCGAGTGGAGAAGTGACGGAATGACCTTATAGTTTTAAAAAAAAAAGTGTGACAAGCGATTTATGACCTGTTTTTGTTGTCTTCTAAGGAGGTGAGCAGGATTTCCCCCACATGGTGGAGGCACATAAGGCAGAGTGAAGATTTATATTGTGTTACACAGTGGTGTTGTTTGTTATCACAGCAATTGAAGATTGAATGGCACATGCTGTTGATTTTGTTTATACATTGTTGCAATACACTAATTTTGTATATTAATTTCATTTGAGGGAGGTGCTGTGGAATCACCTATTAAGTGTTAGAACAGAAACAAAAATTATTTGATAAGTAATATATTAGACATTTGGGTTTTATAATTATCAATTGCGGTTGCACAGATTGCACTTTTGGTTTTACGTTTAAACACTTTACACATTGTTAGGTACACAGTTATCCCCTTCCCAGCCAGTGTCATTAGTACAGTGTATCATCACTGATCCCTGTATTAGCATCACTAGCGTCGCCATTGTCAGTTAGTGACCATCCCAGATTGTGTCAGTTAGCGTCAGATTACCAGCTACCTTATCAAAGTTCCACTAGAAGTTGCTAATCATTGCCACAGTATAACTTCTATAGCTGCATACATTCCAGTATATATACCATGGTTTGTAGACTTTATAACTTTTGCAAACCAATATACACTTATTTGGACGCACAGTGCTGAATAGCAAAAATTGGTCTGGTCATGAGGGGGGTAAAACCTTCCGAAGGTCAAGCGATTAAAAGGGAGCTGAATCTTTGGTAAAGCCATGTTGCAATTGGAAATCTTGGCATGTTTTCTGTTGCTTATGCGCGGGAGCAAAGAAGGATATCGGCAAGTTTTGCATCTTGTTGAAATACACCTGTATATATTGCAGAACAAAATTGGCCATTATTTTTCTTACCAATCATTTATTTCAGGTACTTATTAAGGGCTGTCAATTTACACAGCACTATACGCACACATTGTACATTCACATCAGTCCCTACCCTCAAGGAGCTTACAATCTAAGGTCCCTAACTCACATTCATACATATACTCGGACCAATTTAGACAGGATCTAATTTACCTACCAGCAGGTTTTTGGAGTGTGGGAGGAAACCGGAGTACCCAGAGGAAACCCATGCAAGCACAGGGAGAACATGCAAACTCCAGGCAGGTAGTGTCGTGGTTGGGATTCAAACCAGCAAACCTTTTGCTGCCAGGCGAGTGTGCTATCCACTACACCACTGTTATTAAAAAAAAAAGTGTTTTCCTCAGTGCCATCTATATCCTAAGTACCATTGGGTGCTTTTTTTCTTAGCTCCTGGTCTCTGCCATTGCCGAGTAGGAATTAGGCTTACAACCTCATCCCTTTAAACCCGAACACATATGAATTACACAGGCTCTGTGGCTGATTAAGGTGGTAATTAAACTCACGTGGTGCCTTACCTGCATTAAATTAGCCTCAGAACCTGTGTAATCCATATGTGTTCGGGTTTAAAGGGATGAGGCGGCAACCCTAGTAGGGATCCCCTGTGGAGCATTCACAAAATGGATGTGAAATGGGAGGGTGTGTGCATGCGTGCGTAGGAATTCCAGCTATAACTGCTTGCCGACTGCATCACTTACAAGTACAGCGGCTCTGCTACGTGATACGGCACTTCCAGGTAGGGTGCTGTAATTATACACAGTAGATGCCGATCAATGGATGATCATCAGGAAGACACACAGGGCAGAGCTCTATCCTGTCAACAGGGAAATGGATTTTATTTCCCCAGAAAGCAGGGAATAAAATCCATTACTTCCTCTTAGTAAAAGTGCTACCCACACACACACACTATGTACATATTTAACTCTTTGATCACCCTAGAGATTTAATCCTTGCCCAGCCAGTGTCATTAGTACAGTGACAGTGCATATTTTGAGCACTGATCACTGTATTAGTGTCGCTGGTTCCCAAGAAGTGTCAGTTCACGTCAAATTGTCTGCAATGTCACAGTTCCGCTATAAGCCACCATTACTAATGAAAATAAATAAAAATTTCAGTATAGATAAAACACAGACACCATAGTTTGTAGAGGCTATAACTTTAGCACAAACCAAATCAATATTGGGATTTTTTTTTTAACCAAAAATATGTAGCAGAGTATATATTGGCCTAAATTTATGAAGAAATTAAATTTGTTTTAAATATTTTTATTGGATAGGTTTTATAGCAGAAAGCAAAAAATATACTTTTTACAAAATTGTCAGTTTTTTGTTTATAAACGCAAAAAACCCCAAAAAAACGCAGTGATCAAATATCATCAAAATGAAAGCCCTATTTGCAAGGAAAAAAAGAACACAAATGCAATGGCGGCTGGTGAAGTTTTAGGATTGGGGGATGCCAGACCCTGCCCTTCCTTTTCGACCCCTCCCACTTCTCATGAGCCCCACCCCTTATAGAATACACCCCCTCCATTCCCTGTATTCCACCCATAGTGTTAGGAGTATGCAGCCCAGCATCACATACATGGTATATACAGCCCAGCACTCTCTCAGAACCTACCAATCTGGTGGAGAGATGAAAAAGTGCCACTCGGGCTATGCATCCCATCCATGAAGCCGCAGTGTCACTTCCGGTTTCTCTGTGCCAGTGGGAAACCAGAAGTGACTCCGCAGCTCAGAGGAAAGCATTGCCCATGTCCTACGGTGGTGCCAATAGGAAAACCACACAACGGGGAGAATGACCAATAAGGGAGTGTTGTGACGCATTGCTTTGCACCACAGGTGCTCAGAAAACCAGGCAAATGCAGCATCTCACCTGCAATCACGTGACTGCATAGACGTCACGCTGCCCATAGTGCACTGAGCCTGGCACCCATACACAGTGCACTTAAAAGGACCTTTTCTTTTTGTGAACAGCTTTGGGGGGGGGGGGGCACCTGTGCACCCCCTATGGACAGGCCACCACTTGACAAATGTAATTTATGTACAGTGTTGCATGACCGTGCAACTGTCAGTTAAAGCAATGCACTGCCTGTTCACAAATGAAAGGTCTGGTCATGAAGATGGTTAAGGGGTAAATCTTCCAGAGGTCAAGTGGATAGCAGGTGCTAGTGGCTGACCGATGTCCATGTCTCTGCAAAAGCAGGCACTGTAGTACAGAGCACATGTTCTTTGTGCGTTCTGTGTAAAATTGAGGGCAGAAGTGCACCAGGTTGAAGGCATTTGCAACTACTTCACCATCCAGCTGCAAGGTTTCATGTGAAATGCCTTCCAAAATCTAAAAAATGTAAAAGGTTACTTTCCACCAATGAACTAGAGAAACTCACAGCAGGATAACACTCAAATAGAAAATCTCCATATACACAATCCACAGTTAATCCAGAGGGAGGCAAGAAAACCTCAATAAAGAATAAACCAATATGCTCCAGCGGGGGAGAAAAAGTCCTTCATGATCCCAACCAATGAATTCAATTCAAGATGTTAACAATAACTTCTAAAAGCCACCCACAACCTGGCCCCCAGCTACATCACTAACCTGGTCTCAAAATACCAACCAAATCGATCTCTTCGCTCCTCCCAAGACCTCCTGCTCTCTAGCTCCCTTGTCACCTCATCCCATGCTCGCCTCCAGGACTTCTCCAGAGCCTCTCCCACCCTCTGGAATGCTCTACCCCAATCTGTCAGACTTTCTCCTACTTTGTCCACCTTCAGACGATCCCTGAAAACTCATCTCTTCAGAGAAGCCTATCTGGCTCCCACCTAAGAACTGTACTTTTATCTTCTCCATCAGCACATCCCCCACAGTTATTACCTCTTGTATCTCTTGACCTTGCCTCTTAGATTGTAAGCTCTAACCAGCAGGGCCCTCTGATTCCTACTGTATTTAAGTGTATTGTATTTGTACGGTCTAACCTCAAGTTGTAAAGCACTGCGTAAACTGTTCACGCTATATAAATCCTGTATAATAATAATAAATCATCCCCCAAAAGATATACAGATATTGCCTGGATCAACTTTACCTATAAATATTAGTATCCAGTTATATTATATGCATAAAGGCTTGATTCTCATCTATGCGTGTTGCTTTAGAGCGTTTCTGCCCTGCTTTTTGCAGTGCTTTCTACATTTTTTTTACTGAAATTTGCATACTTTAAGCATTTTTTTTTTTTTTTTTTTTGTGGAAACTTTGTTGGGCTTATTTAAAAAAGGAAAATCGAGGCAAAAAATACACCACTTTTCTGCAGCTTCTCCATTGACGTCTATTGAACCAAAAATGCAAAAAAAAAAAAGCACCATTTTCCGTTTAAAAAAAGTACCTGACCCTTTCCAAAAACACAGTGGCACAAAAATGCATTGATGTGAACGTGTTCCATAAGAACCCATGTTAAAAAAAAATGTCCTGCATTTTCTACAAAAAGCATGAAAAAAATGCATTGGTGTGAATGGAGTCTTAGGAAAGAAAGACTCTAGGCCTTTCTTAAAGCAATTTACTGAGCTGGCCAGAACCAGTGCTTGCGGGAGACTAATCAACTTTTACACCGTTCTTACTGTGAAGAAGCCGTTCTGCATTTGGCGCTAAAATCCCTTTTCCTCAATACATAAAAAGTGCCACCTTGTCCTCTGTGATAACCTTAAAGTGAATAACTACACCAAGTTCACTATATGGACCACTTATGTATTTGCACATGTTGATCATATCCCCCCTTAATCTCCTCTTCTCAAGAGAGAATAAATTCAGTTCCTCTAATCCAGTTCTTAACTCCTGTCCTCGGGACCCACTAACAGGCCAGGTTTGCAGGATAACTGAAATACATCACAGGTGATATCATTTGCTGCTCAGTGATTGCATCATTCTAGTCTGCATCTCCCCAAAGTAATACTTAAAATCTGGCCTGTTGGTGGGTCCTGAGGACAGGAGTTGAGAACCACTGCTCTAATCTTTCCTCATAGCTGAGCTCCTCCACGCCTCTTATCAGTTTGGTTGCCCTTCTCTGCACTTTCTCCAGTTCCCCGGTATCCTTTTTGTGATCTGGTGCCCAAAATGGAACTTCATATTCCAGGTGAGGTCTTACTAATGATTTGTACAGTGGCAAAATGAGATCTCTCTCTGCAGTCCATATGTCTTAATACAAGAAAGAATTTTGCCAGTTTTGGAATCTGCATCTCAGCATTGCATGCTGCTATTAAGCTTCTGATCTACTAGAACACCCAGATCCTACTCCACCCATGATGCCCCCAGTTCTCTCCCTAGTATGTATGATGCATGCATATTTTTAACCCCCCCAAGTGCATAACTTTACATTTATCAACATTAAACCTCATTTGCCCAATTAAACAGTACATTGAGGTCTGCTGCCAAGTTGGAGACACCCTATACATGAAGAAACACCTCACATTTAATTCAGCTACAGGGAACAGTCTTACCTTATCCACACTGAAGGTTCCCAGAGGGTACCAAATTTCACCCATGACAGCGGGCATACACCTGAAGGGGGCATCAGGGTCTGAATGCCATAGGAATGGAACACAACCCTGGGTCAGTATAGAACCCTGTGCCCACCTACTTTTTTGCACTATATGCCAAGGTGAACGCCGAACACAGGATCCAGTCCACAAAGCAAACATTACAGGCCAGCCCCACTAATGCCGGGTTAGGATACAGTTCCCAGGATGTAGATCAAGGGCAATTGCTTCAAAGACTGCTAGCAAATTCTTTGACAATAATCAGTAAATATTGGTGTAGAAAACTTCTTTAGAGAGGGAGGAAGAGGCTCAACCTAAGAACATTACCAAAACACTGGAGTCCTATGGAGTGTGGGCAGGGTTAACTGAAGGTGCACTAGAGGGCATTCCCAGCAAAGCTTTTACCAGTGTCCTATCTCCTGAAGAAAGCTGCATATAACCCATGGTCTGATTGCAGAGCTTTTGTCCTGTGCTGTACAATTAAAGATATAAAAGTAGAAGGATGATAAAATGAGACTTTTCATAACATGGAGTACAGCACATAAACAAGGATATGCAATTACTAACATAATACAGGGTATGAAAATAATAATATATGTATATCTGGACAAATCATTTACACAGGAAAAAAGTATTATGTAAAAGTGACTTAAGTAAATGATCAAACACTCAAAAAAACCAAAGCCTTAATGTAATGAAAACAAATACACCCCTAAGCTAGAGGCAAACCCTGTCAAGAGAATGGACAACGTATCATCCTGTTGAAAAAAAAAAAAAAAATGCTCCTCTAATTGTGCTGAGGGGGTTGGATTATAGAGGCACATATGTGATTTTTTTTTTTAGCCTTTTTTTCCCCCTTTCTTAAAGAGAAGCTTTATGCCAAAAATGAAGTCCCATTATCCTCTTCACATCCTTAGTTGTTCTCTATTCTCGGCAGCATGCCAAAAATCAGAGCCACCAGAGGCCAATCTGCTGTCAGCCTAAGGATTTACTGCTGTTCATGGGCTCTGGACTATGGCAAGTTGGCAGCCCTCGGCAAGAAACAGGAGCAGTGCTGGAGAGTCTAGCTAAAGAACATTTTTTTACCAGTTGTTATGGGTAACATTCCACTTTAAGTTGTAAAGTTCTGTTTGGCCTGTCTTACACATAACGTCCATGGTTGTGGGAGGAGAGCTGAAGCAGGAGAGTAAGTTAGACCTTACAGGGTTTATTTACTAAAGCTGGAGAGTACAAAATCAGGTACACTTCTGCATAGAAAACTGGTCAGCTTCCAGGTTTTATTGCCAAAGCTTAATTGAACAAGTTGAGGTTAGAAGCAGATTGGTTTCTATGCAGATGTAAGCACAATTTTGCACTCTACAGAGTTTATTTACTAAAGCTGGAATGTCTGAGGGTACTCTAGGATAATGTGTTGAAGGCTGGCAAGTGAAAACCACTATGGATCCTTTAAGATGGGCATTCGGCCCAGCAGACTCAGTTTTGCTCAGCGGGAGATCGCTCTGCTGATCCCCGCTGAGCAGGCGGATGACAGGCCCGTCTCCGCTCACTATGACAAGATAGACCTGTCAGAGACCTACACTCCTCTATGGGGAGATCAGATGAAAACAGACCGCAAAAAAAAAACACCACAGCAAAAACATCCATACTCGCACCTCTATGCTGCAGCCTCTACGATGGATGGCATATTTGGTTTTTTTCCACCATTACAAAATAAAGCTTTCTGGGCCAATGTTGGCTCTATGGGTGGCCAGTTAAAAAGACTTGTGTTTAGGTCCAGTAAAACAGAAAAGCAGGGAGACTTTTGTCAGACTTGGACAGACTCAAGTCAATTTACATCTGGCCTCCCAAAAACTAACATTGAGCTCTCAGTCAACTGCCCTATCAAATCTTCCTCCCTTGATCATTGCTACAGCCTGCAATGCTGATCACTGTATTTTGACAGTGGGGGAAGTCTTACCATTGTCAGAATACAATAGCTCAGTAGGGAAGAGATCCCCTTATCCACATCGAGCATGTGGATAAGGGAAGAGAATCAGTTTTCTTTGTTCAACCTACTGGTTAAATGGGGGAAAAAAAAAAAAGGACTAATCTACCCAACTCTAGGAGGAAAAATACTTTAATTGACACAACATGCTTACTCTATAATCAATACATATTTAGTGCAAGAATTACAGCGCAAGTGCAAATTTAATTTGCACTGCCACAACCATCACACAATCTCTCCTTTGATAAAAAGCATGTAGGCAATTTTTTTTAAAAATATTTGAACCAAGCATTTCTCTACTATTCTGGTAAAGAATAGTATGCTTCTATAAATACACTGTTGCTCTAAACTCATATTAAATCCCAGACATTGCATACAGGGACTGGCTTCTGAATTTCTAGCTCTGTAACAGACACAGCATAGGCCAAGCACAAAATTATTTATATGTTTGTTTAAAAGATAGTATAGGGAATTTATCAAATCTGGAGCAGCTGCGCATGGCAGCCCATTTCGATTTTCAGCTTGTTCAGTTAAACTTTGAACAGGAGAAACAGAATACTCCAGTTTTGATAAACTGCCTTATTTTACTCACAATTAATACAAAAGCTACATTTTAGCACTGCACAGGTATTTGCCTGCATTGGTTGCTGGGACCTCTGAGCAGGTCCTCCTCTACCCTTGCATGCCAGCCTCAGACAACTTCCCTACAGCATTTTCCTGGAGCAATGCCCAATTTTTTTTTAAAAAAAACTTCAACAATCCAGAATGCCCCATATGCCATGTAATCCTGCACTGAAGGCCAAGTGCACCTGTTCCAGAAAAAAATGCACAGATTTGCAGGAGAGAAAAAAAAAAAAAAAAAAAAAAAAAAAAAAGTATTTTTTTTTTTTGCATATGAGCCTTCAAAAGCATTACACCCATGATCAGTGGATTGCAGTTGCAATTTTGGGCTGCAGACTCTTGCCACAGAGCTCTAGGTCAGTACAGACTTTCAGTTGGAGGAACGTTCAATGGACTGAGTACAGAGATTTCCACATTTGTGTTGTATTGAGAACTACAAGTCTTTCTGCTGCAGTGGCAGAGATGGGACTTACAGTTCCTTCATTCACAGATCTCTGAATGAATGACATGGTTATTCAGAACCCTGCACAGCAGAGCAGATTTAAAAAGTGACAGAACACCCACATGTTGTCATGGGTTGGGTAGGTTGGGGAATTGGGTGTCCCATTTCCACCAAATTAACCCTAAATAGGTTTGTAACATGTAACAATGCAAAAGGGGGAGTTCGTCTTTAATGTTTATGGCTGTGTTGAGACAGGAGCACTTTCCACCGCATATCCCATCAAACAAGACAACTGATGTGGCATGGTTATAGAGAATTCCCTTCTACTACTTGGTAGACCTAATTATATCTCTCAGATTAAGGGTGTCAACTGAGAAAATACCTAGAAATTACAATGGACACTCTGGAATCAGGTCACTGTCTTTAAATAGCTGAGAGCAAGAGAGCAGGCATATTAGGACAAGCATACATTTAACAGTTTAAATTAAGTATATAGATTTCATAGAAATTGTCATTTAACCCTAATGCCATTGCAGCCTCACCCTAGGCCACAGATTTCAGCTGATGTTTCATTTACAGTGAACAGTGTTTTCCGACATTTTCATCATCAATGCAGAGCTCATGTAGGGCACAAGAGCTAATACTCGATTTAAGTTGCACGCCTTGTGGAATTTCCTGGTTCTGGTTGGTGAGGATGCTGGCAAGAGTACCAGCCTGCCAGAGCTGTAAAGCTGAATATTTATGTGTGCTTTTATTTCTTTTTACTGCTTAGCCATAGAATGAAAGAACACAAGCAAGGTAGCAGACTCTCTCTCATCCACCTAGACAATAACAAGTTTTAAGACATTTTTTTTGAAACACTGTTCTGCCAGGTGATCACTATTGGCGAATGATCACCAGTTAGGACAGTTAGTGTATGGCCACAACAAGCCTGTGTGCACATTGGTACTGCAACAGTAAAAATCAAGAACATTTCCAGCCATTCAAAATTTCAATAGGCAATAAGGTCTTGCTGGATGCATTTACTAAATCATTACAAATCAACACAGAAATTTGCGTTATAGTAAAAGACATCACATACCACTACACCCAAAGAGATCTTTGTCATTCCTATGGAGAGTTTGATCAGTCTGCAAATCTCATGACAACACCATAAGATTTTTATTAGTTTATTTTTCTTCTTGATGTGCACTTCAGAAGCAGTAAGGGAACAATTAAACTTTGTAGTTTAAAATAATAAAAATTTTGAAGAGCTTGGCAGTCTGAATATCTCAGTAGTGATGTAAAATGTGAATGGTGAGATTCATTCCTCAAGTGTGTTTAGCTGTTCCTCAAGTTCATCCAAATCTTCTCCAGTAAAAAGGTTTTCATCAACAGGCACGTCATCGATCAAATTATCTTCTTGATCCTCATCATCACTTTCTTCTTCAAAGTCGCTATGCTCACCATTTGTTATTTCTCCTCCTGATGCTTCACTTAACTTTACGTCTGAAGAGAAAATAGGTTTGGAGAGTAAACAGCAGACTTATTGGAACAGCGGTGGTTAAATGTAATACTATGCCTTACAATAAGCACTTCTAAATGAATATGCAAGTAGTAAATTGGTGAGATCTGTAATGATTATTTTTGGAAAAAGTGTAGAAGAGAGCAAGAGCTTAAGGTGTAGTCTGCGTTTTGCAAAATTTTAATAAATTAACCTGCATTATTACAAAAAAGTTTGCATTGGAGCATGTAGAGCAGTGGTTCTCAACTCCGGTCCTCGGGACCCACTAACAGGCCAGGTTTGCAGGATAACTGAAATACATCACAGGTGATATCATTTGCTGCTCAGTGATTGCAGTATTCTAGTCTGCATCTCCCCAAGGAAATACTTAAAATCTGGCCTGTTGGTGGGTCCCGAGGCCCGGAGTTGAGAACCACTGATGTAGAGCAAGGTTTCTCAACTAGGGTTCCTAAATAAGTTACCAGGGGCTCCTTGAGCAATGAGCAATTTCTGCCTCTCAGATAAGTTCCCACTGACACCAATGATCATTTTAACTATCTAAAAAGGGGGCAATTCTTCCCAATGACAACAAATGTAAGAAACATTCTTCCCACTGATCACACTAACACCTTTCATCGGGTTATTGATAAGTTAAGGACGGGGTTAGAGTTAAAGTGATTGTAAAGGTTTGCTTTTTTAAAAATAAAATTAGCAACATGTTATACTTACCTGCTCTGTGCAGTGGTTATTCACAGAGCAGGCCCGATCCTTGTCTTCTGGGTTCTCCCACTGGTGCTCCTGGCTCCTCCCCTTCATCGGGTGCCCACGGAAAGCCGCTTTTCCTGGGCTTGCTCCCAAGTCCTGCTGCTGCCTCCATTGAAACAGATAGCAGGATTTGGCCCCGTCCCCGGCTTCCGTGTCACTGGATTTGATTGACACCAGTGGGTGCCAATGGCTCCTGCTGCTATCAATCTGTCCAATGAGGACAGAGATAGCAGCTGGAGACGATGGGCTCGTGCACATCGCTGGATCGGATGGGCTTGGGTAAGAAAATGGGGGCTCTGGGCGCAGCTGCAGCAAAGAAGGTTTTTCACCTTAATGCTTCTCAGTTTATGCCAAATATCCTCTGGTGCCTGCTAACATTTGGCCATTCAGATCCCCCACAAATTAAACAGACAATTGTTGATAAGACCAATGCATACTCTGTAGCGCTGTTTTATTTAATTGAATGGTTTCCAAAAAGCACCACACTGAAAGCTACTGCACAAGGCTCCCAGTTCCCTCCAATCTGCATGTGATCTCTATGTCACCTATAGTGATCACATGATCAGAAACCAAAAACTGAAGCTGTTCGTATGGGTTGGACAGCTAGCAGCGCTGCGAGTGTTGACTGCTAGATGTAAAAGTGTGAATGCACAGTAGGTCAATGATCCCTCAGCACAAGGCATGGAGCAAGAAAATGTTAATCAAGAGATTGGGAACATGGAAATGTTAACATGCTGTAATGACCTTTACGTGTTTATATAACAAATAAAAATGTACGAAAACTCTTCATTCCTTTCAAAAAGGACATCAAGGCAGTTGGCACACTTAGGATTTAAAATCCCATAACTTACAAAAGTTTCAACTTAAAGTGCTTGTAAACTTCAGACATGAAACGTGAACAAGTCAAATCCTACCACAGTGTATACTTGCCCGAATCCAAAGCAAGTGTGGTTCTTCTCTGCATGAGTTACTGATAGGACTCCATGCCAACACCTCAGCCTCTTAGATGGCCCCCTCCAGCTTCAACACACAGAAGGTAGAGCCTAGCCTCAGCTCTAGGCTTTTCCTCTATGAGACTGTTAGAGTGTGGGGGGGGGTGTCACTTCTCTCCAATCAGCCATCACATTTCCAAGAGCTCTATGCGATGTCAGATTCCTTCCCCCTGCTCTCAGAGGCTGAAGAAAAATCCTTTGATCTGGGCTTTTTTTAATGATCTACAGGGCAAATTGCTGCAGATAAACAGGTACAACTTATGTAGGAAGATTTGGTTCATTGCTGTGAATCACCTGATAAGTCACTTCACTGGGTATATGTAAAGGATTACAACCACTTACCACTTCAGCCCCGGAAGGATTTACCCCCTTCCTGACCAAAGCACTTTTTTGCGGTTTGGCACTGCGTCGCTTTACCTGACAATTGCGTGGTTGTGCGACGTTGTACCCAAATGAAATTTAAGCCTTTTTTTGGTGGTATTTGATCAGCCCTATATCACTTCTGATCACCGATATAAACGAACAAAGAGCAACAATTTTGATAAAAATACACATACATATATGAAAAACACAAAATTTATTCATCAGTTTAGGCCGATATATATTCTTCTACATATTTGTGGGGGACAAAAAATATATATTATAGTTTATCGGGACTGCGATATTGCAGCGGGCATAAATATGACATTTTTGACACTTTTTCGGGACCAATGACATCTATACAACGAACAGATCTTTAAATATCCACTGATTACTGTACAAATGTCACTGGCAGGGAAGGGATTAACCTGCAAGGGGCAATCAAGGGGTTAACCGTGTTCCCTAGGCGTGTTCCAACTGTATGGGGGCTGGGCTGCCAGGGGCATAACCGATCCCGATCAGTTTATCCGTTACAAATCGGTGGTTCCCCATTCTTCCTCTCTAACAGGCGATCGTAGGTTGCCGGCGGACATAGAGTCCGCCTGACCCGCGGCCACGTTCACGGAGCCCACGGCCGACCGCTACTGCGGCTGCGCGGACTGCCGTTTATAGATGGCGATTTGCGCAGCGGAGCCAACTTGCCCCGGTAAAAAGGGATTTTATTAAAACTTACCGTAAAATCCTTTTCTCCGAGTTCACTGACAGACGCAGCTCTTCATTGACTTTGTGGGGTTTTATGTTTGTCCCACTAGGAGTTAACTAGGCAGGGAAAAGAATCAGCTGGCCCCTCCCCTGGGGGCCGTCCTCTCTTCCTACATTAAACCCCCTCATAGCATAGCTCTTCAGTTCGTACACAAGCCGTACCAAAAACAGAGCCCAGAGGGGTGGGTGCTGCGTCTGTCAGTGAACTCGGAGAAAAGGATTTTACGGTAAGTTTTAATAAAATCCCTTTTTCTCACGTTCACTGACAGACGCAGCTCTTCATGGACTTTGTGGGGACGTCCCCAAGCTGTGTCAAAAAGAGGGGTGGGTAAACGCTAACAACAGTACCCAACTGAACCTCTGAAGAGGCGCCAGACGCGCCTACACTGCCGACTGCAAAACTTTGCGGCCAAAAGCAGCATCCGAAGATGCAAGCACATCAACCTTATAAAACTTAGTGAAAGTGTGAACCGAGGCCCAAGTGGCCGCCTTGCACACCTGTGACACCGAGGCCTGGTGTCTGAAAGCCCAGGAAGTACTAACAGCCTGGGTAGAATGAGCCGTGACCGGAAAAGGGGGAACCTTGCCCCGAACAGAATACGCATGGATCACGGTTTTTCTAATCCAATGAGAAATCGTAGCCGAAGAGGCCGCCAAGCCTTTGTGCGGGCCCTCTGACAGTACAAACAAGGCATCAGCTTTTCGAAAAAGAAGCTGTAGCAGCCAAGTACACTCGTAAGGCCCTCACCACGTCCAAAGCATGCAACTCAAATTCCTTTGGGTGCGATGGACGAGGGCACAATGAAGGCAGAACAATATCTTCATTAATGTGAAAAGAAGAGACCACCTTCGGAAGGAAGGAGAGGGTCGCAAGACCGCCTTATCCCTATGCAATACTAAATAGGGAGACTTGCACGATAGTGCAGCCAATTCCGACACCCGTCTGGCGGAAGTGATGGCAACTAAAAAGGCCACCTTCTGGGACAGCAGTTGTAAGGAAATCTCCCTGATTTTCTCATAAGGTGGTTTCTGAAGAACAGAAAGTACCAGATTCAGATCCCACGGAGCCATCGGAGACCTTACCCGAGGCGCCACATGTCGCACACCTTGTACAAAGGTACGAATCAGCGAGTGCGAAGCTAAAGGTCTCTGAAAGAGTATCGCTAAAGCCGAAATCTGGCCTTTGAGTGTACTCAAAGCCAGATTTTTATTCAGGCCCTGCTGCAAAAAGGTCAGGACCCTGGACACGACATAAGAGCGAGGGTTATAACCCTCCGCCTCGCACCAAGCTATGTAAGCCTTCCAGGTGCGGTGATAAATCTTGCGAGAAGTACACTTGCGAGCTTTTAACAGAGTAGCGATTACGGAGTCGGCGACTCCCCTGTCCCTTAACACCTGGGACTCAATAGCCAAGCCGTCAAAGCCAGCGAGGGTAAAGCAGGGTGCAATATGGGTCCTTGAGACAGAAGATCGTCTCGCAGCGGGAGCCGCCAAGGGGCGTCTGCCACCATTTGCACCACGTCGGCGTACCAGGTGCGCAAGGGCCAATCTGGGGCCACCAGGATTGTTGGTATCCCCTACGCAATTATTCTGCGTACCAATCTCGGAAGCAGTCTTATCGGAGGGAAAGCGTACAGGAGACGATAATGGCTCCAGGGGGCCACCAGAGCGTCCGTGGCCACTGCCAACGGATCCTTCGTTCTGGACACAAAAGTTCTCACTTTGTGATTGAACCGGGACACCATGAGATCCACGTCTGGCATTCCCCATTTGCGGCAAATCTGATTGAACACCTCCGGATGGAGGGACCACTCTCCCTGGTCCAGCGCCTGGCGACTGAGAAAATCCGCCTGCCAGTTCTCCACGCCTGAAATGTAAATGGCTGAGATTGCCGGAACGTGAAGTTCCGCCCAACGCAGTATCAGAGCTGCCCCCACTGCAGCCGCTGGACTCCTTGTGCCGCCCTGATGGTTCACATACGCCACCGCTGTGGCATTGTCCGATTGAATTCAGATCGGACGACCTTGCAATCTCATCGTCCAGTGAAGACACAGTCTGATTGCTCTCAGCTCCAGCACGTTGATAGGGAGGCGAGCCTCCTCAGCCGACCAACGGCCCTGGGCAGATAGCTGCCCCAGGATTCCACCCCAGCCCGCCAGGCTGGCATCCGTGGTGATGATCACCCACTGAAGGGGCAGGAACGTCTTCCCCTGAGTTAGGGCCGAGTCCCGAAGCCACCAGGTCAGAGATGCCCTGATCTGGGGACTCAGACGGATCGGAAGGTCCAACGACCGATGAGACTTGTCCCACCAAGTCAGGATTGCTCGCTGGAGAGAACGAGTGTGACTCTGAGCAAAAGGTATCGCCTCGAACGACGAGATCATGAGTCCCAGCACCCTCATACAGAACCGTAATGAAGACTGACGGTGCGACAAAAGGGTGCGTACTGCCGACTGTAGACACTGCAATTTTTCCCGGAGGGAGGAACACCTTCTCCTGTTCTGTGTCTAGAATGAGACCCAGATACTCCAGGCGGCGGGATGGATACACCGACGACTTCTTCAGGTTTAGCAACCAGCCGAAGTCCAGCAGTGAGGCCATTGTGATACTCACATTCTCCTCCAGAGCCGAGGCGGACTCCGCTCGCAGGAGCAGATCGTCCAGGTATGCCACTATCGCAATACCTCTCTGACACAACAACGCCAACACCGGGGCTAGCAACTTCGTGAAGACTCAGGGTGCTGAGGTCAGACCGAAAGGGAGTGCCACAAATTGCAAAACACAAGAAACGCTGATGTCGCAGATGGATGGGTACATGGAGGTACGCATCCCTGATGTCCAGCGACGCCAGAAATTCCCCTTGATGAAGGGCGGCCATGACCGAGCGAATAGACTCCATCCGGAACTTTCGCGTCCTGACATACCGGTTCAGGGCCTTCAGGTCCAGAATGGGCCGAAACCCACCCCCCCCCCCTTTTTGGGTACCACAAAAAGATTTGAGTAAAAACCTCGAAACCTGTCTCCTGGGGGAACTGGTACAATCACTCCTTGGTCTGAGAGAGCCTGTACCGCCCCAGATAGGGCATCCCTGCGTTCCTGCGGGAGGCTTAAATTTGATGGGAAGAACCTGTCTGGGGGTAGAGTGATGAACTCTATCCTGTAGCCAGTGGACACCACTTCCCGGACCCAGCGGTCGGAAATGTGAGCCAGCCACCGTTCTGCGAACCCCAGAAGACGTCCCCCCACCCGACACTCGGGTGGGGGCAACCCATCAGGCTGAGGAAGACTTGTCCTCCGTCTTGTGCTGCCACTGCCGTCTTCCGGCCCCTCCAGCGACCTTACTGGAACGGGTCCCTTTACCTGTCGCGCCCGGGGTGCGAAAAAGCTTCTTCTGACCTGAGGGAGGGGGCGAAACTCACGCCTGCGGGGCTCCGGAAGGAAGGTACTCTTACCTCCCGTGAAATCCTTGATAATCTCATCCAAACGTGGGCCACCTTGAAAGGGAGGTCAGCCAGACCTCTTTTGGAAGCATGGTCACCGGACCAAAAACGCAACCAAAGAATTTGTCGGAGTCTGACGGCCGAGATCGATATTCTGGATAACAGGGGCAGAATATCAATGGCCGCATCACAAAGGTACTTCAACCGTTGGAGTAAAAACTCAGCCTTCTGCGGCGCCTCCATCAGGCGACCGCCTTCTAGGTCCTTTATGAGTTCTTCCATGCAATCAGATAAATGCTGTGCCGCCATGCCAGAAGCTAGGGCTGGTGGCACAGCAGAATCAGCACCCAGGAACAGTGACTTCAAAATTGCCTCTTTCTATCAGCGGGATCCTTAAAAGGAGGGAGTCCCTTCCATAGGAATGGTAGTCGCCTTAGTAAGGCGTGCAATCGGTGGTCCACCACAGGTGATTCCCATTTCTTTAGGAAGCTTTCCTCAAAAGGATAGCGAACAGCAAAACGTGTTGTCAGTGAAGAGGAACGCTGCCATTCATGATAAAGGAAATGGTCAAAAAATTCATTGTAAGGATAAGTCTTGGGGGCCCTGGGGGGCCTAGAAGACCCACACACATACGCAGCAGATCGTGATTCGCCATCTTGATCTAGCTGCAACTTAGTGCGAATGCCAGTGATAATGGCAGCCACTAGTGCTTTTTCTTGCGCAGCTGCCGCCCCCTGATCCCCTTCGCCGTCCGCTGGTTCCGTTTCCTCATCGGACAAGTCCGCTGGGGTCCCTGAGACCCCTGAGGCCACATCCAGCTCTGAATCCTCCCCTGAGGAATAATGAGGGGGAGGGGGACACTTCTTGGGGACCCGCTGAGCGGCTTCCGCACGAGGGAAAAAATTTGTTAAAGACCACCCGCAGCTGGTCCAGAAAAGCCCCTTGATCAGATTGCGCCGCTGCTGATGCCACCTCAGCGGGTTCAGCAGGGAGATCTGTCATAGCTTCCCTCAGAAAAATGACACAGGAAGGAGAAAAGGGGCGCCCCTACACTGCCACACACCCACAGGCCACAGAGGACAGCACCCACCACCACCAGCACCCGGCGGGAGCCCAGCTATACTTGCTGTTCCGCTGCCCTTTACAGTGCAGATCGTCAAAAGAGCTGCGCTGCCCGAATCACCGCCGTTCCAGGAGAAGGGAGAAGCTGCAGATACGTGTATTTTGCAGAGCATGCAGTCAAAATGGCCGCCGGTAAACACTAAAGGCCAAACACACCCTTCAGGGAACGTGCAGTACCAAAAACGGCCGCTCTGAGCACTAGAGGGAAAGCCCTATAGGCCCAAAATGTCCGCGGCTATGCCAAAATGGCGGCGGGCCGCCGCAAAATGGCGGCCGATCGCAGCATGGCGATTTTTAATGCCAACGCCGAAAAGATCGCGGTGGTGCTGGGGGGGGGGGGCATGGGTGAGGTAGGGGTTAAACGGGAGCTATACGCGTCCCTCCAGTGGCTACCCAGTGAAGAATTTTTTTTTTTTTTTTTTTTTTTTCGGTCGTCGGGCCCCCCTTCACGCCCCTAAAAGGGGGGAAGGCAGGGGCGCTCACTTACCACTCCGACGCCGCGGGTAGCCACCCGATCGCAGACTTTCCGCCCTCTCAAGGACGGTATGCTGCAGGCCCAAAGTCGCCCTGCCGAATCGCATCCGGTAAAGGGCACTAAAAGGGGGGGTTTACCCCGGGCCGCCAGCACGGAATGGGCACGATGTGGCGGGTCCACATACAGCGTGACTGGCTTCGCATCATGTTGGCCAGGCCGGGGAAAGTACAGAGCTCCAGGACTCTCTATGCCCCGACCGGCTTCTTGATAGCAGATCATCTTGATAGAAGATAATGAAAATAAAAATGAAATAAAATAAAATAAAAATGGTCACAACAGGACCGCAGTTCCCTTGAAGGGAAGCCAGGTCAACTCCTTGCGAACTAGGCATTGAAACTGAAGAGCTATGCTATGAGGGGGTTAATGTAGGAAGAGAGGATGGCCCCCAGGGGAGGGGCCAGCTGATTCTTTTCCCTGCCTAGTTAACTCCTAGTGGGACGAACATAAAACCCCACAAAGTCAATGAAGAGCTGGGTCTGTCAGTGAACGTAAGGAAAAATATTATTACAATGAGGATAATATTTTTGAGGTTTCAATGCATAGAAAGTGGGGAATGGGCTCAATTTGTATTGGCAGTTGTATACCAGAGAAATGTAAAGGAGACAGGGACACCTAAGAAACAGACCAAGCAGGTTTAACCTGCACTTTTATTCAGCAAGGGAACAAACCTAGCATTAAAGCGGAATTCCACCAAGTCAGCAGCTAAAAAAAGTGTAGCTGCTGACTTAATAGGACACTCACCTGTCCCATGCTCCAGCGATGCGGCCACCCGGCGCTTCGCTCTTCTCCCCCTCCCCTCGGCGGCACCGGCATCACAAGTGTGGGCACCCGGCTTTGGCTTCAAAGCCAGGCGCGAGTCGCGCGGCCGGTGTACCTTCTGGGACCTGTGACGTGTCCCAGAAGATCGCCGGGTGGGAGGGAAGGAGGGGGGGTCTCCACCCCCCTCCCCCAAAAAAGGACATGCCAATTGTGGCATGTCAGGGGGTCACCTTACCTTAAAGCGGAAGTTCCACGTTTGGGTGGAACTCCGCTTTAACGCAGGAGGGCTTTGGGTAGCAACCATAGTAATTGAAAATATAATACTACGATCGATCATTATCCATAATGTTTTCAATACACAATATCTGCTTGTTGACTGCCACAATGTACTTTTATTGTGGCAGGGCGGCCGCTATGCGCTGGATCAAATACCTAGTACGTGATCCAGCAATTTTGGGCAGGGGGGCACACGCCACCACCAGTGCCGTGTCTGCGCTGTGATTAGGCACCACACAAGCCGATCAGTGGGTGCTGGCCAATGGATGTCCACCAGCACCCACTGATCAGCTAGGACAGACCGAACAGAGCTCCGTTCTGTCAGCAGGGATGTGATGAATTTTCTTTACCTGCAATGCAGGGAATAAAATCCATTAGATTCTTTAGTAAAAGCAGCATACATAGTACACAAAAACACTGGTTAAGCACACATTTAACCCTTTGATCGCCCTAGATGTTTAACCACTTCCCAACCAGTGTCGTTAGTGATCAGTGCTAAAAATATGCACCGTTACTGTACTATTAGTGTCACGGTTTACCAAAAAGTGTCAGACTGTCCGCCACAATATCGCAGCCCCGCTATACATCGCTGATCGCCGCCATTACTAGTATGAAAAAGAAATAAATAAATAAAAATGCCAGCATACATCCTATAGTTTGTAGACTTTATAACTTTTGCACAAACCAATCAATAGAGGTTTTATTGGGATTTTTACCAAAAATATGTCGCAGAATATATATTGGCCTAAAATTTATGAAGAAATTTTATTGGATAGGTTTTATAGCAGCAAATAAATATTTTTTTTGTTTATAGTGCAAAAATGAAAAAACCCAGTGGTGATCAAATACCACCAAAAGAAAGCTACATC
>BLSH010173590.1:350439-364832 GCA_018402905.1 Glandirana rugosa | reverse complement strand
GCAATGTACAGAGACATCCTTGATGAAAACCTGCTCCAGAGCACTCTGGACCTCAGACTGGGGGGGGGGGGGATAATCTTCCAACAGGACAACGACCCTAAGCACACAGCCAAGATAAAAAAAGGAGGGGCTATGGGACAACTCTGTAAATGTCCTTGAGTGGCCCAGCAAGAGCCCAGACTTGAACCAGATTGAACATCTCTGTGAGAGATCTGAAAATGGCTGTGCAACGACACTGCCCATCCAACCTGATGGAGCTTGAGAGGTCCTGCAAAGAATGGGAGAAACTGACCAAAAATAGGTGTGCCAAGCTTGTAGCATCATACTCAAAAAAAACCTGTCAATGTACATCTGATTTATTCGTTTTTATTTTTAGTAAATTTGCAAAGATTTCAAAACAAACTTCTTTCACATTGTCATTATGGGGTAATGTTTGTAGAATTTTGAGGATAATAATGCATTTATTCCATTTGGAATAGGGCTGTAACAACAAAATGTGGAAAAAGTGAAGCGCTGTGAATACTTTCCAGATGCACTGTATATCCTCATTTCCTTCGGAGTCTGCATCGTCTAGGACAGGCATATCGTTAGACTCACAATGGGGAACTGGAATAGCCCTCCTAGAATGGATTAGAAGTGGAGTTTTGTAGTCCTGGACAACGATACATGTACTAAGGTTGTTAATTGTCTGACGAATTGTGACAAATGCAGAAAATTCTGCTCATGTCAGTTGTTGCGTGCCTAAAATGCAGAATAAAAAAAAAAAAAAAAAAAAAAAAAAGTGTGGTTCCTGGTCTGGTGCTAAGGAAGCATCACTAGGAGATTCAGTGTGAATGTTAGCCTAGGGTTTAGCTATGTCTACCTTTCGCCTGGTTTCTGCCATATCTACGGGTGCAAGTATTCCACTGTAGGGTACTCACGTAGAAGGGTGAGGAATATTATGGTTATAGTGTCTGGAAAGAGTATGCAGCAATTCATCCTGTAACAAATTCTTGTGGCAAAATGGCGGGAGATAGCACCCTTATAAGGGCTCTAGGCAGAAGCAGCGGTAAAGTTTACAACCAGTGCTGTGATGCAACATCTTGTCATCTACTTGGGACTAAGCGCCAAGTGGTGGAATCTTACCCATCAAGTTTGAAAAGTATACACTGTAAAGAGAACACATTCCAAACAAAGCCACAGTAACAGTGACATACAGGGTGACCCTGTCTTACCTAGACTGTACATAAAATCCAGACTTCGCCCATCACAGTGGGCATAACTGAGGGGATCTTCAAGTTCCCATAGTGATGGACCTTGACCCTGGACCTGTATAGCACCCTGTGGCTGACTACAATGCATTGCACTCAGTACAAATGTGAGCAACCATGCAGGATTTAGTGCCCAAGCAACATTATAGGCTGTCCCCATGGCATTGGGTCCAGGTACAGCACCAAAAGGTTTTTACAAAGGTTAAGCCAATGCAGATGCACGGTTTCTATTTGTGGTATTAGAAAGCATTAAAAAAGGAGATTGAGGAGTCGAAAAATGAAAAAAGTAAACTAGTTAACTGAAGAATGATTTTTCTGTAAGGTAAAAAGGCAAGGCACCCATCCTTAAGACACTAGCAAAAAACTGAGGGCTGAAGGAGTGCGCTAGGGTATAGGGAAGGTGCCCAGGGTATCATGTCCTTGAAAGCTTTGCTATTGTGCCAATGTGCAATCACCTGAAGGTACAAGCCTATAACCCAGGGTCTATAAATATTTTCCCAGTGGCCTGCACTGTACCATGAAGAAAGTCCATGCATGGTCTTCACAGAATGAAACACTGAATGGAGGGGATCCTATAATTAATCTTCCTCACCCTCATAGAATGTGTAACATTCTATGAAAACAATGCATGGGTATTCAATTAAGTAGAGGGTGGAAAAGGGTAGGAACTCATGAGGACCTTCTTCTATGTACTGCTGTGTTAGACCAGAAGCTAATAAACCCTGCAGCATCGAACGTGTCACTCATGTGACTGTAGATGGTAATTACATAGCCTGCAGATCAAGTAACAGAACAGAACAGATGACAAATACCTCATCATCATCCTGTTCTATTGTATACCGAGTGTCATCCGCTTCTTCATCATCATCGTCAACAAGCTCAGGTCGGAATTCAAATACTTCACGACCACTGATCTGAAAAAGGAAGAAAAAAAAAAAAAAGAAGTAATCTTAATACTTTTAAAAACCAAAAAAAATAACAATTTAAATTATTTGAGTGGAAAGTATACCCCTAAGGATTTTCCAGCTTTAAAGTCTGCTTTTCTTCTTTCCATCTCTTCTTCAGCTTTAACTATTCGTTCTTGCCTTTTTCGTTTTTTCCACGCAAGAAAAGATTCTAGGGTGATCCTGGTAACATTTGGTCCAAGAGCTGCTCGCTAAACAGACAGAAAAGTAGTAAAAGTCCCTTTGTTGCAATGCTAGTAAAAACAGTAAAATTATATTCATGTGAAAGTTTTGCAGTGGAAATTTTTTTAAATTATTTTTTTTAAACAGACTGCATCCTTATAGACCAGGGGTTGGCAAGCCGATCATGATCGACCCATCGACCGTGGGCAGCTGATGGGTCGATCATAAACACAGCCCTGCACACAGTCTTTCCCTCAGCTGCTGCTGCTCTCTTCTTCACTGCAATGGAAAGAACGGGAGAAGTCACATACTTGTTAGAGGGCGGGGGCTGCTAGAATTAACTTTTTATATTAACAGCAGGTGATTGGTTGCTATGACCGCCCGGGAACCAATCACCAGCTTGTTAACTTCGGCAGATCCCTTCCCTACCCACTAACTAGTACTGAGTCGGTCATACTTCTTTCTTACCGCTCTGCTATACATCAGTATAAAAGGTAGGAGAGTGCTACCTACACACTACTGTGAAGGGGACATAGGACATTAAAGGGGGGGCTGCCGCAGAGGACACTGCAGTGGGTGGGATGGGGATGACAGAGGACACTACAGTTGAGGGGAGGGAGGGGTAGAGCCGAGAACACCGCATATGGGGGGGGGGGGGGGAATACTAAAGTACGGGTGTGTGAAAGGGACAGAGGACACTGCATTGATGGGGGTGCAGAGGACACTACGGTGGGGGTAGGATGTGAAGGGGACAAAAGGACATTTGCATTCATCAGCCAGGAACCTGCGCATGGGATGTTCTTGGACATTCCAACATGACAATGATCCAAAACACAAGTGTGAACGGATAGACAACCCCAGGTGTAAAAAGCAAATCGCTTGTTCAGAAGAAATGTTAATAAAAGGAACATATTATGAACCGGGAACATAGGGAATCATGAAAGTTAAAGTGCCTTGAATTACCAGCTCCCAGTTAGGCAAACCTGGTTACCAAGCCGCGCTTTCAAGCAATGGAATTCAACCAGTCCACAGCATCAGCAGGATATTCAAAGAATTTAGCAGAATCATTATGAAGGACCTTCAGGCAGCTAGGATGCAACATGTTATACACCAGACCTTTCTCTCGCTGATGTCTGCGGGCCTCCCTGAAGTTTGGCAGGCGTACCAAAAAAAGCATGTGGCGGAGCATCTGGAGGTCTTGGGCCAGTGGGCACCTTATGGCGTTCAATTATGTATATTTGGGAGAGTTGTTGTAGGCCCAGGAGCCTCTTGAAAAAGGCCTCAGCAAACGTGACAGGGTTGGGGCCCTCCGCACCCTCCGGGAGCCCCACCACTCTAACATTATTTAGTCGGAGACAGTTTTCAGCGTCGGAGGGGGCCACGAGGAGCTTAACTTGTTGCTGGAGGTCTGCCAGGTTTTGCATAGCAGAATTAGAAGTGTCCTCCACTGCTGAAATACGGTGCTCAGCCTCCTTTAGGTAGCCTCTAAATTTGTCCATGTCCTGCCTGGTCAGCCCACATTCTATAGTAAGAGTATCTATCTTGGCCTCCACTGAGGACTTACTTTCTGCGATGGCTGCAAGAATTGCAGCTGTGGACTGGTCCTCATGTAGTGTTGAGTTCTCCTGAGGGGCCAGTGCAGGATCCTCTGGGTCTGGGGCCATTGCTGCAGCCATCCAGGGCTCTGTCTGTACTGCCACTGAAGCAGGATATAGAGGAGAGATGGACAAGATGGCCAACGCACGAGTCACCGACGGCTCGGACCAGGGAGTTTGTAAGGCTGTCTTCTTGCTCGATATGCGCTTACCGGTCATGGGGAGAAACGGAGTAGCTTCCCCAACCCCAGGGAGGTGTTTGCTGAGCAAGATGGCTGAATTAGATCCAGGATTTAGGCGGATTGTTGAAGCGGATGGTGGGAGTCCAAGCAGAGCACGTCTCTTCCCGCTCACATCGTGGCCACGCCCCCATACCAGGGCTCCTTTTGAACCTTTGAGTAGGTCTCTTTAAAGTTGGTAACTATGCTTTTCTTTTAGAGTTATAACCTCGGGTAGAAGGATTTTTGACTTAGAATCCCTCTTTTGTAAGGACCCCTTTTTGAGAATTGTGGATGATATGGCGGTGATTAAACCAGACCCGTTTGTACTTACCTAAAGTTTCTTCCAGTTTTCACAGGAAGTGGTTCTTCCAAGTTTTTGTACCTCCCCCAGGAATTCAGTGGAGGAAAGATTTCGTTTTCTGGATTTGAGATGTCTACTTCACTATTTAGATATTACTAGTGAGTTTAGAAGATCCTCTCAGCTTCTATTTTCTTTTAGTGGTGCCAGGAATGGGTCTAGGGCCTCCAAGAGCTCCATTGCCAGGTGGATTAGGGAAACCATTTGTAAAGCTTATACAGTTCCATAGGTCAAGCCCCTCCTAACAGAATTAGGGCTCATTCTACAAGATCATTGGCCCCATCATTGGCAGAAAGAGCAGGAGCATTGTTCGAAGAAATATCCAAAGCTGCCATTTAGTCTTCCTCTCATGCGGTCATCAGGCATTAGAGCAGGGGTCCTCAAACTATGGCCCTCCAGTTGTTCAGGAACTACAATTCCCATCTTGCCTAGTTATGTCTGTGAATGTCAGAGTTTTACAATGCCTCATGGGATGTGTAGTTCCGCAACAGCTGGAGGGCCGTAGTTTGAGGATGCCTGCATTAGAGAGTTCAGATGCTCTCCAGCTAGGACCTCTCCTTTGGAAGGAAAGTGCTACAGGCAGTCGTCCCTCCCTAAGGTATATTATCTTCCTTATCCTCTCCAAGTAGCTGTCCTGGAAGATGAAGGGGGTTAGATTTACAGGTAACAGTATTGCAATGAATCTTCCAGGACAGTGTCCAGATTCCTACGCTATTCTTTTGACACACTGGTTCTTATATTGAGCTTGGTGTTAGTGATTTATGGAGATTCTTGGTTATTCCTCTGCCTTTGTGCACATCGGTGGAGGCTTACTCGATCTTCAAACAACTGAGGGTCAGAGAAAGGGGAGGGCTTATTAAATAATGTCTGATCTGTGTTTCCTGTTGAGGGTGGAGCCAACCATCTCTCCAAGTAGCTGTCCCGGTAGATCCATGGAAATACCATTACCGGTGAGTCTAACAGGGGTTTTTCCTGTTGCCAATAGACCAGACAGATGGCAAAACATGGTCAACTGATAGACCACAATAGTGGCAAACAAATAATCAGAGCTCCATTGCTGCAGACTGGTAAAAGAACATACAAAATCCGGAGGACCAAAAAGTAATGTGTGTTTTTGTTCACAGACAACTAAATCAGTAACCAAGCACTGCTACCCTACTTTTTTGCTTTCAAAAATATTTTAAAAATGTTCTTGTTCCCTGCTAAGCTATAAAATGGCATAAAAAGGGACATTATCCTTTCACTTTCCGTTAATGAAACACCCTAATTTGTGTAATTTTGCTGACTACTAACATGTTTTTTTTCTGCACATCTTTATGCTCCTTGCCTTTCTATAGGATGTACAATTTTAACATTTTAGACATAGCCAAAAAAAGCTGTCAGATGGTGTCCAGTGACCAAAATGACAACACAGAAGTATGTAAATTCTGAAATATGTTCCTATTTGCCTGGGAAGCCTCTAAAGCCATACAGAATACATCACATTAGAATAAAAGGGGAAGATTGGGCTTTGTCCTGTGTGACAGAACTGTCCAGTACCTAGCTTAGGTGCCTCCGTCAAGATATACAACATCCTCCAGTCTGCACTTAGAAACCAGATATTATATACAGTATCTCACAAAAGTGAGTACACCCCTCACATTTTTGTAAATATTTTATTATATCTTTTCATGCGACAACACTGAAGAAATGACACTTTGCTACAATGTAAAGTAGTGAGTGTACAGCTTGTATGACAGTGTAAATTTGCTGTCCCCTCAAAATAACTCAACACAGCCATTAATGTCTAAACCACTGGCAACAAAAGTGAGTACACCCCTAAATGAAAACGTCCAAATTAGGCCCAAAGTGTCAATAATTTGTGTGGCCAACATTATTTTCCAGCACTGCCTTAACCCTCTTGGACATGGAGTTCACCAAAGCTTCCCAGGTTGCCAATGGAGTCCTCCTCCACTCCTCCATGATGACATCACGAAGCTGGTGGATGTTAGAGACCATGCGCTCCTCCCTCCACCTTCCGTTTGAGGATGCCCCATAGATTGCTTAATAAGGTTTAGGTCTGGAGACATGCTTGGCCAGTCCATCACCTCTACCCACAGCTTCTTTATCAAGGCAGTGGTCATCTTGGAGGTGTGTTTGGGGTCGTTATGTTGTAGTACTACCCAGCAGCCCAGTCTCCAAAGGGAGGGGATTATGCTCTACTTCAGTATGTCTCAGTACATGTTGGCATTCATGGTTCCCTCAATAAACTGTAGCTCCCCAGTCCCGGCAGCACTCATGCAGCCCCAGACCATGACACTCCCACCATGCTTGACTGTAGGCAAAAACACACTTGTATTTGTACTCCACACACGCTTGACACCATCTGAACCAAATAAGGTGATCTTGGTCTCATCAGATCACAGGACATGATTCCAGTAATCCATGTCCTTAAAGATACTGTTTTCGGGCTTTCTTGGGCATCATCTTTAGAAGAGGCTTCCTTCTGGGACAATAGCCATGCAGACCAATTTGATGCAGTGTGTGGCGTATGGTCTGAGCACTGACAGGCTGACCCCCACCCCTTCAACCTCTGCAGCAATGCTGGCAGCACTCATACGTCTATTTCCCAAAGACAACCTCTGGATATGATGCTGAGAATGTGCACTCAACTTCTTTGGTCGACCATGGCAAGGCCTCAGTTTCAGGGTCTTGCCAATCTTCTTATAGCCTAGGCCAGGGGTAGGCAACCTGCGGCTCTCCAGCTGTTGTAGAACTACATTTCCCATCATGCTTCTGGGAGTAATTGTATCCATCAGCCTTGAAATGCCTCATGGGAAATGTAGTTCTGCAACAGCTGGAGAGCCGCAAGTTCCCTACCCCTGGCCTAGGCCATCTTTATGTAGAGCAACAATTCTTTTTTTCAGATCCTCAGTTATTTGCCATGAGGCGCCATGTTGAACTTTCAGTGACCAGTAAGAGTAAAAGCGATAACACCAAATTTAACACACCTGCTCCCCATTCACACCTGAGACCTTGTAACACTAACGAGTCACATGACACCGGGGAGGGAATATGGCTAATTGGGCAGATTTTGGACATTTTCACTTAGGGGTGTACTCACTTTTGTTGCCAGCGGTTTAGACATTAATGGCTGTATGTTCAGTTATTTTGTGGGGACAGCAAATTTACACTGTTATAAAAGCTGTACACGCACTACTTTATATTGTAGCAAAGTGGAATTTCTTCAGTGTTGTCACATGAAAAGATATAATAAAATATTTACAAAAAATGTGAGGGGTGTATTCACTATTGTGAGATACTGTAGCTGACTAGCCAACAATAGCTTAGATGCAAACTGGAACGCTCTTTATTGCAAAATCACACAGAATATATAGCGCACAAGATCAGTTGAGGGCCTATAATTAACATCGCTAAGAAACAGCCAACAAACAGTATGCTAATCCACCTCTAGCAACTAATAGCTGGCAGTGATCTAATATGAACTAACAATTAACCACTTACAACAAGCCTAGGTGACCAGACCGTATGGTGCCTACAACCCTGACTACAAAGTACTGTACATTACACATTATTTCACATCTCCAAGCCATGAGCAGACAGAAACAGGTGACTCAATTGACAATGAACCCCTAGGATGCACACAATGGAAGAGACAGACTTAACAGAAAAACACTTAACACCTTATTAAACAGATTATAGCAGGAGACCCCAGTACCAGGTTGCTTTGAGCTGATCATATTAACATCTGCTCTGAGTCTCAGTTTAAAGCAGTCATTGCTGGTTTTGGGCATATATGCCATAAATATTTATCTAGGTCCTCCAATTCGCAGAGTGTGTTTTGGGGAGACATGGACTTGAATCAGAAACAAAAGACCACTCCAATCGTCCACCAGGGACACACCTCCCAAAGAGTAATGTTCCCTTAAAAGCCAGGGCCCATAGTCAGTAGGCAAGAGGTTACCCTGCAGTCCCCTCCAAAAGCCCCTGTCCTAGTTGGGTCTGTCGCATCCTGTAATAGGCAGAGCTTGTTCAAGTCAGGCAGATATCAAGACCATCTACAGTGTGCACTTGGAATTCTCCAGATCCTTAGAAATGGATATGAAATAAGTGAATTATGGAAATGGATACGGATATTAACAAACATACTTGTACACACCATATGATGTCTGTACTTTGAACACACGCACACCCCACACCTGTTCACATTTTAAAAATAATGAAAACCATATACGCCAACCCTTATGCTAAAATGAAAACCACAAAAACACCCCTCGGTCTCAATGGCTTGAGTTTAGCTTGCGTTTAATGAGTTTTTGCTTTGTATATTAAGAAAAAAAATCTACTATACCTCTTTCTCAATCAAATCTTCTAATGAGATTTCTTCCTCTTTCTCTTCTTTCTTTTTATCTTTCTTTAACACAAATCCAGGAGGTAAGGCATGGCGATACATGCAGACGTCCCCTCCACCAGGACATACCCAAAACCACCCATATTTGTTGTTTTCTATAGCGTCAAGGAAGAACTTGCACACCTGTGAAAAAAAAAGTGTGCTTAAGATTAACTAGTTTCTAGCATTTTTGCAAATATAAAAGGTCTACTTTCCTACACATTTTATATGCTTGCCTCCCCCCTTCAAAGGTTCAAGCTAATCAAAATGACAAATACATAAAAGCACAGGAACAAACTAGGTTTCCTGAGTGACCAATATATGCATACAAGTAAATCATACACAGTAAATTACATGTGAGCTAGAGGCCAACAATGGACATCGTAACAGAGAAAGAATATTACAGATTTAAAGTGATACTAAAAGATTTTTTTTGCTAAAATAGAGGTTATACTTACCTGCTCTCCTCTTTGGTGGTCCCCCGCTGGCACTGTCCGCCTTTTCTTCCTCCTTAACAAGTCGTCGCGTTGGGGGCAGCCGTGTATGCGTGCTCCTGATCTGGGCTGTATGCGTCCATAGAAACACAGACAAACCCCGAGTCCCTCTTCACAGAAGTAGCCCAAGACCCCTGCTGCCGCCAGTGTATAGAGCCACTTTAAAGTGATAAAGCTTCATTTTTTAAAAACATGTTATACTTACCTTACTTGCCCAGATCCTTCTCTTTTTGGGTCCCTCTTTGGCTCTCCTGGCCCCTCCTTCCCGCTGAGCGCTCGAAAAGCAAGAAGCTCTGTGTGTTCATTCAGACACAGCTGTGGTTCGGCCCTGCCCCTTCTCTCCCTTCATCTGCTCACTGACTGACAGCAGCGGGAGCCAACGGAGCCTGCTACTGTGTCTCAGCCAATCAGGAGGGAGCGTCCCAGACAGCTGAGTCTCTAATGCAACAATGATCGAGATGGGTTTAGATAAGTATTAAAGGGGGCTGCTGCACACACAAGGATTTTAATCTTAATGCACAGAATGCATTAAGATAAAAAACCTCCCGCCTTTAGAATCACTTTAAGCTCTAAGCTCAGTCAGGTGGATTGCACCACTCCCTCTGCTGCAGTTTAAGTATGTAGAAGAAAAAAAAAAAGGCTATGCTGGATGGAGCCAATGACGGGTCAAGGAGGGAAGATCAATCCAGATGGTCATTGTTGGCTTAGTGAATAGAGAACTAAACAGGCCCACAGAGCTGGTGTCCTGCAATTTATGACCCAGCTCATTACATACTGGTACAATATGGAAGTAAGCCAAGTTGATAAGGGTAGCTGCAGAAACAGGTGAACTGAATAAGATTGCAGCGTGAATGGCCACCCTAAAGCTAGACTGAAATTCATCCGGTTCAGCAGGGACCAACTGAATTCAGATTCATGTATGGCCTCTGTGGTTGAACAAAAGTCGATCCACTGATCCAACTTCTGTTAAACCTCACTGTCGGATTTCATTAGCTTGATCAGTGCTGCAGACTATAGATTGCAGAGTTTATCTGTGTATTCTGACGGCAGGGTAGTCTCCCCACTGTCAAAAAATACAAAGACACAGCAGGGAGTATTCCCCCCCATTCACCTTGAATGTGTGAATAGAGGAACCGGATCAGTTTTTCCTTTTTGTTCAACTCGCTGGTAAAAAAAAAATATATAAATATGACTAACGTATGGGCAGCTAAAGCTGGTCATACACAGTAAAATTTTGGCCAATTCAGAAGAATCAACTGAAATTCTAACATTGGGTGGTCTTGCCAGCTCAACAAAAGGCAAATACTCAACTGACTTTGGTGAATCTATCTTGGTCAAGAAATCTATTCGTGCATGACCAGATTAAGATATGAGGACCCCACATGCCAGCCAGTTCCAAACTGGCAGTTCTCCTGCAGCATGTACACTTTAAGGACATATTTAATTTGCCTAATACATTACTTCAGAAGTACAGTTATTCTTAAAGTGTAGATCTCAGACATGAAAAATAAACAATGCACATATTTCTACAGGGTGTACTAGCCTGAATCCAAAGTTTAAAGAGTCACTTAAAAAGACTTGAAGATGACACAACAGCTTGCCCCCGCACACAGCAGGGGACATATAGCCTAAGCTTTGTAAGTTTTTCTATGACCGTGTAGAGGGGGGCTCCCGCTGCTGTTAATCACAGCCAGTGAGTAGGGAGCGGGGGAAGGGCCGAGCTGCGCATTAAGTCCGCATAACCCAAAAAACTCACTAGTTGTGTACGTTTGACATTTTTTTAATCTTTCTTAACTTGCTGAAAACATTAACAATATGGCCAATGTGAGAGTGTGTTGTTCCTTACTGCAGTATATTAGTTTTACATTAACTAATGGCCTTTGTAAGGTATATAAAATGACATTGGGTTCAGGCCTCAGAAGTGTATTTTAAAGTTAAAAGGAGAAGTACAACCAAAGCTTGTTTGGCTGTACTTTTCCTGTGGATCACAGGAGTGCAGGTAGTTTTGCACACCTGTAACCTGTTTTCAGCAGACAGCGGCTGAAGCCCACTGTCAGCTGACATCACAGAGCCGGTACAGTCTTGGGCAAGATCAAGAAGGGGGGCAGAGCAAACAGCAGTGACTGACAGACTCTGCTCGGGGAGCCCTGAGAACCGAACAATCTGCGGGATTTGATTGCTTGGTTCTCAGGGTTAGAGCCACAGGGGACAGATGCAGCACTGGACCAATGCTGCATCCACCTAGATAAGTATTATTCAAGGAAAAAAAAATCCATACTTCTCTTTTAATAGGACTTACGTGTCATTAACTCAATATGTACAACTCCAACAAAGTGGTACTCAAAGGCTCTAAACCTATTACTCTCTACCGGTACCTAAAGATTGCTTGAAACATGTGTCCTTGAAGTGTCCTGCATATCTTTCTAAAGATCAGAAAAATTTGAATTGTGGACCACAACCGTCCAACATAATAAAATAAATATGATTAAAATAAAATTTAAGGCAGGTTTCACAGTGCTGCACTGTAGTTTTACCACAGTGCAGGTGTATCCATGGTTTTCACCCATTTTACCCACTATCCTATAGGCATTTTATGAGGTTGCCCAATTTTTGTTGCATTTTCTGAACAAACAACCAAAAAAAAAAAAGTGTCTATGATACACACACTGCATCAATGTGAAACTGTCCTAAAAGCACTTTGTAATCTACACATTTTGGGTGACATCACCAAAGTCTTACTCAAATCTCATGAGACTAGCGGTCAGAGGTAGTAATGCCTAAACTTTACACTGCAGATATACAGCTATAAGACTGTAGGCACATGAATGTCAAGGGATACGTGCATATCAAGATGCATGCTCCTATTTTTTCATGAGAAAGTACAATTGAAAACAAGGGGGCCAAACAGCGTCCTTTTTAAATTTGCAATGCTCTCTCAATCATTTTCAAATATGGTCACCAATTTAAAAGTCAAAATGGTGAAATAATTTCTGTTCTGCATTTTTTTAATCCTACTTTCCCTGGCCATTAGTGAAGTCAAACTCTGATGAACAACTGCTGGAGTAAACGTATTGCATAAAAAAATTCAGTCAATCTGAAAATTAACAAATACTGTTAAAAAAAAAAAAAAAAAAAAAAGTAAAAGAATATGCAACACTACATTCAAAACAATTCCTGCATGCCTAGAATAGCCTCAAAAGAGTAAAAGCAAAGCAACAATTACCTGGAACTGGCTGCACACAGTCAGGTACATAACTGGAATTTCAAAAGCTTGAAAATAAAAAAAGTTTTTTAAAGTGATATTTAAAGGCTCAAGATTTTTTTATGCAAATAGAAAACAAACAAAAAAAAAAAAAAAACAATACCTGCATGGTGCGTGGATACTGCATTGAACAATGCCTTACCACCTCTTCTGGAGTCCCCTGTCAGCGCGAACGTGTCTTTTCTTCGAGTGCCCCTTCAACAGCATGCCGTGTGCTATGGAGGCACACGTGTAGGCATGCTCTCAAGCCAGGCTGTGTGTGTTCATAGACAGACACAGAGCGTGGCTTGGCCCTGCCCCTACTCACAGCATCTGATTGACAGCTGCCTGAATATCCTGGGAGAGGAGGGAGAAAGACCAGCACTACTTCAGACGGCAACATGGATCAAGATAGGTGACAGGAGGGGATGCAAGAACAGCTAGTGAAATGTTTTTTTTACCTTAATGCAGGGAATGTTATATCAAAAATTGACTTTAGAACCACTTTAACCTACTTTTAATGTTATTTTCTAGTGTAGCAAATCATGAGTGTGCAGCCTGAATGTCAGGTAATAACTACTTAGTTAAAAAACAGAGAGACAGACAAACATACTATTTGAGTTTTGGGTTTTTTCTTTTCAGCTTCCCCATGTTTCTTGTTAACCACCTCCTCCAACTTCTTCTCATCCCAATTATCCATTGTATCTGTAAATAAAAAGCCAATATTAAGACTACATCATTACTTGTGGCACTCACCTAGTATTTTTGATAAAGATGAAAATAGCTTACCCTTTTCAAGCTCGTCATCTCTTCCATCAACATAAACACTTCTTTTCTCGCATTTTCTTTCTAAAGACAGGTCATGGGAGAATTTGCACTTGTCGCCTTTTGTACACTGTCCTTGCTTGAAGAATGCACAGACAACAGATTTTGGATCAACACCTAGATACGAGATGACAAAAAGCCACATATGACACAAGTCCTAGATATATTATGCAAACTTGACAGCACAGAAGCAGCCACATACCATCCTACATCAGCAAAGGTGGTCACATCATGCAACCACAGCATTCATATGGAATATTCAATGCAAATCTCTACCAGCTGCACAAATTAGACCTAAAATAGATTTCTATATGCTTAATGGCTTTGTGTTTGCCTTTAGAATGCTGGTTTTAATAACAAGTTATCTTACAAGAAAATTCGGAAAGGAAAAAGCTGACCCAAACATTGTTTCAGTATATATCTCTACAATGCCCTGGTTGAAGCATGAGCCTACAGTAATCTCTTGTGTGCACTTGATTGCCAAGTCAGTCATTCATATGGATGTTCAAGAACCCCTTATTGTATGTATGAGAAAAATGTTCGTGCTTGTCCGATCGCATAGGATCAACTGTCGTGATCGGCTCGCGAAAGCTGCATACGAACGATCAGATTATCGTACAACAGATTAGAAAGTGTGATTTATCGTACAATTTTCTTATAGCGTGTATGGACCATTAATCCAAATCTTGTTATAGAAGAGTTATACTAGAGTGGGGAAAAACTAAAGGGAGTGATGAGAGCTACAAAAAAAAAAATAAATAAATAAAAGTTCTCCCCCCAAAAAAATAAATAAATAAAAAAAAAAACATCGAGAGTAGTGAGGGAAATCAAAAAGGGGTGAGATCATATTGAGAAGATATTGTTCTAAACCTAATTACCAGGTATGTGCGAT
>BLSH010173590.1:319727-335948 GCA_018402905.1 Glandirana rugosa | reverse complement strand
TAAAATTAAAAGTCAGCAGCTACAAACACTGTAGTTGCTGACTTTTAATATATGTTCAGCTGATCTTTGGAATAGGCGGAAGTTCCACTTTTGGGTGGAACTCCACTTTAAACAGTTCCCATCCAGGCCATTTCTGGTACTCCTCTCCTATGTGTAAAAATCATCTTTTTTTTTGCTAGAAAATTACCCAGAACCCCCAAACATTATAGAGACTCTAGGGAATAAAATGGCGATCATTGCGACTTTTTATATCACACGATATTTGCACAGGAATTTTTCAAACTTGTTTTTTCTTAAAAAGAAACAGTTTAGTGAATTAACAAAAATACAACAGTAAAAGTTAACCCAATTTTTTGTACATTATAAAAGAGGATGTTGCACCGAGTAAATTGATACCCAACATGTCACGCACTTAAATTGTGAACACTCGTGGAATTGCGCCAAACTCTGGTACTTCAAAATCTCCATAGGCGATGCTTTAAATTTTTTTACAGGTTACATGTTTAGAGTTACAGAGGAAGTCTAGTGCTAGAATTGTTGCTCTAACGCACGCGGCGATAACTCACATGTGTGGTTTGAACACCGGTTACATATGTGGGGAGGGCAATGTAAACATCCCTTGTAATAGGAATGGTGCGTGAGAGGTCCTCTTTATGGAGAGATGTGGGGTCAATAAGACCTCACATCTCTTCTCTAGGCTGGAAAGACCGAGATCAGAAAAAAAAAAAAAAAAAATTTCGATCCCGGCCTTTACAGCCACGATCGCGGCTTTGTTTACTGAAGCCGGCACAGACGTGACATCATAACATTGCGCCTGGGCCTCCGAGGATCATAGAGATAAACTGGTGACCAGATGGTCACCAGTCACCTCTCTGATCAACTTCCCCGGCGGTTACTGAATCAGTTTCCGGGTTGCCGATCGTACGGGCAGCCTGGGAGAAGCACCGAATGGCGCTGGGAAAGGGCCTTCCTCTGCTTATAAGAAAGATCAAACAGCTGAACTGCCGCTATGACCGTTCTTATGGTGTAGGGAATCGCCGGCCGGAAAGAATGATATCTGAATGGTGCCTGTAGCTGCTGGCACCATTCAGATATCACCACTCAAACCCCAGGATGTCCATGGACGTCCTATGGGCGTGAAGTGGTTAAGGCCTCATGCACACTGGACATTATTACAGATGCTGTTTTTGGCTTCGGGTGTTTTTTTTCTGCAGCCAGTGAACTCCCAAGCATTTATGCCATGTATCCACGCACACATAGGCTGTTATCAGAGAAGAAGAGCTGATTGTACAGCCAACGCTGATGTTTTTATAATGTCCAGTGTGCATTAAACCTTACATTGACATCCAACTGAAACTACTAGAAATAAAATACAATACACAACATTGAATGCTATTTAGAAAGAGATATTCAGACTACTACTCTAACAGGGTAGTGCATGTTTAAAATGCAATACCCTGTCAGTATAATATAAACAAACATTCTACTGAATGCCATTTAGATAGAGATGACATTCAGTAGTAGGTTTGTATATGAATAACAACAGTGTAGTGCATTTTAAATATGCACTACCATGTTAGTATAGTATATATATAGCAGTGGTTCTCAACCCTGTCCTCAAGTACCCCCAAAAGGCCAGGTTTTGAGAATTGCTCTTAGATAAAATAGCTGTTCACCTGTGCAAGATAAAGGAAAACCTGCAAACATGGCCTGTTGGGGATACTTAAGGACAGGGTTGAAAACCACTGATCTATAGTACAGCTCTTTCTAAATAGCATGCAGTTACTATTGTATATTTTATTCTTTGGTACAAGATGTACTGCAGTGCAGACATAAATGCCTTTTTTTTTTTTTTAATACAAAAAACCCTTACAAGTGACAGTCCTAAAGCATATGGCATCAGAGATAAAATTATGGTATTTTCTGCATTATACGACCATCCATTCTCAGTTGTGGAGGACATTGGATCCATAGGCTCATGCAACATATTGAGCCGCATTACACACTACCAAGCAGATGCTACTTTGCAGATACCCGTCTACCTGAATTGTTTGGCAGTGTTGCAAAACAGGTTCATGAGCTCATAACTACCGACATCCCAGCTCTCAGTTTTACTACCTACAAGTGGAGTTCAGACATTAGTCCAACGAGCATGCGTAGCCTGACAGCGCAATGGTTAGATGCCAAAAACCCTACTTAATGTGAGTTTGTTGGATCACACACTGCAGCAGCAATAATCTGATGCTTTAAAAACCATGCTAGACATTTGGCACATTGATAAGTCTAAAGTGCATTTGATTGTCTAAGATAACGCACGCAACATGGCAAAGACTACGGAGAACAGTGAACTTAAAAGCATACTGTGCATGGCACACACGCTATAGTTGGCTGTGAATGAGGGATTGCACACCATATCAGATATATAGTATCAAAAGTAAAAAAAAAATTGGGTCACTTCAAGCTTTATCCGCTTGCTTATTCCAGATTACAAGCCTTGCAGATACAGTTTGGAATGCTACCGATATGACTGCAGCAAGATGTAGCCACTCGTTGGAACAGCACCTACTACATGCTCCAAAGTCTTTTCGAACAAAAACGTGTTCTAACTGCATACATTGCAGATTACGAGCTGCCGGCAACATTGAGCGCACATCAGTGGATGTTAGTTGAAAATAGTTTGTCTCTTCTAACTCCATTTGAACAGTTAAAAGAAATAAGCTCAGCTAATGCTTACATTGTTGAAGTTATTCCCCTGATTGCTGCACTGAAGTGTCTGCTAGGAAAAGAGGTAGAAACAGACCACAGCGTAAAAACTGCTAAAACCACTTTAGTGGAGGCTGTTAACAGTCGGTTTCAAGACACCTTGTCCAACCCCCTGTACTGCATTGCAACAGCTCTAGATCCTCAATTTAAAGAGCATTATTTTAATGCAGAGAAAAAGCAATGGTGCACGGGAAATGATACGGGCACAAATGGAGGAGATGGAAGCATCTGGTGAAGGAGTTTCCAGGTGCAGCACAGAGGAAAGTATACCAGAGAAACACACTCCCTCGCTATCTGATACGTTTGAAAAAAAATTTACACAAAATGCACCCCGGACCATAGCAGTGCCACAACAGCTGGAGATTTATTTAGCTGAAAAGCCTATCGCCAGAAGCGACAATCCCCTTGAGTACTGGCGCATGAACAAAGAAGGTTTTCCACTGCTTGCACAGATTGCATGCAGATATCTATCTGCCCCAAGCACCAATACAGAGTGAGAATATTCAGTCCAGCATCTCATATTCTTGATGAGAGGAGGAACCGTCTCTCCTGTGAGAAAGCTGAAAGAACTTTTGTTCTTAAAGAGAAAATTGCCACTTAATAGAAAAGCAGTAGCACAGTCCAATGTTCTAATTTTCTAGTTGTGTCACTTTTGCAGTATATTTTTTCAATTACAGTGGACTGTAAATGTGAAACTTCAAACTTGAAATAGGTTTAGTTTACATAACAAAATAGGGAGGGTAGGACAGGCCCTTTGCTATTTTGTTGGTAGTTCTACTTTTTGCACAATAAATTTTAAATTTAAGTTGAAAATAATATCTTTACAGAGAATCTGTGAAACAGCATAACGGCCTTCTGCCATAATTTAATCTCTATTGGTTACTTCTTTATTAGTAACCGTTTGTTTTGCACAGTAACTTTGCAGCTAAAAGGGATATGAAAACAGAATAGACCCTGCCCTGGCTTTTGCCATTCCTGTTTTTCAAAATTTGGTGCAGCTCTGCATAGCTTCCAGTTTTTTTTTTTTTTTGTGAAAGCTTAAGCCCCGTACACACGTTCCAAAAAAATCGGATCTTCCATTTTTAATTGCATGCTAATCTCAGATCGAATCAGAAGAGTGTACTAAAGTCACGAAAACTCTCATACGGCAGAATAAAAAATCTGAAGTGATGTTATGCATTTGTATTTTCGGACGACAACTGTACTGATTAAGCGAAAAGCGTACAATCTGGTATGGTAAGAGAAATATTTTAGTGTTTGTCCGATCGAATAATAAATCGGATGAACTGTCATGATCGGCTCTCGAAAGCTCTGTACCAACGATCCGATTATCGCATAATCGCTTAGAAAGTGGGATTTTTTGTCCGATTTTTGGATCGTGTGTATGGGCCATTAGGTGAACAAGCCAAATTTAGAAGTTGGATTAGCTAATATGCACAGCTGCACAAAATGTTCCAATATCTCCAGTTTTAGTAAATCAACCCCACAATCTCCGGCACTTGGAAGTGGGCCCCAGACTGTTGGCTATTTTTTTCCCTTCTGGCTTCACTGAACATGCCTCGCCTTGCTGTCCTCTTATGACTAGGGAAGTCAGTGGAGACACTGCCTGAAATAAAACAAGACAGGGGGTGCACCGGCCTAGTGCATTATCCTTAGAAAGTCATCTGCTTGTTAATAAAAATGGTGGTAAGTAAATATACTACAAAAACAACAAACCGTTAGTTGTATCAAAGCTTGTCATCAAAGTAAAACAGTAGCTTCCAGTCCACAATACATCATCACATCACATGGGACAACTGGAAATCCAACAGGATAACGTGCTTTGAGGACTTGCCTCTCCTCAGACCTCTGGCTCTAAAGGCTGGATTCACACCTATGCATTTTAGTGCTTTTTGCATTTTGCAGATTTGCATTGCGGTCCATTTAGCATGGTTTCTTATGGAACGCATTCTGCAGTGCAAATCTGCAAAAAGCACTAAATATGCATAGGTGTGAATCAAGCCTAAGTAAGAGGCAAGTCCTTGAAATACATTATCCTGTTGGATATCCAGTTGTCCCATTATGTGATGCGATGATCTATTGTGGACTGGAAGCTGCTGTTTGACGACAAGCTTTGATACAACTGACAGTTACTTAGTAGTATAATTACTATTAGCCTGTGCGCCTTCTGTCTTGTTTTATGGTTCTTCTACTTATTGTATTGTACACTAAAAAGTGAAAATACGTCTACACAAGCATAGATGCATAATTTCCTTCTTTTAGAATAGATCAAAAGGGTAGACCTGTCTGCAGATGAGGGAAGTTTAACCACTTAACCACCTCCCACCTGGCCAATGTACATATAAGGCCGGGTGGGCGCCTCACTGTTCTGAGTGGACGTTCAGAAACGTCCCTCAGAACGAGTGCTCGCATCGCGACCACGGAGGCGCACTGTGGCTCGATCCTGTAATCATTATGATCACAGGACCCAGTCGAGCAGCTGTCACAATGTAAACAGAGACACGTGTCTCTGTGACAGTTTTCTCCCCACTGAGCTCAGAGCGCATGGTGGGGTAATCTGCAGCTATGTGACAGCTCTGTATGAAGATGATTTTATACAGAGAGCTGTCACAGATTGCCCCCACACACCAAGCACCACTGATACCCATCTCCATACATGTCAGTGTCCCCATAAAACATCTGTACCAGTCCCCAAAACATCTGTCACAGTGCACAAAACATCTGTCTGTCCCCCATCACCAAATAAACCCAGATTAGGGTTATTTTTACCAAATATAGCAGTATCATTTTTGGTCAAAATTTATGAAGATAAAATTACTTATTTGCAAAATTTTATAACAAACCAAAAAAAAAAATTTTTTTTTTTAATTTTCAGTCTTTTTGCCATTTGTACAGTAAAAGATAAAAACCCCAGTGGTGATTAAATACCACCAAAAGAAAGCTCCATTTGTGTGAATCATCATCGTTTTATATAGCGCCAGCAGTTTGCGCAGCTCTTTACAAAAATGAAGGCAGACAGTACAGTTGCATCACAATTTGGTACAAGAGAAATCAGAGGGCCGTGCTCATTAAAGCTTACAATCTAAGATATATATCTCAGAGACCCTAGAGAATTAAATGGTGGTTGTTGCAATATTTTATGTCACACTGTATTTGCACAAGCAGTCCTTAAAATGCAATATTTTGGGGAAAAAATACACTTCAATGAATGGAAAAAAAATAAAAAAATAAACAGTAAAGTTAGCCCAATTTTTTTGTATAAAGAGAAAGAGGATGTTACGCCATGAGAATCGTGATCTTTATTCTAAGCAAAAAAAAAAAAACTGTGGATTCTCATTTTAGCCAGAATTGCACAGCTCTAATTCAGGCATAGCTATTACTAAACTTCCAGCTTTGAGGCTGGGTTCACACTGGAGACAGCTCCGGCGCACAGCAGGTGTCCGGTGCGCCCTGGTTCACCGTTTCAGGTCCGATTTCAGCCCGGATTTTTGGCTGAATTCGGACCTAAACCAGACCAAAAGATGCACAGGGCTCCTGTGCAAATTCGCACTGGAGCCGCATCGGAGATATGTGAACCGGCTTCATAGAAAGCCAGTCAATATCTCCTGTTAATGCGAATTGGATGCGGGTAATCCGCATCCAATTTGCAATGGTGTGAATACAGCCTCAAACTGAGCAGCTGAGGCTCTAATAAATTGAAGCTGCGCTGCCATTTCTCTGCCCCTCTCTCCCTTGCCCATTCACAGAATGCTTTGAATATTTCACAAAATTCAAGGTGTTCTGTGAATGGGCAAAGGGAAAAAGGGGTTGGAAAAAAAAAAAAAAAAAAAAAAAAAAAAAAAAAAAAGGAAAAACACACTGCAGCTTCCATGTAAAAGAGCTGCAGCTTTCACAGATGAAAGAAAAAAGGTAGCAGCACATCTGAAAATATAATAAATTCCTTTATTAAAAAGGTCCTTAAAATGGTACATCAAGACAGACACATAGCTCCTGTGTCCTCATTATGAGTAAGCACAGGAGTGTGAAATGCGTCTACTAATCAGCTGTGAGCTATGTGTATGTCTTGATGTACCATTTAAAAGGACCTTTAATAAAAGGAATTGCTTTTATATTCGATTGCGCTGGTACCTTTTTCTTTCCTCAATGCACTCCACTGGATGCGGACCAAGCAAGCACCCAGGCTTTCCTTAGCAGCTCGGGATCTCGCAGGCTGCCTTTTGAGCGGTGTGTACCCAGCACACTTTGCTCTCAGCTTTCATAGCTGTTCTTGCTATACTGATGGACCATCCCCAGCCTGTGACTGGGCAGTGAAAGGAGAGACAGCACGGTGATGAGCTCAGCTCTGTCACTCTGCTCAGCATGCTTCTTAGCACATGAACAGAATGAACTGCTTCTTCCTGTCACACTTCAGATCTGCAAGAGCCTAATATCAGGTCAAATTCAAGTACTTACACGGATTGCATTACAAAATACATGATAGATTACTGATTACAAAGCTGTATACATTTGTTTCTTTTAGATATGCATGGAGTTCAGCTTAAAAAAAAAAAAAATTATATTGCCATTTCCTGCTCCAAAATGAAATAGATGTTAAGTCTTCAGATATACTTTAACTTCTTGTCCATACTTTGAACACAGATTTTACAGTAAAAATCTACTTTAATTTCAGTAAACATGGCCCCCTACTGCGTAATGGCCAAGAATGCTGTTTGAAGGCTCATTTATATTAGCCCATATGCTAAAACTATCCATTTTAGCAGGCAAATAAAAGTAGACTAAATCTGTACCAATGAATACTAACTAAAGGGATTCAGTGAGGCAGCCATCACTATAGTGTTAAATAACGCTCAAAAAATCTGGACAAATATGGAAAGACAGCGCCATCACCAATAAAGTGCTAGTTATACATTTGGACCTTTAGAAAGCTAATATCACAAAATAAAATAGAATACAAATGTTTATATATAATCATGAAAACTTATGTGTAAAGTTCCAAAAATTAATGAATCACAGTGTCCAAAAGAAAAAAATAAACAAAATAAATCAGTGTCTAATATATATTAATCATGAATCTTCACGTGACATCAGGCCAATTGCAGCTGGGCTGACCTGGCTTTTCTTAACGGTTGTCTGTGATTACGATGCCAGGGATGGCACTTTATGATGGAAGTGCAACTGCATTTGCTTTTTAAAAACAAATGAGAAGTTTTTACATGATGGAGATTTCCCTTGTCTTCACTATCTGAGATACATTATAATGGTCTTAGACTGGCAGTAACACCTTTGGGATTGAAGCATCCATGTTCCCTATTTATGGGTTTTATGACATTATTGATTCAACTCTGGTGAGTTTTAGCATTGACTGCAGGATAGATCATACGCAAGCGGTGGATTCACTGACACCCATATTAGATAATACTATGAATTGTTTGCACAAGGCACCCAAATATCAATTTTGCACTATTGTATATGAACATTCGGTGCATGGAAGTGTACATCACCTGAAGATTCATGATTCATATATATGACACTGTGGGGTTGATTTACTTAAACTGGAGAGTGCAAAATCTGGAACAGCGCTGCATAGAAACCAATCAGTTTCCTGTTTTATTTTGTCAAAGCTTAGTTGAACAAGCTGAAGTTAGAAGCAAATTGGATACCATGCACAGCTACACCAGATTTTGCACTCCCCAGTATTCGTTAAATCAATTCCTGTGATTCATTAAATTTTCAGAACTTTGCACATAAAAGTTTTTACACACTAGACACACACACACACACACACACACACACACACACACACACACACACACACTTTTGTGGTTTGTATTCTATTTTATGATAAAGGTCCAAAACATATAACCAGCAGTTTATTGGCGATAGCGCTGTCTCTCCATATTCGTCCATTTTAGCCTTTGTGAACAGGCAGTGAGGGGCTGTGCCTGGTGTTGTTAAAATGCAAAGCATAGTTTAGCTCATTTTAACTTTATTAAATGTCAAATGACATTTTAATTCTATGTACTACAGCAGAGCCGTGGTTTGGTGCCCAGCAGTGACATGAGGTGGGGTCCAGTGCGTAGCAGTAAAATGCAGCAGATCTTAATTTTTACACAGCATACTGACCCGCCTCAAGGTAGTGATGTGGTGCAAACAGGGCACATGGAAACATTTATTTTCTATGTGCCCTAGCTGTAAGCCTGTGCCGATCTGTGCAGATTAATGGTGCTCACCGCACCTGATGTGAATGACCTCCTAGGTCCAATTAATTTGTCTGTTTTGGTGCAGATAAAATATGGCAGCAGTGCCAAGCAAGTGACCCCACGTGGTCAGTGTTTAGTGGGGGGGCAGCCACCACTCAGCACAGGACCCAGAAAATCGTGGCTATCACTGTAGTAGCACCAATTACTACAGTGTTTGTCAGCTTCCCCAGCAAAGTATCAGGTATGAGATATACATTCAAACTTACATTGTGCCAAGCTTGATGTAAACATGCAAGAATGATCAATTCTCCCGATTGCTGTGTTAAAAGTCAAAACACTTTCTAAATCAAAGTCTTCATTTATCTAGAGCTACAATCAAATGATCATGCAAGCTCTGGGTCCTGCTCCATTCTGTCTACTCCTTGGATGGGTTTGTCTTCAGGGTCTCCAAGTCACTGACTGCATGATGTGGACAATTCCCATTTGTTCTCTCAGGATCCAGAAGAGGACCAACATTCGGCAGAGGTAAGTTAACCACTTGCAGGCCGAGCCTATTTTTTTTACACTTGGTGTTTACAAGTTAAAATCATTTTTTTTTTGCTATAAAATTACTTAGAACCCCCAAATATTATATATTTTTTTCTAACACCCTAGAGAATAAAATGGTGGTCATTCAATACTTTTTGTCACATCATTTAAAAAAAAAAAAATCACTTTGAGTTAAAAAAATAAGACAACAGTAAAGTTTGTCCAATTTTTTTCCACACCGTGAAAGAGAATGTTACGTCGAGTAAACTGATACCCAACATGTCATGCTTTAAAATTGCGCCCGCTCGTGGAATGGCGACAAACTTTGGCACTTAAAAACCTCCATCGGTGACGTTTAAAAAAATCCTACAAGTTACCAGTTTTTAGTTACAGAGGAGGTGTAGTGCTCAAATGATTCCTCTCGCCCTAACAATTGCGGCGATACCTCACATGTGTGGTTTGAACACTGTTTTCATATGTGGGCGGGACTTGCATATGCGTTTGATTCTGCGCGCAAGCTCGGCGGGACAGGGTGCTTTCAATTTTTTTTTTTCTTATTTATTTTACACCATCCTTTTAAAAATATATATATTTTGTTCACTTTTATTCCTATTACAAGAAATGTGATCATTCCTTGCAATAGAAAAAAGCATGCCATGGACCTCTTAAATATGAGATCTGTGGTCAAGAAGACCTAAAACACTTTGCAAAAAAAAAAAGAGAGAGAAGACGTTTGACGTCGCTTCTGCCCTGCAATGCTATGGAGCCGAGTGGACAGCATCTTCCGCTCACTTGGCATCTAAGCATTGGGGAAAGCAGACCCAATCACCGCTGCTACCTGCGGGTCTGGTAGGTGGCGGGGATGACGGAAAAGTGGCGGGAGGGGCACCTCTACTGCCACCAATAAAAGTGATCTTGAGGCGAATCCGCCGCAGAGACCACTATTATCAGACGCAGAAACGGCCGCTGAAAAATAAGATACCGTGGTTATGGTAGCTATTTGCTACCATAACCACGGTATTCCACTTCAAAGGAAAGTCGTAAATACACAATCAGCGGTCTGGAAGTGGTTAAGGAGCCAGCAATAGTTAAAGTGTTTGTTAAACCAAATGTATAAAAAGTTCCCATCAGCTCTGTATTATAACAAGAAGTTGCCCTGTGTCTGTGTTATAACATATATATACTTCCCTGTATAGGTAACAAAAAAGAAAACTAGTAAAGTAGTGTGTAACATACTTTACCTGAGCCCAATCCAGAAATGTGCTGGAGTGTAGCTGTATCCCAACTCTCTCCCCCGACATTGGCTCAGACGAAGCATTGGGAGTCATGGGCTCCGGCTGCTGTCAATCACAACTAGTGAGGAGGGAGCAGGGGCTGAGTCCATTCTGCGTGTCAATGGACAAACAGACAAGGGCTCAGGAGCGAGCATGCAAGAGTGCCCCCATAGCAAGAAGCTATGCGGGCACTCGGTAGAAGGGGAGCAGCCAAGAGTGCCAGCAGGGGACCTCAGAAAAAGAAGATCCAGGCTGCCATGTGCAATACCATTAGACAGGATAGGTAAGTTTGACATGATTATTTTTTTAAAAAAAATGTATCAAACTACAACTAAAGGTAAAGCTTTTTTTTTTAAGTTTTGGATAGAGAGGTAGTGGATTAGAAACCTTGTCAGCTTTCATTGCCGTCTGTGCCCCCGTTAAGGAGATTCACCATTTCTATTTGCCTGGTTTACCATTATCATTGAAAGTAAAAGAAAATTCCCAATTTTGGGTTGTTCCCAGAAAAGTTATAGGGGGAAATCTAACAAAGGGGACACCAGTTCTGGTGACCTGGGGGTCCCCAAGTAATTTCCTTAATTTGCAGGGATTCCCACTCCTATAAGCTCTTTCCACCAGCCGTATGCATCTTCTGAGCAGGATCCTCTTAATCCTCTTGTATTTTACTGTATTGTCTTCCTTTTATATTGTAAAGCGCTGCGTATACTGTTGGCGCTATATAAATTCTGTATAATAATAATAATAATAAATATGTGCAGCCCTATGTACATACATTACTGTACAGAGTGCACATTTCCTGAGCACACCTGGCACAATAATTGGTGGGTACCTGAAAGCTCCTGATGCATACTTGCAAACGGGAGCTTTCCAATCATGTGATTGCTTTGACTGCCAATCACATGATCGAAATGCCCAATTCCCAGCATTTAGAACCTCTTAAAAAGGGCCAAGTGGCAGCAGCAGGAAGGGCTTTTGTGTTTATTAAAAGTCAGCAACTACAAAAAGTGTAGCTGCTGACTTAACACACACTCACCTGTACCATGATCCAGCGATGTGGCCCCCCGAACCCTTGGTTCTCTCCTCGGCATCACAAGTGTGGGCACTCGGGTACGACAGCTTGCGGCTTCACAGTTGGGTGCGCACTGTGCCTCCTGAATGGCCGGGCAGTCTTCTGGGACACGTCTCAGGGTGGGAGGGGGAGAGGAGAACTTAAGCTTAAGTCACCTATGCGCCCAAAGTGGGAGCCAGGTACCTATCAAAACTAAGTACCCCCCCAAAAAAGTGACAAACAAATGTGGCATGTAAGGGGGTGAGGAGTCCTTAAAGTGGTTGTAAACCCCTTTTTAGAACTTGTAACTACAGGTAAGCCTTACCTATAGGTACTGTAAATATCCCCTAAACGTGCGCCGTTTAGGAGGTATTTACCTTGTAGTGTGCCGATGAGGTCATCGACACATGCTCTGTGAAGAAGCTGCCCCAGTGCCGTGACTGGCAGCCCGGGCCAATCACAGAGCCGGAATCCATGGCCCCGGAAAAGTAGAGGGGCGAACATGGATGCGGCCTCGAGTGGGGACAGTGCAGGCTACGTTTGCAGGTAAATGCCACATAATGGGCTAGTATGCATTATGGTTTTACTTTGCAGGGTTTTCAGGGAATAAAAAAGGAAGTGAAACCCATCAGGGTTTACTTCCTCTTTAAGGCTGGGTTTACACTAATGCAAATTGGATGCAGGTTTCTCCACATCCAATTTGCATGACAGGAGGCTGTGACCGGCTCTCTATGGAGCTGGTTCACACATCGCCACGGAGCGATTTGCACAGGGGTCATGTGCATCGTCGGTTCCGTTTCAGGGCCAAATTAAGGCAAAAAGTCGGCCCAGATTCGTCCAAAGTACAGGGATGCATTGGACTCCTGCTGCAAGTTTCACCCGGCATCAGTGTGAACCCAGCCTAAAGCGGTACTTTTGGGTGGAACTCCGCTTTAACTGTTTCCCAAAGCAGTTAATCATCAAAGCATTCTGTGATTGCCAACTGTCACAACGATTTGTGCTCTCAGCCAAACTGTCAAGCCATTAAATGACTGGCGCCATAACAGATCACATCAGCACCACCATAGAAGCTAAGTGGGCAGCTTCCTTGGCTGTGAAGGATAGGACTGTTTAGCTCCAATATAACCTGCGCTGATGGGCTATGGGCCCCCACAGATGGGAATGGCATCAGTGAGGACCATGGATGAGGGGACTCAGGTGAGTAGAACTGACATCGCCAAGTAAGGAAGAATAAACACCTGGAAAGATGGGTTAGAGAGGGGAGACAAAAATAGATGGGGAGTTGGGCTTTAATAATTCCAAGTGACACATGGCAGGAGCGAGATCTGCAGTGATCGTCCAGTAGCGGTGACTAATGTCCCCGAGATGAAGAAGTCCCCGTATGTAGCTGATCACATACAGCTCTCCTCCAATCAATCCACACACAGCTCCCCCGGCCAGGCCGCCCTGTGTGCAGGAGAGTCACACGCGGGGTACAGAGTAGCCGGGAAGGGGGCAGGATGAGAAGGAAGCAGCCGGCAGGCCAGGAGGATCACACCGCCTGACGTCCGGCCCCGGGCAGAGGATAGGAGCCCACCTCAATGATCTTCTCCTTCTTCTTCTGCTCTGTCTTCTTCGCAGCCTGCGGCGCCGGAGGCTTTTTTGGTGGCATTGCGATAGAAGAAGCTCTGTTCCCCCTCCACCACCACGGCACACGAGGCCTCGCTTTACGGCTACAGCAGCAGTGATGTCACCATTCATAGACCGCGCGAGAGTGCCGGTACGCCGGACTACATTTCCCACAATGCCGCTCGGCTGGGGCGAGGAATTAGTTGATAGAGGGAAAGAAAGCGTGACAGGGTGGTAGAATGAGAGGGACAGGCTTAGAGCTCCCATAGCGGGTATCAAAACGTGAACTATTCCACAAGAAAGGAAAGTGAACAATTTTTATTCACCCCCAGCCAGGACATTGTACAAAATGGAGGCACAATCGTATGCACCGTTTTCCTTTTTTGAATGACAGAACATTCCCTTTTCGACTCGTCTATGGCCAGCTTAAAGTGGTTGTAAACTACTGCAGGTTTTTTTTTATTTTCTTACCTGCACATCATGTGCAATTTACCTCAAAACATTCCAACGATGTGGTGAGACAGCGTCCATCTTCGACTTCACCAGGTCTTCCTAAAGGGTACGCGGACTCCGGCTCTGTGAATGCGCGTGGGAGCCACCGTTCATGGCACAGGGCTCTGAAGAAATGGCACGGCTGGCTGTTTCTTCAGAGCGCGTGTGCCAGTGATATTCACCGGCTGCATGTACAGTAAGTATCTCCTAAACGGTTTAGGTGATATTTACACTACATATAGGTAAGCCTTTTTGTAGACTTACCTTAGGTAAAACTTAAAGATGGAGGTTTACTCCATCCACACAAAAGGGGAAGCTCCACTTATCTGTCTGTGCTGCCACATTTGGCAATTTTTGGAAGGGAGCGGTACCTGGTTTTGACAGGTACCCGCTCCCACTTCTGGCTCATTTCACTGCGGTGAAGTGAGCCAGACGTTCAGCCCCTTCTTCTTCCCCCTCACAGCCAGCCCATTGAGAAAGGGCAGCGCAATTCACGCATGCTCAGTAGGAAACCAGCTGTAAAGCCGCAAGGCTTCACTGCCAGCCTCCCTTAGTCAAGATGGCGGTGGCAGCACCTGAGAGCCGATTCAAGAATTGGCCTGAGTGAGGACACCGCTGGATGCCTGGCAGGTAAGTACCCTAATAATAAAAAGCAGCAGCTACAGTATTTGTAGCTGTTGACTTTTAATTTCTTTTGGGAGGAGAGGAGGGGGACACGACTCCTCTAACCACCTCAGGCTCGGAAGGATTTACCCCCTTCCTGACCAGAGCACTTTTTGTGATTCAGCACTGCGTCGCTTTAACTGACTGTTGTGCGACGTTGTACCCAAACAAAATTAATGTCCTTTTACCCACAAATAGAGCTTTCTTTTTGTGGTATTTGATCACCTCTGCGGTTTTTATTTCCTGTGCTATAAACAAAGAGCATCAATTTTGAAAAAAAAAAAAAACATTTTTTACTTTTTGCTATAATACATATCCTTAAAAAAACAAATTTATTCATCAGTTTAGGCCAAAATGTATTCTACATATTTTTGGTAAATAAAATCACAAAAATCGTTTATTGATTGGTTTGCGCAAATGTTATCGCATCTACAAACTATGAGAATTGATTTATGACATTTTTATTATTTTTCGTTTTGTTTTACCGCTAATGGTGGCGATCTGCGATGTTTAGCAGGACTTTGATATTGCGGCGGACAGATCGGACATTTTTGACACTTTTTTGGGACCATTGACATTTATTTATACTGTGATCAGAGCTAAAAATAGCCACTGATTACTGTATAAATGTCACTGGCAGGGAAGGGGTTAACACTTAGGGGCAATCAAGGGGTTAAATGTGTTCCCTCACTGTGTTCTAACTGTATGGGAGCTGGACTGACAGGGGCATGACAGATCTAACTGATCCCGATTACAGGGATCAGTAGATCACTGTTATGTCCCCTAACAGAATGGGAAACCGCCATGTTTACATTGGCTGTTCCCTGTTCTGCCTCTGTATTAGGCAATCTCAGGTCGCTGGCGGACATCGAGTCCACCCAACCCGTGGCCACACTCACGTAGAGAGCATGAGAGGGGGCGCGCACCAGCCCCCGACTGCGCGAGTCGGCGTCTATATGCAGCAATTCACACCACACAGGGCTGCCACAGTGCAGCAGTATATGTATGTGACGCAGTCGGCAAGTGGTTAATAGTCGTTCCTCTCTCACTACCTATGCTGACTAACCTGTGTTAGAAAGATGTAAATGCTTACCTATCTTAAGCTCACTCCAGTCACGTGATCCCCTTTGTCAGTGAACAGCGGCTGCAGGAGAGAGGAAGGAGCACCAACAGCAGATGAGCCAAAGTAAGCCCCTGAAATTTTCAGCCGTTGTCAAGCGTACCCTTCTCTCCCCTCACTGACACGGGATCATGTGACTGGAGCGGCCTGAAAATACGTAAACATACACTTTTGTTTTTACACAAAGATTAGTCAGCATAGGTATGTCCAATCAGTCGTATCCATCACTCTCTCCTTGCTGATAATTGGTGAACGGCTGACGCAGTGTATGTATATGACGACGTGACACCGTCGGGACACACCACACTTAACGACGTATATCTGCGGCTGAGCGCGTCAGCCCCCGACCACGCGCGGGGGAGAGTACGAGAGATGCACTCACACCGGTGCCCAACCCACCTGAGCTACAGGCGGTCGCTGGACTCTAACGGATTATGTCTCCGTCTTGTCCCTTGTCGGTTACATTTGTACCGCCAAAGGGTAAGACAATCCCCTGTATTGTCACTAGATGACTAGGGACATTAG
>BLSH010173590.1:260841-271935 GCA_018402905.1 Glandirana rugosa | reverse complement strand
CCCCCCCACAGAACGGAGGTCCGTGTTTACTTACACGCACCTCCGTTCTTTCACTCCGGGGGGGGGGGGCATCGCGGGTGGCCGGCGGAGATCTAATCCGCCGCACCCGCTCCCTGGCCCTCCCCGGACACAGTGAGTGCGCGGGCGCGCCTGCGGCGCGCGCGCACGCTCACTGGGCGCAATCTCGCAGCCGCCGTCAGTTTATTGAAAAGTCTTGAAGAGCTAGAGTGACAATGAGATTACTGTACAGTAGGGCTGCAACTAACGATTATTTTCATAATCGATTAGTTGGTCGATTATTGTTTCAATTGGATACAAAAAAAAATGTGGTGTATAATTTAGTGAATATTTAAAGTTAAAAGGCAATTTATTCTTAAATATCTCTATGCAGTGGTAAATATATATAAGCAACTATATGGTTAGGAAGCAGCATTTCTAATCCACTTTGAGAATAACAGACAGAAGCATATATAATAATAATAAATACACCCAGAAGTATGATACATGGGCATTTTACCAAGTCAGACATGAAGTTATATGAAGGGTGGAAGGGAGAAGGGAAATCTTTTATATTAAAGTAGCACTAAAAGCTGAGACTTATTTTTTCCATGGATATGATCATTTTAGATATAAATGCCCTGGTAAAAGTTTACTTTAAATGTGATTGTAATGCCTTCTATTACCTCCAGTCTATCAGCCTCCACCTCTGGGTTCAGATGCTGATCTTCCCTGAACACAATCTTTAAAGTAATTTTTAAAAAAAAAAATAACAAACATGTTATACTTACCTGCTCTGTGCAATGATTTTGCACAGAGCAGCCCTGATTCTCCTCTTCTGGGGTTCCCCCATCAACACTTCTGGCTCCTCCTGCCTTCAGAGTGCCTTAATAGCAAGCTGCAAAGTATAGTATAGAGAGCCCCTAAAGCAAGGTACAAAAAAAACTTCTACCTTTGGAACCACTCACTTCTTGTCCAGGACCACATGACCCATGAGTCATCGCTTCTCACACATTCACAAGTTCTCAGGCACTTACTGACCTTTATGGACAGTGTACTGAGCTGTATGTGTGCTGCACTGTATTTGCTGATATGTAAACCATACATTCTGTACGCAGGTCAACTAATCAGCTGGCTGATTAATCGATTATGAAAATAGTTGACAACTATTTTCATAATCGATTAGTTGTCGATTAATTGTTTCGGCCCTACTGTACAGCGATAACAGTTAGCAATTACAATAGCTACATAGTCATGAAAACACAAATGACCTAACTATAACACCAATCTACAGATTGTAAAATGGCAGGAATGAAATTTGCACTGTAAGGTGCAAAGACAAAAGATGAGGCATTGGGTGGGTCTACAACCACCCCCCAAAAGACACCATCCTGCCTATAGCCAAATCCAGTGGAGACAGACCAGGTGTATCAAGCCATGGCTCCTATCTTTTCAAACTTAACCGATCAGCCTCTGTGCTGATAAATATATTGTTCCAGTGACATTGTAGACCCAACCTGCCTGATCCACTCAGTGGCAGTTGGGGGTGGGGTAAGCTCATTTCTAGAGATTCAGTATAAGCTTACAGGCCTAAAACACTTCTCTGGGAATTGCTTCTTGTAACCTCAGATTATCTAGAATGCCCAGAACACATTGTTTTGGGTCAGCTTAAATATTAGGCTTCATGCACACAGGACTTTAAAAAAACAGCCAAAAAACTTCAGTAGCTTATCAGGGATGTTTTCAGCTTTTACCAGCGTTATATTACTGCCGTTTTTTCACGTCTTTTCCCGTTTTTAAAGGGTCAGCGGTTTTTATTTTTTTTTTTTTCAATTGGTCTTAAACGTCCAAAAACGTTGCGGATTGACATTTTTGGGCATTTTTGGACATTTTTAAGTGTTTCAACGTTTTTACAGCTGAAAAACCCTCAGCTCTTGGGTTTTTTTTACAGCTCAAAAACGTCACTGCTAAAAACAGCTGATAACAGCCTGTGTGTGCATGAACACATAGGATAACATGATGGAGGGTTTATTGACTGCAGAAAAAAACGTCTGCAGCTGAAAACCGCTGCTAAATAAACAGTCAAAAAACATCCTGTGTGCATGAGGCCTTAGACTGATAGGCCTTATTTTAAAGTGTCTACCATTTCTGTCCAATAAATTATGAAGTTTAGAACAGCGCCATAATAAATGGAATAAGTTGTCATGGTCCTTGCAACACCTACTACAAAGTGGGTCATCTGACACTCCCATCCTAAAAGGTTTGACAGGGGTATAGTGAGATCGCAACAGAATATAAAATTAGGAAAGACACTGGGAAACATTGAGGGAGCTAGGCTGTACCACTTGTAGTGCTTCTTCCCGTTGGTCCTAAACGGGCCTTTATCCTTCTCCCATTGCTTTGCTGCAATAGATGAGTAATCTATCAGAAATCATGTCAATAACATGGCATAGCAATGAGATGTACAACCTTTTGTCGTTTCAGCGGTAAACATGAAGTTGAGGATTGAGGTGGGGGAATGCATCCAATAACAAGTGTTACTCTGGGCTTATACAACCTGATGAAGTTGTTTGTATAGAAAGTGCATGTTTTGCGGGAGTGAGAACTTTGTGCTCAGCTCCCTAAAGGGTAACCATGTTCTGTGGGCAAATATCTGATTCAAATGGGTAACTCCATAAGCTAACCATTTTAGCACTATATTGCAATTTGGCCAGTTCTGTGCATGCACTATTGTGCCATATGGGACTGCAAGAGGTGAAGCTTGCAACCCGTTGTAAAAGTTTTGCTCTATTCCAAACCTTTTGTATGTTCATATACGTTGGGGAATGATTTATTGCTGAATGATCTTTTCCCCTTCATCTTCCAGGACAGCTTACTTAGAGAGATGATTCACTCCGCTCTCTACAGGAAACACAACTTCAGAGTTTAAAAGCCCCTCCCCTTCCTTATGCCGTAGTTTATTTTGTGTTTCCAGGAACCTCCAGGAGTACATATGGCAATGTGTTTTTTTTTTTTCCTTTTTCTGGTGGCTGTGTTACTGGACCCCCTTCTAGGTGCTCAGACAGGGTGTGCCTGGAGTCTGTAGACCCTATGCTAGAAGGTTGTCTTCCCCCATGAGGTACTTGCTGTTGGTGGATTAGGCAACTTCCTCCGCCCGACAGTCTATAGAAGCCCTGGGATGCAGCACGCATGGTACAGCCGGAGAAGCGTGTCCCGGGAGTCCTATCATGGCGGCACCATGCCTTCTGGGACACGTAGTTCCTGCTTTATGCCTTTCTCTGTGCAGGGCGACTTCTTCTCTGGGTGTACCAAGATGGCGTCTGATGACTTTTTTTTTTTCTTTCTTTCTAGAGGGCACAAGAGACACTTTCTCTTCGACTAAAGAAGAGGAAGGGTTCTTAAAATGTCCTAAACTGGATGTTCCTCTCTCCCAAAATCTCCAAATATTCAGACCTCTCTATTGAGGACTCAGGGGCTATATGGACAGGAAGGTTGAGTCACTGTTGCGTAAAGCTTGGGGCTCCTCAGCTTTTGCCTTAGGTCCTGCATTGGCCTCCACATGTGGGATGAGGAACTTGGATGCCTGGGTCCAAAGGTTGCGCTCCTTTGCTCTGACACTCCAGTGGAGGCGATTAGAGAATCTCTCCCACTAGTAGCGAAATCGGTAGCTTTGTAAGCTGACGCTGCGGCTGACTCCGTTAAATCTAATGCCACCTCTGCTCTTGTTAATTCTACTAGACATGCAATATGGCTTAAATTCTGAGATCTAAAAATTCTGTATGGAAAACCTTTACACGGTGAGAAATCTTTTACTCCAAAAGGCTTATATAATCATCTTCAAAGTGTGTGGGAAACCCCTGTTTCAGCCACATGAAGCCATATTAGTGTTCTAAAATCATCTTCAAAGTGTGTGGGAAAACCCTGTTTCAGCCGCATGAAGCCATATTGGTGTTCCAAAATCATCTTCAAAGTGTGTGGGAATAGCCTGTTTCAGCCGCATGGAGCCATGTTAGTGTTCTAAAATCATCTTCACTGAAGATGATTTTAGAACACTAATATGGCTTCATGCGGCTGAAACAGGGTTTTCCCACACACTTTGAAGATGATTTTAGAACAGTAATATGGCTCTATGCCCCTGTAATAGGCTTTTCCCACACACTTTGAAGATGATTTTAGAACAATAATCTTTCCCTTAAAGCAACAGCTGGAGGCTTTCCCTGTACAACTTGGAGATGATTTTAGAATCTAAAAGCATCTAGTTCTATAGGGAGAGGTTCCTACTATTGCTTAAAGGGACAGATTATTGTTTCTTGCACAAAATTAAAAAGTGCATCTACATTGCTGGTTTAAAAAAAAAAAAAAAAAAATTCCAAAAATAAAAAAAACAGTGTTGGCTACCTCCTCCTCCTCCTCCACCGCCACTTTCACGGCCTCCTCAACCTCCAACTCCACATCCACCTCCATTTTTTTGATTTTTTTTTTTTTTTTTTTTTTATGTGATTTTAGCTTAAAAATTATTTTAAGTTATTTCCCTATCCCCATTTCTTTGTAGGGAACTTGTCCTTCCATTACCCCCATTTTCCTTCCTTTTGCAGACCTCTAGGACTTTGTTACAGCCATTTTTGTGCCTAAAAGTTCGGGTCCCCATTGAACTTTGTCCCGAAGTTCGGCCAAACCAACAGAACCCGAACTTCCAGAGGTTCGATCAACTCTACTGTCAACCTAGCAAACGCCCTCTCTCCATTTGCTTTACTGCCCCTGGTAATCCGAAAAATCATTAGGGATCTGGCAAATGTCATTTTGATAGCTCCTTGGTGGCACAGGAGGAGTTGGCTTTCAGCATTGAAGGCACTGTCAGTGGCTCCTCCTTGGATACTTTGCAGGGACCGGCTTATCATCCAGGCCCCCGGATTTACCATTTGAGGGCCTGGATTCTAAAAGGCGCAGTTTACAGCTTAAGGGGAAGAGGGGATGCTACAATGCTGTTAACATGGCCCTGTCCCAATCTTTACAAGCATTTTGCTTTCCATCAATTTCAAAATTATCTTAATTTTTTTTTCTTAAAACAGTTCGTTAATTTTCTCAGTTTAACCACTTCCAGACAGTCTCTTTTTGAGAGTCTGTGTTTACAAGTTAAAATCATTTTTTTTTTTACTTAGAATCCCTAAACATTATATATATAATTTTTTTTTTTTTTCTAACACACTTTAGAGAATAAAATGGTGGTGGTTGCAACACTGTCACACCGTATTTGCGCAGCGGTCTTACAAGCGCTATTTTTTTTTTTTTATTATTCACTTTTTTGAGTTAAAAAATAAGACAACAGTAAAGTTAGCCCATTTTTTCCCATATTGTGAAAGATAATGTTACGCCAAGTAAATTGATCCCAAACATGTCATTTTTCAAAATTGTGCCCTCTCGTGGAATGGTGACAAACTTTGGCACTTAAAAATCTCCAATGGTGGCGTTTAAAAATTCCTACAGGTTACCAGTTTTGAGATGGGGTAGGTCTAGAGCTAAAATGATTGCTCTCGCTCTAATGATCGCGGCGATACCTCACATGTGTGGTTTGAACACGGTTTCATATGCGGGCAGGACTTGTGTATGCATTCTCTTCTGCACGCGAGCTCCATGAGACAGGGCGCATTACATTTTTTTTTTCTTATTTATTTTACTTTTAATTTTTACACTGTCCTTTTTTAAAAAAAAAAAAATGGTCACTTTTATTCCTATTACAACAAATGTAAACATTACTTGTAATAGAAAAAAGCACGGCAGAACCTCTTAAATGTGAGATCTGGGGTCAAAAAGACCCCAGATCTCATATTTACATTAAAATGCAATAAATTACATTAAAAAAAAAAAAAATTCTCCTGTTAAGAGCTATGGGTGAAAGTGGCGTTTGACGTCTCTTCCGCCCTGCAATGCTATGGAGCCGAGTGGGTGGCATCTTACGCTCACAGGCATTGCGGCGGCTGGATCAGATAGTCTCCGCTGCTACTGGCCGGGTCCTGTAAGCAGCGGAGATGGCCGGAACGTGGCAGGAGGTGATCTCGCAGCGAATCCGCCACAGAGACCACTTTTATCAGAAACGGCCACTGAAAAAAAAACTACTGGGGTTATGGTAGCTATCTACTACCATAACAACGGTATTCCACATCAAAAGACCACCGTATAATATTATACGGTGGGCGGTCCAGAAGTGGTTAAACATTTTGATCTGTTTTCTATTGTTAATCTTTTTTAAATCATTGCATTCTGTTTTATGTAGATTTTACACAGCGTCCCAACTTTTGGAATTGGGTTGTACACCCATGCATATATAAACACACACTCTTTAAAAAAACGTTCCTGTGCTCGCACTGCCAGGTACTACACAGTAGGGGGAGGAAGAGAAGTCAGGACGCAGGAAAATGCCTCTCCTTTCCACTTCTTAGCACTACACTATCCTGATCGAGCTCCTGCAGTGCTCATGTACAGTTCAATGGCTGAATGGGAGCTTGGTCTGATCCGAATGCCTTTCTCACCCAGAATGTTGCGGCACCCCTGACGACCTCAGTTTGCACCCTGGTTGAGAGAGGCTGGGTTAGATCATATCTTATTGCTGATGTCTCTTCGTGTAGGTATATAATGTATGTTTAATTGAAATAGAAACTTTATTTGTCACTTGGTAAATTATTTGTTTTTCCCTTAGGTTATGATCGATATTTTAACAAATACATCAACGTGAAAAAGGGTGGCATTGGAGGGATTGCCATGGTACTTGTTGGTTATGTAGCTTTGAGCTACGTCTGGCAATATGATCACATCAGTAAGTGGTGTTAAATCTAATTATACTAGATTACAAGCTGTATACTGCTAAATAAATTTATATATTTTTTTGTATTACCTGGTATTGACAGCATGATAAGAATACATGGCATGTTTACTTTGAAAAGAAGCTACAAAGACAGCATGATAAAAACACGTGCATGTTTACTTTGAAAATAAGCTACAAACCCTGAATCTAGATTTTTAATATCGTGCAATTTAGACAGTGGGAGTGGCGCTGCCACTTAAGGAATGGTGGTAATATAAAGGCTGCTGCTCCTACAGAAAGAATGGGCAAAGACCCAAAACAATAAGAAGTAAACAGTAGGTGTGGCGCTGCCCAAGTGAAGAAAAAAGTTAGACGGTGATATGTCAAGAAAATGTGTATGGGTATATACAGTGCTGTATCAAAAACCCAATAAGATCAAATAAACAACAAAGGATAATGTGCTAAAGTAAGTAAAGTGTCGATGAAAATGACATGCATCAGAGAACAGTAAAACTGACGCTAAATAAATACCATTGGTGACTTATACAATTGATCTGGACCTGTTCCCAAAAAACAGTGTGCTCAGAAGATGCGTTTGGGGAAATCAATCCAATAATAAAAAAACATTCAGTATTAGAAAACATTCAGTAAGTAATGCTTAGGATGCATAAGAATTAGTCCTTGTGGGAACCCGTGGTGTGGGGAGACAAACGGTGCTCGTGCTCCCCTCCTACAAACACCCCTCTCACCTCTCACCATAGACAGTCCCCTCACGGTATGGCTCAATTCCCGAATCTCCTTAACTGATGGCTCCCCTCAGTCCCCAGTGGCTTGGGGTGCGGGATGCCTGTTGCGGTGTGCAGGTGTCTTCCACCCCCTCTCGGGGACCCGGTAGCCAGTGATCGTAGGTAGAGGGTAAAATCGGTGTCAGATTGCAAGTGAAAAAAACAAGAAGCACCAAGTACCATACACTTACTGTGTAAGGAGAACGAAGTCCGACTCGTCTACTTCCGTGCGTTCCACTAGACGCCGGACCGGAAGTGTGTGTGACGCTGGTAGGCTCCGCCTTACGCGTTTCGTCACTAAGGCGTCATCGGAGGCCGCCTCCGATGGTACTCCGCCTCCGATGGTACTTGGTGCATCTTGTTTTTTTCACTTGCAATCTGACACCGATTTTACCCTCTCCCTACGATCACTGGCTACCGGGTCCCCGAGGGGCTGGAAGACACCTGCACACCGCAACAGGCATCCCGCACCCCAAGCCACTGGGGACTGAGGGGAGCCATCAGTTAAGGAGATTCGGGAATTGAGCCATACCGTGAGGGGACTGTCTATGGTGAGAGGTGAGAGGGGTGTTTGCAGGAGGGGAGCACGAGCACCGTTTGTCTCCCCACACCACCTCTCTACACCACGGGTTCCCACAAGGACTAATTCTTATGCATCCTAAGCATTACTTACTGAATGTTTTCTAATACTGAATGTTTTTTTTATTATTGGATTGATTTCCCCAAACGCATATTCTGAGCACACTGTTTTTTTGGGAACAGGTCCAGATCAATTGTATAAGTCACCAATGGTATTTATGTAGCGTCGGTTTTATTGTTCTCTGATGCATGTCATTTTCATCTACACTTTACTTACTTTAGCACATTATCCTTTGTCGTTTATTTGATCTTATTGGGTTTTTGATACAGCACTGTATATACCCATACACATTTTCTTGACATATCACCGTCTAACTTTTTTCTTCACTTGGGCAGCGCCACACCTACTGTTTTTTACTTCTTAGATTTTTAAAATGCTGATGCTTTGTGTACCAAGTACAACTGCTGTTGTCACAGCAGTGTAATGTATCAGTTCCCAGCAGATAGTGTCATGCGATTTGAGCTTGGGACCCCAGTGTTGTATGCTGTAAATTTTGAAAATGCAGTATAAAATGTGCTGGATTGAAATTTTAGATATGACCCTTCAATAAGCTGTTTTTTTTTATACAGGATACATGAGATATGCTTCTATTTTACAGTATAGGGTAGGCTTTGCAATTTAAGCAAATTTGTTTGTATGAGGAGGCCTTGTCAGAACCAATCATTAATAAAAGGAACCTGTCACTTTTCGCATGTCAGGCAAAGTGACAGGTCCTCATAAGAACTCCAGCCTCCTACTATTAATACTATCCTTCAGTGTGCTCCCCCACCCTTTTTTTTGGTCTGGTAGAGCCCTTGGAAATGACCAGTACTTTTAAAGAAGAACACTTCCTCTGATTGACAGAGTCAGCAAAGCGGGCTGATGATGTTTTAACCTCTGACTCAGATCCTTCATAGGAAGCTTTGTATTCATTGCTAGAATACATTGCTTGCTCTCATCGGCTGAGTGCTGCTGCAGTAGGCTCCAGTATGTTCTGGGTATGAGACAGTTTTATGGAGTTCTCTTAACTGTTTCATGTTGGCCCTTTAAGAGGTTTATGACCCCCAGAGCATAAGAGCACGTGACCACAGTGATTGGTGGTCACAGGATCCAAAAACTCGCGATCGCAAGAAGCGATCAGGAGCTTTTGGTTAGGCGCCAGTAACTGTGTCAGGAGCGTGCTCTCCTGGCACAGCTGTTGGGGTATCAATTCATGCAAATATACAGCCCCTTGGCACATATTTGCGTGCGGCCGGCGCCAAGGCTGATATGAGGTAATATGTGACCTTCTCCCCTTTCCAAGATGTAGCGCTGGACCTAAAGCCTGGTACACACAATCAGATTATCAGACGAATTTTTGGCTGTTTTTTGTTAGATGCTAGTCTCATATCTAATCTGAGAGGTTACTAAACATCCAAAAGTTCTCGTACGACAGAATTCAACGTCAGAAGTGATGTCATATGTTGAATTGTTTTGTATGTGTTCTTTCGTTTCTGAGCATGCGTAGTCTTGCTGTAGTGATATATATCTATTTTTTTTTTGGATGAAAACTGTAATAATTAAACGAAAATCTGACGCTGTGTTTACAAACGACAAAAATTTTCAAGCCTGCACACCATATTAACGATCAGAAAATTGTCAGATCGTTCGTTGGACGAAATTTTCCTTCCGATTTTCTGATCGTGTGTACGGGCCTTAAGCAGCCATTCTGCAACATTGAACACAGTCATAAGGGGAATGGAAATTCTCACACATCCTGTAAATGCTCCACAGATTTAGGGCAGGCAAGCAAACAAGGTGGCACTGGGAATGTAACTTTGTGGATAGGCCCCATTCACATGTACATTTGGGTCCAAAAAATGATTTCCTCTGGAAGCTGGGTTTCGTGTGAACAGCTGTAGGCAGGAACCTCTAAACAAAGCTGATGGTGCCTGCAGCTGTTTGCATGTAATCGGACATTGGATCGGATGCAGCGATTACCTTTTGGATGATTGATGTGGACACAGTCTGTATCTGGGGCTGTTCATCCACAGATAATAGCTGCATGTTTGATTACATGTGGCACTGCTGTGGCACTGCCAGCTTGCTGCCCGCAGGAAACCCCGATGATTATCCCACAGGAAATTGTAATTGGCCCCAAATGCATGTGTGAATGAGGCCTAAAAAGACTCTCTAGAACCTGTATTTTTTATGAATTATGTATACATATTGTATATATGTACAGTATGTTTTGATATAAATATGATGTGTATATCACCTTTTAGTAAAATCATTTTTCTTTGTTCCAGAACATGACCGCTGGAGAAAGTATCACTGACCAAAAAAGAACGATGTATTTTTGTTGCTACTCTGTAACCAGATCTGAAATAATAAATATTTCTTCTTCATGTGTATGTGTTTTTATAATGGGTCATTAAATCACTTCCAAAGCTATGAAATATTTTTAAGGTGTATAGTAGACTGTGATTAATAAAAGCGTTGTAGTATACAGAGAATAATGAATGCTTTAGGCCTCATGCACACAGGATGTCAATTTAACTCTCCCTAGAAGCCAGCAGCATTTTTGCAGACAAAATGCCCAACGCTTGTAAAAGTGTTGCGAAAATAATTAGTGTCAGATGATATGTGGAATTTTTATAAAGTATCGAAACCTTCACTAAATTACTGGGTAATATTTTTGTGTATGTGTACTTCTTCTTTATAAATAATAAAGTCTAGACCAATGTCTCATCGTTGTTTTTATGTAGCAAGAAAAAACCAGTCACTATGAAAGAGGTCGCCAGTACAAGACCTTGTTTCTTTTTACTAAAATGATTTTCCACTATATGTGTAGTATAAATATAGTTTTGTATGACATGTATATATGTTATACATATGTATTAAGTATTTTTTAT
>BLSH010173590.1:218333-233840 GCA_018402905.1 Glandirana rugosa | reverse complement strand
CGATCGGGGGTTAAAACCTATAAAAGGTATATACGGCGGGTAATCTGATTGAAAAAAAACTATCTATCTAGCTAGCATCACCCGTGACACTTATACGGTGATCACAGGTGACAGGGGGCAATCAAGGGGTTAAAAACTTTATTGGGGGGGCAGGGGGGGGGGTATTTTCACCTAACCAGGCCTAGTACTAGCCTAACCTAACACTTATTTAGTGTCACAAGGGTCACAAGTACAGCGATCGCTAAAAATCAGATCGCTGCACTATGTGATACTGTGACAGGGAGTGACAGGGAGTGAAAGGGTTAACTGGGGGGCGATCAGGGGGTGATCAAGGGGTTAAATGTGCCTATGTGACCTGGTGTCAGTGTGGTGTTGTGCAACTCATGTTTTTGATGCTCCTTCTTCCTCGCTGAAACCGAAAAGGGCTTCAGGGAGGAAGGGGAGCTAACTTCCTCTGCCTCTTTTTACATTTCAGAGGCAAAGGAGCAATGCCATTGGCAGGACCGATCTACAGGGCCAGGCCAAAAATCATTGGCCTGGCCCTGATGATTGATCAGCCCTGTATCGAATGCCGTTGCAGCGCCCGCGCGCACACGGCTCGTGATCGCGGCCGCCGTCATATGACGGCGTTTTGCACAGGAGAGCCACCTTGTCGCCGTCAGATGCCGATCGGCGGTCGGCAAGTGGTTAATGGTAAAGTTTCGATGTACAACAGCTTTGTTTTCCTATAATTGTTTCTGTTTCAAATGGGACCTCCTGTATTCTTCTTTGTGAAACTAATACAACTTTTTGAAAAGAAAAAAAAAAAAAAGCAATGATTTGCAAATCTCATGAACCAATATTTTATTCACAATAGAAAACATATTAAATGTTTTAAGAAAAAAATAAGGTAATTTTGAAACTGATGGCAGCAACATGTCTCATACAAAATTGGGACAGGGCCATGTTTACTATGGTATGTCATCCCCTCTTCTTTTAGCAACACTGTAAATGTCTGGGAACCAGTGGCGGCTGGTGAAATTTTTGGATGGGGGGGCGTCAGACCCCGCCCTTCCTTTTTGACCCCTCCCACTTCTTGTAAGCCCCGCTCCTTATAGATTCCATCCATTGTGTCAGGACATTAAAGACTATGGATGTGCACTGAACAGGTGCACATTCATAGTCTGACTGCCCTGAGTCTGTGGATGGCATGGATGCAGTGGGAGTGACTCCCACATAGACCCTGACCCATGACCGCACCACGACGAGCGACGGACTGATGGGGACAGGCTCCAGTCCATTGTCTGCATGCCAATCTCTGCACACTCCTATTAGATGGGGTAAGTGCGGGACTTGTCCTGACTTCGGGGGGTCTCTGCAAAGTACCCCACCTGTGATATTGGCTGCAAAGTACCCCACCTGTGATATTGGCTGCAAAGTACCCCCACCAGTGTTATTGGCTGCAATGTACCCCCACCTGCGTTATTGACTGCAATTTACCCCACCTGTGATACTGGCTGCTATATACCCCACCTGTGATGCTGAGCTGTATACTGTGTCCTGTGATGCTGAGCTGTATACTGTGTCCTGTGATGCTGAGATGTATACTGTGTCCTGTGATGCTGAGCTGTGTACTCCTGACACAATATGTAGAATACAGGGGACAGAGTGGGTGGATTCTATAAGGGGTGGGGCTTATTAGAAGTAGGAGGGGTCAAAAAGGAAGGGCAGGGCCTGGCGCCCCCCCATCCTAAAACTTCACCAGCCGCCACTGTGCTCCAGTCTTTACCGGATAAGCTTGCATCTGAGTCATTGATCTCTGCCTTACCAAATTAAGAGATTGTTTTGACTCTTAGGCCTCATGCACACAGAACGTTAAAGTGGTTGTCAACTTGTGACAACCACTTTAACCTACAGGTAAGCCTATGATACGGCTTACCTTTAGGTGCCCTGCATATCTCCTAAACCTGTATGGTTCAGGAGATATGCAGTGTATTTGCTGTGCCGACGTCATGTCGGCATATGCGCAGTGAAGAAACTGCTTCCGTGCCGTGACTGGCGGCTCCCGCGCGCATGCGCGGGAGTGACGTCACTCGACTCCGGCCAGTCACAGCGCCGGAGTCGCGGCCCCGGAAGGAAGAGGGGCTGAAGATGGACACCGCCAGGACAGGGGACACTGATGGACGTCGCAAGCTTCGTTTACAGGTAAGTGGCACATAATGGGCTACTATGCAATGCAATGCAATGCATAGTAGCCCATTATGCTTCTACATTACAGGGGAATATAGCGGAAAGTAAACCCCATCTGCGTTTACTTCCTCTTTAAAAAAAAAGTCCTAAAAACGTCAGTAGCTTTTAGTGACTTTTCAGCTTTTTTGAGCGTTTTTGCAGCAACGTTTTTGCACTTTTTTCAGCGCCAGCTGTAAGCCGCATTTCTAATGCCTCTATTCAACTCAGTTGGTTCCCTATGACCCATTGATTTGAATAGAAGTCGCACCAGAGGTCGGATCCCGATGTTCCAACTTGCGGCGCGACTTGCGTGCAGAAGATCTTGAAGGGCAACCCCGCAAAAAATGTAAAAAAAATGTGCGTGGGTTTCCCCCCCAGGAGCATACTGGACCCTTTGGTCTGATGTGGATTTTAAGGGGAATCCCAACACCAAAAAATCCATACCAGACCCTTATCCGAGCACACAGCCTAGCAGGCCAGGAAAGGGGGTGGGGACAAGCGAGCGCACCCCCCCCCCCCTCCTGGACCATACCAGGATGCATGCCCTCAACATGGGGAGTATGGGTGCTTTGGGACAGTGGGGGGGGCACTGCTCCCCCCACCCCAAAGCACCTTGTCTCCATGTTGATGAGGACAAGTGCCTCTTCCTGACAACACTTGCTGGTGGTTGTCGAGGTCTGCGGGCAGGGAGCTTATCAGAATCTGGAGGCCTCCTTTAATAAGGGGCCCCCAGATCTCGGCCCCCCACCCTCTGTGAATGAGTATGGGGTACACACTGTCCTTCTTCCCATGTTGACATGACGCAATCTCCTGGACTTATGCTGTGTGGGTGCTCTGCAATCAGATATATAGACATGGGATGGGGCCGTCTGCTGATGTCATCCGGAGGCCCTGCCCCCTTATGCCGTCTCATGCAATCAGAACCCTCATGAGCTAGAAGACCCCCTGCAAAAGAGCAGAAGATGCCGGAGAGGGGAGAAAAGGCTGGAGCTCTTGGGGGGGAACCCTACGCAAATTTTTTTTTTTCATTTTTTGCAGGGGTTCCCCTTCAAGATTCTCAGAACACAAGTCGCACCACAAGTCGGAACCAGGATTTAAAGCTGTCACGCAGGCGGATCTCCCGGCTGCTCACCAGCAGAACGTTAGCCTTAGCCTTTATAGACCCAGAGGTCTCGCTAACCATGACGGGACCATCTTAGCAAAGCACTCTATGTAACCTAGCAAAAGCCAACCCCGAATCAAGACAGCTTGACCGGAGTAAGTACTTTTGAATCGCCCCCTTTCCCAGGTGTAGTTTGTTCCCTGTGGGGTGCAAGGGTGAGACAGCGACACTCCACTCCTCTGCCTCGACCTACTCTTTCCACATGAGCATCTTTAGCAGTTAAGCACTCAAGATAATTTCTGTATTTGTTCTCAAAGTCCAATTGTGAGTCCTGAGTAAGGATTTTAATGGTAAAGTTTCGATGTACAACAGCTTTGTTTTCCTATAATGGTTTCTGTTTCAAATGGGACCTCCTGTATTCTTCTTTGTGAAACTAATAAAACTTTTTGAAAAGGAAAAAAAAAAAAAAAAGAAAAATAATGCAATGATTTGCAAATCTCATGAACCAATATTTTATTCACAATAGAAAACATATTAAATGTTTTAAGAAAAAAATAAGGTAATTTTGAAACTGATGGCAGCAACATGTCTCATACAAAATTGGGACAGGGCCATGTTTACTATGGTATGTCATCCCCCCTTCTTTTAGCAACACTCTAAATGTCTGGGAACCAGTGGCGGCTGGTGAAATTTTTGGATTGGGGGGGGGCGCCAGACCCCGCCCTTCCTTTTTGACCCCTCCCACTTCTTGTAAGCCCCACCCCTTATAGATTCCATCCATTGTGTCAGGACTCCTGTCAGTGGCGGCTGGTGCTCAAAATTTTTGGGTGCGCAATCAAATTGAAACATTAAACTGTTAGTAATGCAGCACTGTAAATAGCCATTCATCAGGGGATTATTTATCATTACTGGTGGATAAAATATTGAAAATTGTAATGTTTAGGTCAACTATCTAACAAATCTATAGCAGTAACAAAATGTGCAAGAATCGCATAATACTTTAGCGGCAACAAACATGTGCAAGTATCGCATAAATCTATAACAGCAGCAAACATGTGCAAGAATCGCATAAATCTATAGCAGCAGCAAACATGTGCAAGAATCGCATAAATCTATAGCAGCAACAAACATGTGCAAGAATCGCATAAATCTATAGCAGCAACAAACATGTGCAAGAATCGCATAAATCTATAGCAGCAACAAACATGTGCAAGAATCACATAAATCTATAGCAGCAACAAACGTGCAAGAATCGCATAAATCTATAGCGGCAACAAACGTGCAAGAATCGCATAAATCTATAGCATATATCATACACGTGATCATACTGACTACATCCCAATGCCAAAAGACTTTTGGGTACCTACCACTGCCATCATACACATGGTCATCCTCATCACATGCCACTGCTACAAGATATTAGGGCACCTACCACAGCCAGCTATATGTCATGGCGATGCAACCAGACATTGGGATACCTACCTCTACCATCCTTATCACATGACAATGCTATCAAACTTAAGGGTACCTACCAATTACAACTTACACATGGTCATCCTTGTCACATGCCAAAGCTAAAGGACAATAGGGTACCTACCACTGCCAGCTATACCACATGGCAATGCTACAAGACTTCAGGGTACCTAACAGTGACACCATACACATCACATGCCAGTGCTAAAAGATATTAGGGTACCTACCACTGCCACCTTCATCACACTGCAAATACTATAAGACATCAGGGTACTGCTGATACCACTGCTGCCATCCTTTTCACATGACAATGCTACCAGACTTCAGGGTCCCTACCAGTGTTATCATACACGTTGGTCATCCTCAGCACATGCCAATGCTTCAAGATGTTAGGTCACATGCCACTGCCAACTTCTAATACTTAGTGATGAGTTTCCTAAAGTCCCCATCTCTGATGTCCCTGTATATGTAATAGACTCTGGACATCCCAGGTGAGATCTGATCTAATCCCTACACTCCGATCCATCCTGCAGCTTCTATCAGTGCCCAGGCACACGGGGCTCCCAGAGCACTCACCTCGAGCTCACAGGGGATCATGTCAGTGTGCGGAGCCCGCAGTAGTCCCAATGCTGGCTCTCGGAAACGCTGGGGAAGGGAGCCGCCCGTCGCGTCATTTCCAGCTTCTCTCTGCACGACTGGAAGTGACATGATGGCTCCTCCGAGATCAATCACCGCCATCTAGTGGATGGCGGTGATTGATTGACACTCTGTGAGCGAATCAGTGTCTTGAGGCGCAGAGCAAAGTGCCTCAAGGCAGGAATAAACCCTGCCATTGAAGCGTGACGCCTGCAATCATGTGAATGGGTGTCGTTTATGCGGATTCTTGTCCTGGGGGATACAACATGCCCAACCAGTGTAGAAACCTAGGACCAAAGCCGAACCTCCTCAGGACTTCCCACAAGTACTCCCATTCAATGGAATCAAAAGCTTTCTCCGCATTAAGTGAAGCAATTACTCTAGTTCCCCCGTTGCTATGGGAGGTGGCCAAGTTGAGGAATAACCTACATATATTAATATCTGTGCCTTTTCTGCGCATAAACCCCGCCTCATCCACATGAATAAGTTTCTCCAACACCTTAGCAAGATGGAGGGCCAAAATTTTTGCCAATAATTTGGCATCTGCATTAATCAAAGAGATTGGCCTATAAGAGGCACAATCCTCTGGGTCCTTACCCGGTTTGGGCACCAGTACCACTATTGCCTGGGACATTGAGTCCGGTAGGAAAACTGTGCCAAGAGGGAAGTAAATCAAGGGACCAACAACTCTTAGTAGAATAAAATTCAATCGGAATTCCATCTGGACCAGGAGCCTTCCCTGACTGTATAGAGCCCATCGGCTCCTGCACTTCCTCCAGAGAAATATCCTTATCTAGGTCGCTACATTTCTCTGAGTCCAGTGTGGGGAGCGTAATTTCGTCCAGGTATTGAGTCAGCTCGGCAGTGTCATAGGTCACCCTAGTAGAGTATAGCTCTTGATAGAATTGCAAAAATGTGTCACTAATCTCTGTGGGGGTAGTCAGTAATCTGCCATCGGCATCTTTAATCCTACCTAATCGAGTCACCATATATTGTCCCTTAGCCAGCCAGGCCAGCAATCTTCAGTTTTTGTCCCCAAATTCAAACACCCTCTGGGCACTATCCAGCATAGACTTTTTAGTGAGATCTATTTAAAGCAAAGATAACTCCCTCAAGGTGTATCGCCAGGACACATAATTAGCACTGTCTGGAGACACCACATAGGCCGCCTCTTGTTGTTGTGCCCGTTCCTCTAATTGCCTCAGAGATTGCATAGACAACCAGTTTTTTTTTTTTGCAGCTATCTGTGTGGTGTACTCCCCTCTAGTCCACGCATTGTACATTGTGAAGCACTTGAATCCCAAACGTAGTCCAAGGACCAAAAACCTACGAGGGAAATGTGTAACCAGACCGGGACATTGCCAAGTCCTACATAGGTAATGTAGGTATATTGTATCGGGCACAAACAGTGATCAGTCATAGAGATGCTGGAACAGTGTAAGTATACTATTAATCTTCGTCTGCTTGGACCAGGGGAACACACTTCAAGTCTGTTGCAGCCAGAGTGTAAAGAACCAAAGGTTTGAGAGTTAGCATCCCCATAGGTTACCTGCATTCCAGAGCATTGCATCAGTAACTTGGGGGAAAACCCCAGCTACTCCTCATCAGCCTCCTTATTCAGGTTACAGAACTCCAGAGACGGCAGGAACGGTAAAACAGGGAGCTATGCTAAAAGTGGGTTCTCATTACTTTTCTTGTAGTAATACTTAGCTGCACATACCCACATTATAAAGATGGCAGGATTTCCATCCACGTCATTACCGCAAAGGGGGTAATGCTTCCAGCCAGGCAGTGGCATCCTTGGGGCTGGTGAAGATCCTCATGGTCTCGCCATCAACCACCTGTAGTTTTGCCGGGAAAAGGATGCTGTATCTGATGGTATAGTCCGGGAACATCAGGAGCTTGACATTGCGGTAGGGTAATTCTCCCGCCACTTGTGCAGCTCTGAGCAGGTCATCCCTATCACAAAAATGAAGCAGCCTGTGAGGATAAAGTTGTGAGGAGGGCCCCTTTCCACTGTAAAGTACGATGAGAGTGGGGCTGCGGGTAATAGAGAACAAAGTAGTTCTTCCATGAATACCGTAGGATTCTTACCCTCCACTCCCTCCGGGAGTCCCACGATACGGAGGTTGTTTCTACGGCTCTGGTTTTTGCCGTCCTCCACTCTATATTCAAGAACCCTGACCTTCGTTTGCAAGGCCCGAATGGAAGCAGTGTGCTCAGTTACCGAATCCTCCGCACCCCCGACACGTTGTTCAGCAGCCGCGATTCTGTCATGGATCTTGTCTAGGTCTGGACGGAGCAAGCCCACATCCATCTGTACCGCTACTATCTTGGAGGTCAATGCAGTCTGGCATAGCTGCTATCACCTCCGGAATGCTGGGTGGCGCAGAGCCTATAGCCTCCTCGTGATCTGTCCGCGATGCCATATTGCAGAGGCGCGCTGGCAATTCCCGAGGTACAGGATATCGGACTGGCTCCAGCTGACACACGGGGGGGGGGGATTTAAGCTTCTTACCCCGCCTCTAAAATCCAGGAGTCTTGGAAGGCATCCAGAGTCCACAAAGTAGTAGAAATACACAACCACACAACCAAGTTTGGATAATAATTCGGAGGACACAGCACCCATGGTTGCCAGAACAGTGTCAGATTTTGATTTGTCTGACCACAGCACAGTTTTCCACTTTGCAACAGACCATTTTTAATGAGCTTTGACCCAGAGAAGATGTGAAGTTTCTGGATCATGTTCAGATATTGCTTATTTGCATGCTAGAGCTTAACCTTGAATTTTTGGATGGCACAGCAAACTGTGTTCACAGACAGTGATTTTTTGGACTTATTCCTACGCCCATGTAGTGATGTCCATCACAAAATCTTGCCTGTTTTTAATGCAGTGCCATCTGAGGGCCTGAAGATCATGTGCATCCAATGTTGCATTTTGGCCTTGTCTCTTGCACATACAGATTTCTCCAGATTCTCTGAATCTTTTGAGATTATGTACTGTAAATGATATATTAAGTGTTTCCAAATTACGTTGAGGAACATTATTCTGAAATTGTTCGATAATTTTTAGATGCAGCTTTTCTCAGATTGGTGAACCTCTGCCCATCTTTACTTCTGAGACACTCTGACTTTCTAAGATGCTCTTTTTTTTTACCCAATCTTGTTACTGACCTGTTGCCAATTAGTGTAATTGCAAAATGTTCTTCCAGCTCTTTCTTGTTAGTATGACTTACTTTGCCAGCTTTGTGTAAATGCCCGTACACACGATACGAAAGTCTGAAGAAAATTTTCACCCAACTATCTGCTGATTTTCGAATCATTAGTATGGTGCTTTCGAAAACCGATTCCGATTTTTTCGTACGACAAAAGCTTGATGTGCAGTCTATAAAATTTTAATCGTACGTGAACACAACGTCTGATTTTTGTTCAATTAGTATGGTTTTCATCCGAAAAAAAATTGTAAGACCAAGAATACGCATGCTCAGAAACAAAAGAATATACACAAAACTATTCAACACATTGGGGTTGATTTACTAAAGCTGGAGGGTGCAAAAACTGGTGCAGCTTTGCATGCTAGCCAATCAGCTTCTAACATCAGCTTGTTCAATCAAGCTTTGACAATAAAACCTTGAAGCTGAGTTTCTGTGTGGAGCTGCACCAAATTTTGCACTTTCAAGCTTTAGTAAATCAACCCCATTGTGTCACTTCTGAAGTTGAATTCTGTCATATGAGAATGTTCGTATAGTGAGTAACCCCTTCACTTTCGACATGAGACTAGCATGCAACAAAAAACAGACGACCGTTCGTCTGAAAATCTGATCGTGTGTACGAGGCTTTAGACTTGCCCCAACTTTTCTGAGATGTGTTGCTGCCATCAGTTTCAAAATTTCCTTATTTTTTTTCCTAAAATGGTACATTTTCTCAGTTTATGCAATTGATATGTTTTCCACCGTGATTAAAATATGGATTTATGAGATTTGCAAATCATTGCATTCTGTTTTTATGAAGATTTTGCACAGCGTCCAAACTTTTTTGGAATTGGGGTTGTACTTCAGCAAAGCAACAGTACAAACAGTGGGCCAAATATTCTGGAGTGTACTGTCTATGCCGTGTCCCATACCATCCACAGGCAGCTGGCTTTATTGTGAGATACAATGAGCTATGAAAGACCAGAAATGCAAGCTTACACCCATACATAAACTGAGGTTGTGGGATACAAGTAGTTCTGCATGCGCACTGCAAGGATGAATTGCTAGTTAAGGTGTAAAGGAACAATAACGGAAAATTTAATTCAAATACTTACCGTAATTTCTCAATCGTTCATTGACAGACGCAGCCTCTCATTCTTGACATGTGGGGTTTATGCAGCTGTCACTAGGAGTGGGCTAGGCAGAAGAAGGTCAACTCAAAGCAAGCACAGCCCCTCCCAGGGGGTAGTCCTCACTCGCATAGCCCCTCCAGCCCTGCTTCAGAAAACCAGTTTCTTTTTCCTAGTGCAAGGAGTTGGACCTGGCTCCCTGCTGGGATCTGCGGTACCCCGTTGCCTTTTCTTTTCTTTTCTTTTTGCAAGAAAATCTGATAGAAGAATACAATCAAGCAGCCGGCTGGGTGACAGGCTGGATATCCTATATCCAGGGAGTCTCCCCAGCGCGGCCGACGGATGCGAGCTGACCCTTAGCTGTATGGGGGGGTCGGCCGCGTCGGGCCTCGTTCCGTGCGAGGCGGCCGGCGGGTTAAACGTCCGGGCACCCTGTGTCCATGTCACGGGTGCCGCATGGCCGGCAGCTCCCCCCGTTTCAGCAGGGTGGCAGGACTGCCCCGGGTGGCTACCTGCTGCACCCGTCCAGAGCGGTGAGTATGATCCCCCCCACCCCCCCTCTCTCTCGAAGGGCGGGGGGATTAGGGGGGGTGATGGCCGGTGCCCTCCGTTTTTTCCCTGTTTAGGGCCGTTCGGGTCCGTCCGTTTGTTCGTACCAGAGCTGTAGCCTCCCGGTCTGCATGGGTCCCTCTGTGGTAGCGGCCGCAATCCTCCTGTACCGACCGCATGGTCGCACGGCCGCCATTTTCTTGTAGCCGGCCGCATGTTGTCCGTAGCGGTCGCTATTTTACAGTGGCCGACGGCACCGTTCGGCCTCTAGTGGCTATGGCGACCATTTTGGTGTGGTGCATGTATGCTGAGGGGCGGCCCTGCTTCTCCTAGCACGCTTACAGGCCGGAAGAGAGCTCTCTACATGTGGGGATCATGAGCAGAGGGACAGGCAGCTACAGCAGCACAGCTCCTGGGGCGGTGGGTGAGTCCTGGGAACCTCTGAGGGCCCCAAGGCGGCGACTGTGGGGGGCGGTTTGGCTACTTCCGGTGTCACACGGGGTGCGGGCTATGGCAGCTGAGGCTGGGGCTTCCCAGCCAGGGGTCTCCGGTGGGGACCAGGCGGCTCTTGGACCGGTGGTCCCGCGGCACACCTTGACGGCCCTCCTGGAGGGGTATTTCTCCCGGGTAGAACCGATCCGTGACCGGGTGGCGATCAAACGTCCACCTCCTCCTCAGTCCTGTGGGGAGGACTCGGAGCCGGAAGGGGGCTCCGCGGTGTCGGGGACCCCCCTAGAACTGTCGGAGGGTGAACTCGGGGACCCCACGGATGAAGAGGAGGAGCCCTCGGGGGACGCTGCGGCTCGTGAACGGGCTCTGATGGGGTCCTTGGTTTCAACGGTACGTGAGATGCTGAAGCTGGGCCCGGCTGCGACCCCGGGGGTGCCGTACGCTTTTGGGTCGCATAAGCCGGCTCGGGCGCCTAAGGCGTTCCCCTTTTTGTCATACTTTGATCAGTTTGTCTACAAGGAGTGGCGATGACCTCAGGGTTCGTTCGCCATGCCAAAACGTTTTTCTGTGCATTATCCCTTTGACGATACCTTGCTGCAGAAGTGGAAGTCCCCGACGGTGGATCCATCGGTGGCCCGACTGAACAAGGCGACCACTATCCCGATGGAGGGCTCTCCATCTTTCAAGGACCCAGCCGACAGGAGGACTGAGGTGTCCAAGGCCATGTTCCTGGTCGCGGGGTTGGCTATGCGGCCGTTGCTGGCGCCTGCGCTGGTGGCTCAGGCGCTTACGGGATGGGCGACTATTGTGCACCAAGCTCTGGTGACTCTCCAGGCCCCTCCGGAACCTGTGCAGATGGCAGACCAGTTGATTCAGGCACTGAAGTATCTCTGTGATGCGGCCCTCGATATGGCCCCCATGCTGTCAAAACTGTCCATGTTCGCAATCGTCATTAGACGGCTGTTATGGCTGCGTTGCTGGTCAGAAGACCAGTCATCAAAGAAGGGCCTTACGGACCTGCCTTTTGAGGGGGGTCGCCTTTTTGGGGCTTCCCTCGATGAAATCATCAAGGATTACATTGGGGGGGAAGAGTACTTTTCTTCCGGAGCCCAGGCGGGGCAAGGAGTCCCGGCGCAGGGCGGGTCTTTCCTTCTTTGTGCAAAAGAGGTTTTTTCGTGCACCACACGCCTCGAACAAGGGTTCCCAGCCCGCCAAGGCCCCCGCAGGGGGCCAGAAGCGTTCCTGGCAGCGTAAGTCTGAAAAGGCAGAGGAGAAGTCCTCCTCCGCATGATGGGGTGCCCCCCACCTGCGGTTCGGGTGGGGGGACAGCTCTTACGGTTCGCGGACCGGTGGACCTCGCGCATCTCGGATCTCTGGGTGCACGAGGTGGTTTAGTCTAGGTACAAGATAGAGTTCCGTACCCAACCCCTGGACAGGTTCTTCGCCTCCAATCTGAGGTTTCCCCCGGAACGGCTGCAGGAACTGTTTGGGGCCATGCACGCTCTGCTCCATCAGGGGGTAATTGTCCCGGTTCCGGCTGTGGAACGTTTCCGCGGTTTCTATTCCAAGCTTTTTGTGGTTCCGAAAAAAGAGGGGGTCAGGCCTGTCCTGGACCTGAAGGCTCTTCTTTGTGAGAGCGCGGAAATTCAGAATGGAATCTGTCCGCTCTGTGGTGGCGGCTCTTTGGCGAGGAGATTTCCTGGCCTCCCTGGACGTATTTACACGTGCCCATATGTGTACACCACCGGCGCTTCCTGCGCTTTGCGGTGGGGGATCTCCACTACCAGTTTGTGGGCCTTCCGTTCGGTCTGGCCTCAGCCCCTCGGGTCTTCACCAAGCTCTTGGCTCCGGTGCTGGCTCTGCTGAGGCAGAGGGGCATAGCAGTGGTGGCATATCTCGACAATCTACTCTTGCGGGAGGAGTCTGCCTTGTTGGAGAGTCTGGACATCACCCTTGGTTTCCTGCAGGACTTCGGCTGGGTGATCAACCTTCCGAAGTTGGTGCTGGCTCCGTTGCGATGGTTGGAATACTTGGGCTTGGTCCTGGATACGGAGTGGGCGAAAGTGTTTCTCCCTGCCGCAAAGGTTTTGACTCTCCAGGGGGCGGTGCGGGCCCTGCTGTCTCAGTTGAGGGCCTCTGTCAGGTTTTGCATGCTGGTGTTGGGGCTGATGGTCTCCTCTTTTGAGGTGGTGCCCTATGCCCAGAGTCACACCCGGCTCCTGCAGCGGGCAATCCTGCTGCGGTAGGACAAGTCTCCGCTCTCCCTGGATCGGGTGATCAGCCTGGATCACCGGACTCAAAGCTCCCTCACCTGGTGGCTACGGGCCCCGACCTTGGAGCAGGGGAAGTCGTTTCTTCTCCTGGACTGGACGGTGGTCACGACAGATGCCAGCCTGCTCGGCTGGGGAGGGATCCTGGGGCGGTTGCCCAGGGCTATTGGTCTCCGGAAGAGTCCCGATCAATGTGCTGGAACTGCGGGTGATCAGGCTGTGCATCTCCCACTGGTCGGGGAGGCTGCACGGGCATCCTGTTTGGGTCCAGTCAGACAACGCCACGGCGGTGGCTTATGTGAACCATCAGGGCGGAACGAGAAGCGTGGCAGCAGCGGCAGAAGGGGCCCACATTCTGCGGTGAGCAGAGCTTCACAAGCCGGCACTCTCCGCCGTTCACATCCTGGGCGTAGAGAACTGGCAGGAGGACTATCTCAGTTGCCAGAAGCTGGATCAGGGAGAGTGGTCCCTGCATGCGGAGGTGTTCCGCCAGATTTGTCAGAGGTGGGGCACGCCAGATGTGGATCTTCTGGCATCCCGGCTCAACCGGAAGGTGCAGGCCTTCGTGAGCAGAACAAGGGATCCGCTGGCGGACGCCCTCGTGGCTCCGTGGTCTCCGTGACAGACGCAGCACCCGCCCCTCTTTGTTTGAGTTTGTACTGCTTGCTAGGAACTGGTTTGCTGAAGCAGGGCTGGAGGGGTTATGCGAGTGAGGACTGCCCCCTGGGAGGGGCTGTGCTTGCTTTAAATTGAACTTCATTCTGCCTAGTCCATTACTAGTGAAAGCTGCATAAACCCCACATGTCAAGAATGAGAGGCTGCGTCAATGAACTCAGAGAAAAGGATTTTACGGTAAGTCAAAAAATCCTATTTTTCCTTTCCTGACAAGCTCCATGGCAGCACAGCTGGGTATAGGCTTCCCCCCCCATGCCTCCAGGACTTAACTGATATAAATTTGAGCCCTCCTACAGCCTCAGTGTTCTGTAACTTGTCCTACCAAGCTGGGTGGGATCTGTGCTGCCATTGAGCTTGTCAGGAAAGGAAAATTACGGTAAGTATTTGAATTCAATTTTCCCTTTTCCTGACGGCTCCATGTCAGCATAGCTGGGAACTAACTAGCCAAACAGGGGAGGGATAATGCTACACGCTCCTCAATTCTGGTTAAAAACAGAAGCCAGGGTGCCTCTGCTAAACTTAACTTTCATTAAGGCTTCCTCTATACAGTAGTGAGCCCCAAACGTATATATTTTGGTGTACACGTAGCTGCCTTGTAGATAGTCTCAAACACTCGGCCTGCTGCCACTCTCAAAGTCGAGACCTTTCTAGTGAAGAGTGCCGTGAATCTCCTTGCATGGCCAATCCTTTTAACTTGTAGGCCAAGGAGATGAGCTTCACCAACCAAGAGGCAATAATCTTGTTGGAAGCCATGAAATTATGTGATCCACCTGGAATGACAAAAAGATGCTCTGACTTCATAATTAAGTCACCTTGATTAAACATTGCAAAGCTTGGCCCATATCAGATGGGCTAATTTCTTAAGAACTCCCCAAAAGGAACGTAGGAAGGACAACCTCTTGTGTGATATGGACTGTGAATGTCAGTTCAGGCACAAATTTGCGCATTGGCATGAGTACCACCCTGTCAGGGAAGTACGCGAGTATGGGTTCTTTAAACCCCAAGGCCGCCAATGCTGTCTCTCTTCTGGCTGATGTAATTGGTAATTGCCACCAGTAAAGCAGTTTTCAGTGAGAGGTACCACAAGTTGATTGAAGGCATCTGATGAAAAAAAACATTCAACCTAACGGGAGATCCATTTCAGAAACAAATTCGAGATTTCAACCAAATTGCATCTTGAAAAACAATTAATTGTTGGATGCCCACTGTATGCCGGTGAAGGCAGAGATAGGCAAAATGTGTGCCTATTACATACTTACGCTTAGACCTAAATAAAGCCCCGCCTGCAGAAATTTCAGAACAGACTTCTGAAGAGTCCAGTGTAAAATCTTGATCAGCAGTAATCCTGCAAATGTATGCCATATTCTACTATAAGCACTATTTTCATAAGAGTATTCACAACTAGTGTTGAGCGAACCCGGACTGTAACGTTCGGGTCCGTACCGAACTTTTGGGTGTCCGTGGCACGGACCCGGACCCGGACATTTCAAAAATCGTTCGGGTTCGGTCCGGGGTTCTGCTATTTTACTCCACGTGTTGAGAAGCTGCAGGGCAGCCAATCAACAAGTGTTTCACTGGTTTGCCCTTAGAAGCCATCACAGCCATGCCTACTAATGGCATGGCTGTGATTGGCCGGTGCATCATGTGACCCAGCCTCTTTATAAGCTGGAGTCACAGTGCTGCAGTCACATGCTCCTTGGGTTAGTGTAGGGAAAGGTAGCTGACTGCGTGAGGGACAGATTTGAGACATTTTAAGACCTGATCCTGCATCCTGAGATAGATTACTTTACTACTGCTGTCTGTGCTGTTGCTCTGAGGACAGA
>BLSH010173590.1:188384-213778 GCA_018402905.1 Glandirana rugosa | reverse complement strand
AGGAGGATTACTCACAGTTACTAGCTGAGGGAGACGGACATTCTAGTTTAGAAGAGACTTCAGGGTAAGCAGGTCGTATGCTGTCCGAGTCCAACTACCGAACCCAGAACTCTCCGTCTCCAATTACCTAGAGTTTACAAAACATTTTCAACACTTATCTCAACTCGCTTGGAGACCTTCAAGCCCAAGACGACCAGGCAGGCTTGAAGCCCTGTTCCAGGCCCAGGCCTGCCTTGGGCTTGCTAGCGTGCCTGTTGCTTGGGGTAACTTTAGTTACCACTGGGCTTGAAAATACGTGTTTTTACCGACATTGTTCAGGACCTGGTTCGTTGTCCGTGCGATCGTTCGGGTTCCGTCCGGACCCGGACCTTGTCCCGAAGTTCGGACGGACCAGCAGAACCCGAACTTCCAGAGGTTCGCTCAACTCTATTCACAACTTTTACAAAACATTTGAGATCCATTAACCTCTGCCTCTCAAGACCCAAGCCATCAACCTGAGCCTGTCGTATGCTGGACGAATGGGACTTCAGAGAAGATTTGATCTTACAGGCAGAGGGAGTCGATCATTGACACTCATTAGGAGGAACAGAGGGTACCAAGGCCACAGCCTTAGCTGGAAGTTAAGAATCAGAGGGGGCATCAGAAAGGTATGCATGGTCTTGGAGATCCACTCTGCAATCAGTACCTCCACCCCGATTGCTTGTGGATTCTGGACCCTGGAATAGAAGTTCAGCAACTTGGTGTTGACTGGGGATGTGAGTGGGTCTACCTCTTGAAGAAAATAGCAAGCTCTGTTAGTTCTCGAAAGACTTGAAGTAGTCTGTACCATCCATTGTCATCCAGACATGTCCTGGATAAAAAGTTTGCCTGAAGATTCTTCTGACCAGGCACATAGGCCACAGATCGCTGCAGAGGATTAACTTGAGCAGATTCTAGAAACAGAGAAACCTCCTTCAGGAGGGAGAGATTGAGCATTGCTTCCAGATGTAGGCATTGTACTGTCTGTTTAACATCACCAGCACAGATTCACCCCAGATGAGGTGACTGAAGGCTAGGAGCCTGAAATGCTGCTCTCAACTCCAGGATGTTGGACACCATCTTGGACCCTTGAAAAAGACCAGTGACCCTGAGCCCATTGCTCTTGAAGTAGGGCTTCTATTCTACTTTACTGGTGTCTGACTTTACCACCAGCCACTAGGTCAATCTGAAGGGAATGACATTGCAGACGATTTCATTTTTCCAACCACATGTTTAGGCCACTCATGCAGAACTTGACTTGAACAGGGTGAGAGTTCAATTGAGCCTACCTGAGCTGCTGGAGCGAGGCTATTTCTACGGCTTAATCTGAGACGTGAAAGATCTCCAAGTAAGGCCAGAAATGCTTGCCTTAAAGGACCAAGTGTCCATCATCAATGCTATACCTATGTCCACAGAAGAGTCACAAAGTGCCCATAAGGCATGTATGGGTGGCACAATCCTAAAATACAAGAAGCATCCTGACATGGAGCTCTTTGCTGACTTGTTGGATTATGTGCTGGCTTACCAGTTTTACCTGGACTCCCACCCAGAAATTCATAGGTTAACCCCTCTGAAGTGAGTGTGGAAACTGACTCTTGAGCTTCGGTCTCCTTTACTTCAACAGGTGTTCCTCTTGAGGCGGGAAGGCAAACTGACCATATTAAATTTAGGCTTGACCTTCCAAGATGAAGAACAACTCAGTTATTGAGTACGTCCTTAAAGGCCATCTTCTGGTATTAAGGTCATGTAATTGGCCAGTTCGACAAGGGACACCCACTGACCAAAAGAATGCTCCCAAATCCTGGACAACTTTCTGTTCAAAAGGGCATAACTGCCATCCTGCTGTGACAACATGCTCCAATCTTGTAGAACGAGCACTTAAGTCAGCCACTATAAGGGAATTGTCAAGCTGTCCTATGGAGGCACTTGAAACACTTCCACAGCTTTGTTCTATTTAAAGGCTTTCCCCAACCTTACAAAGGGTGCAATAAAAAATTCTGGACAAAGGTCATCCTCATCTTCCTGTTCAAAAGAGACTGAAGAGGACTGATTGGCTTGAGAAGGATTTGAGATCAGTTTTAATGGCCCTGAAAGGAACAATGTACATTGCCAGAATAGATGGCCCTTGCAGAAGATGAATTCAGCAATTCCTTTAGAGTGTCTTGAGCACATAATTAATTGTGACAACTTGGTTACCATCATCTTAATCACTGTCTGCCCGAACAAAGTAGGAATCATATCTTCAATCACATCTTCTTGGGAAGAATCTGACAAAGGTTAATTTGCCTGAGGGGTTTTGAGACTGCTCATTGGCACAATATATGACCCCTTCGCGGAGTGAGTGGAGCAACTCCTTTAGAATGTATTGGCCACGTGTTCAATGAACACAAACACCTGGCAGGTGTGGACATCTTTATGCCTGGCTGCTTGAACAAGCAGGGCTTATACAGTCATGCTCATCCGTCTATTCTTTTTGGAAAATTCAGAAGATGGTTTGCCTGGAAGGCTAAGAGGTTGCTCACCGATAGAAAAGACAACCCTTTCACAGGATGAGTGAAACACTCCTTTAGAGAGTATTAGCCTCATGTGACAATCGGTTAGGTGTCTTATCCATGGTTGCTTGAACAAAGCGGTATTCATGCAGTCATGACCATCCGGAAACTCAGAAAACAGGCTGTTTCGCCTGGTATGGCTAGGCAGCTTCTCATTGCCAGAGCAGAAAACCCTAAGATTGGATTCACACCCGTCTGGTGCGAATTCCAGCCTGTCTGCTGCCGTCCTGTCCGTTCCCACAGTGCAGCAGCTGCGGGGGGAGGGAGGTGGAGTGGCCACGAACAGGGGAAAGTATCCCCTTTCAGTGCGGAGTGCATCTCCGTGTTAGATGCGCTCCCATTGAACACAACGGACTGGGAATTCGCACCGCACAAGTTTTTTGTGCAATGCGGAGTGCGAATGCACCGGACATATGTGAACCGGACACATTGAAAACAATGTGTTTTCAAGTGTCCTGCGAATTGGATTCTGTTTAAGCCGCATCCAATTCGCATAAGTGTGAACCCAGCCTAAAGGGTGAGCAGAGACCACTCCTTTAGAGTGTATTGCCAATGTACTTTTGGATTGCGGCACCCTATTAGGTGTCATCTATGTCCCTGGCTGCTTGAGCCAGTAGGATACACACTGTCATACCCATCCACGTATTCCTCTTATAGAGTCTGAAGAGAGATGTTTGCTTGGGAAAGCTATGAGACTGCTCATTGCCAGAGCATATAACCCCTTCACAGGGTAAGAGGAAACACTCCTAAGTGCATTTGCCACTTGTTTAATAAATATGACAACCTGTTCGATATCATGATCCTCATCTCTGGTTGCTTGAACAAAGCAAGGAGTCATACAGTCATGTTCATCCCTGTCTTCTTTAATGAAGAGCCTGAGAGGGCTGTTGTGTTTGGGAAAACCCTGAGACTGTTCATTACCAATATACTGTAGATAACTCTTTCACAGGGTTTTGTGTGCCACTTAACAAAGCAGCCCCAAAAAAAAAAAAAATTTAATGCAGTACAATAGTTTGCTCAGTAACAACCCTAAGGCTAGGTATCCACCATTGCGACCACAAAGACGCACGATTTAGAGTGCGACAGATGCGACCCTGAGTGCAGTGCAGCCCTGATCCAACTCTACACTCTCTGGATCAAGCTGCATCAAAATTCGGAACAAAGTAGTGCAAAACCCTTTTTTGGAATCGCTGTGACTTGAGTCGCACCAATTAGAATGGGGGCCGTAGAAATACATAGATTTTGACTTGTAATGCAACTTCACATGTGTCAAGTCGCACAACAACTTTCAGTAGTGGAAACAGTGGCCTAAGGCTTAACCACAGCTAGAGGGAGACTGAGCTTCATCTACCGCCCTGATCAACAGGTGGCTAATGAGCCAACTCTGCACTGCAGGATCAGGACACAATCAAAGTTTTGTTCAGAACAACAACAAGGTAGTAATTTGCAAGAGAATTACATTATTCTGCGATGTACACAAACCACCCAAGGGAATTGTAGACACATCATCCACAACAGGTGGCTCCTCTACCTTCCCTGGGAATGCTGGTCTTTGAGAGGGTTGGCACAATGGCACAAGTAAAGCAAACATGAGAAGCCACCAACAGGTTAATGCCATGTGTGAACAGACAAAGTATTACTTTGTGCACCTGTTATGCAGAGTACTCCCCATGGAGGAGCTCAGGGTATGCATAGCGGCTGCAATGAGCAAGGCACAACAATTCCCAGCAATGCAGCTTTCATTTGGATACAAAGCATTTTTATCTTTAGCTCACCCAACCCCCGACTGTAACACCAGCACAGCGGGGGTGCGCGTGCCTAGGGGAGACTCTGCCGACACCTCTGTCCACTTACCAAGAACCCAGCGGACCCCAAACAAGGCTATTCGCCATTATATAAGACACCCCGAATACCAGCAGCGGGGTTCCCTGGATTATGGGTCATTTAGCTGAGACACCAGGGACTGCATCCAGTCAAATCCACATGCATGGATGGACGGCCAGCCCTTTAGACCACCCAGGTAGAGGAGCACACCTGCGCATAGGAGGAAAAAAAAGAATGCCGAGGCTGTAGGTGGGCTCAAATTTATATGAGTTAAGTCCCGGAGGCATGGTGGGGTGGAGCCTGTAACCAGCTGTGCTGCCATGGAACAGTCAGGAAAAAAAGATTTACTTACCTGCTCCTCCCTGCTACTAGATCAGTCCCTGCAGCATGATCTCCCCACACTCAATCGATCTAGGATCCTGACATCAAGACCAAAGCAGGGTCCATAGCCCTGCATTGGATATGTTGACGCAGAACAGTCCACTGCCAGAGTGTGGAGGAGCACCATCTGCCAGGGGAGCTGAGGATCAGGTAAGTAAATGTGTTCCTCCTCTACCCTACAAAAAAAAAGAAATCAAGCCGTGCAGTGCAGGTGAAACCTACTGCATGGAATAATTTTACATTTTCCTGAAGTTGGACTTTAAATCTAGGCTAACAGCTGAAAGTACAGTGAGGACTGGGCACAGATTCCATAACTGCACAGCAAAGATCAGTATTTATGTGGCATCTCATGGCATAGGAACCACGAAGGATAGATCTGAAGTAGAAGCCCATCTAGAAAGAGGAGAGAGTCTGGCAGGAAGGTTTGAAGTTATATTTGCTTTGACAGATGAACTCCAGGACAGTGGTTAGGACTGGCTGGCTGACACTTCTTTAAGGTTAAGTTCACGTTTAGGAGCATGCTACACTCATATTTAGGGTGATATGTAACCTGCTCCTTTGCAGCAACCACCCAGCGCCAGTGCTCCCCACATTGTAACAGTTTGCAGGGGATCTTCTCCCTGCACCCGGTGTCACAATTTGAAAAACAGCATGGCCACCCACCTGGACATGTATTTTTAATCACTATTTCCCATTAAGGAGTTAGACTACAAGTACCATCAGCCATTGCTGCAGACAGCTTGTAGTTATTAGGCTCCGTTCCCATCTCTGTCGCCGTGATTCTGCCCACGATTCGCAATAGCAGCAAATCGTGGGACGTCCGGCCATGGCCCGTCAATTCCAATAGCACCCCAAACGCATTGTGATTTTCCCACAATTTATCTAACGACAATCACGGTAAAAATGCCCGACCAGAAACGAGGGACACCTGTCGTCCAAAAAAAGTACATCAGCTTCTTTTGGGCGACAGGCGTCCCACATTTCTGTTCTGGCGTTTTTACCGCGATGTCTCCCCCATACGCCTAGATGTGAATGGAGCCTTAATGAATTGCGAGGGCGCTGGTGAGCGCTCTCATAGTTTATTAATCTTCCTGCCATTCAGTAACTGCCTGCCCGTATCAGAGGTACAGGAAGACAGTGCACTGAGAGTGTGCAGGATACAGACATTGCACCCACGATCTACTGATAGCAGGATGCTTGCCTTGACCCCGTTTGATCTTCGCCCCGCTGACCCCTGCTTTCCATCACCACCCTTCTGCCTGCTCCTTGTAGTTCCGCTGCCAGACCGTTGATGAACTTTGCTTGTACCTGACTATTCTCCTGACTGCACCGCCAGCTTGTTGCCGACCCAGCCTGTACCACCACTCTACTACTAGCACAAGTCCGGAGCTACCACGTCAGTTGTCACCGGTGACCAGATCAACCGTCGTGCCATCCTTACTCCTGAACCACCTGTCTTCTCTACCAGGGGTTCTTGAATCAGGGTCCCAAGAGAGGTTACCCCTGCATAAGTCAGACTCCACCACCAGGCACGTGACAGTAACGAACAGCCATGTCTGAGTCTGCACAGGGGCCCTCTCCTATGGACGATCTTTGTTTACACCTGGCTGGCCTGACCCAGGCCATCAAGACCCTACAGAAAGGCTACACCCGGTTGGAAGAACGGGTGCAGGAGCTCGATCCAGCCACGCCCCCCGGGGACAGTCAGTCTGCCGCTCACACCCTGGTGGCCCTGCCATCGGAGCCCAGGGTCCCTCTGCCTGAGCGGTTTTCAGGTGACCACACCAAGTTTCAGTCCTTTCGGAACTCCTATGAGCTATACTTTGCACTCCAGCCCCGCACCTTCTCCTCGGAAACCACTAAGGTGGGCCTGGTGATCTCCCTACTACTAGGAGAACCCCAGTCTTGGGCGCACCGACTACTGGAATAGAAGGCCCCTGCAGTCTCCAGCCTGACTCTGTTCTTCCCTACTATGGCTCTGCTCTACGAGGATCCTGACCAAGCCCCCACCGCGGAAGCAGCACTCCATGCACTTCAGCAAGGCCACCGAACAGCGAAAGATTATGTTGCTTAGTTCAGGAGCTGGAGTACTGGCTCTCCGCCATCAGTTCCGGTTGGGCCTCTCTGACCCACTAAAGGATGAGCTGGCTCGTGTAGGGGTACCCCACACCCTGGATGCCTTATTCAATCTCTCCAACCAGACGCCTTAGAGAGCGCAGAGCCGAGAGAACTGCAAGGCCCTTGCGGCCTACCTGGATGCTACCCCAGGTACCCAGTTACGCCAGTCCTGCTTCATCGGCTTCACCAGCAACACATGACTTACCGGAGCCCAGACCACTGGGCCTTCTCCGCCCGTCTCTTACCCCCGAAGAAAGGCAACGTCGCTTGAGCGACCAACTGTGTCTATACTGTGGAGAACCAGGCCATGTAGTGAGAGCTTGCCCAGGCAAACTCAGAAGGGGTACACCATCCCCCGGTGGCGACTTGCCAGTCCCTATGAACACATCCGCTCACCTCACTCTCCCGCTCTCTCTCCAGCTTCCTGAAAGGAATATACTGGTTACCGCCATCATTGATTCTGGTACTTGCAGTGGGTTCATTGACCAATCCTTCACGGCCTGGCACCAGATCCCCTTGCGACCTAAATCCCACGGGATGGTCCGATGCCTAGCCGACGGAACCGCCATCAAATCGGGCGTTGCCTGCCACTAATCCTGAGGGCCGTCGGAAGCTCCTACTCCTGGATGTCATTGCATCTCCATTAATCCCCATCATCCATGGCCTACCGTGGCCGCAGGCCCATAGCCCCTGCATCAATTGGGCTATCAGCAAAATCAAGTTCGTCTTCCTACTGTCTCCAGCACTGCATCCCAGGAACGTAGGAACCAAATCCAACGTTGTTCAGCCTGAACACAGGCTCGGATCCAGATACCCGTCTGTTGGTTCCCTCAGTTTACCACACCTTCCTAGACATGTTCAGTAAAAAGGGGGCTGAGCAGCTGCCACCCCATAGGCCATACGATTGTCCTATTGAGCTCCTTCCGGGGGCCGAGGTCCCTTTCGGGGGGATCTTCCCCCTGACCGAGTTGAAACTAGCAGCACTCAAGACCTACTTGGATGAGGATCTGGAGAAGAGCTTCATCCGACCCTCCACGTCTCCTCGTGGAGAAAAAAGTTTACACCCTGAGACCCTATATCGATTACAGGGAACTCAATAAGATAACGGTTAAAAACTGCTACCCTCTGCCTTTAGTCCCGGAGCTCTTCCAAAGACTCAGAACAGAGACAGTGTTCACAAAATTGGACCTCCGTGGGGCCGATAACCTTGTCAGCATCCGGGAGGGCGATGAATGGAAAACCGCCTTCCAGACATGGTTCGGACATTTCGACTATTTAGTAATGCCCTTTGGACTATGTAACGCCCCTGCTATGTTCCAACATCTTGTGAAAGATGTGTTTAAAGACTATTTGGACTTATTCGTGATCATCTATCTCAGTGACATCCTGATATTTTCTTCCATCCTGGAAGAACACCGCAAACATGTCTCTTGTGTCTTCAGTCACCTTCAGCAGCATGGTCTCTATGTCAAAGCAGAAAAGTGTGTTTGAATGCTCAAGTATCCCTTTCCTGGGGCTCATCATCTCGATCACAGGCATCACTATGGCAGGTTGTAATTTATTTAATGCTTGGTTGTCCCACTACTATTATATTATGGTGGTTTACCCATTTTCTCAGGTATTATTTATAATTTGTATGCATTATCTTTACATTCCAATGCATGGACTGTAGGTCCATGTATTTTTTCTTAAATCAGGTGCCCTTGTGGGTAGTTTCTATAACTCATTTATTTGCACACTTCATTCCATGTTTGCTTGGTGGCTTTCCTCTCATTGCTTGTAGAGTGGATGTTAAACCCTGACGGGTCTCTTTGTGGGTTCATTCCACTGTGGTCTCTGCGTATCAGCGCCCCCAGCTGAATCTGTCCTAATTTGTGACACATGTAAGTTTCTTTCTGACTAGAATTCTAATCGTACCTTATGTATTGCAGCATTAAATGAGACATTAGTCCGTTCCATGTTCTGCACCTTTGTTTGTGCAGCATGGGATATGAAATTGTGTGTTTCTTAGCATTAGGCTATGTTTATTTCTCTTCAGGTCAACTTACGTATCCATGTCATATTATTCCATCCCAGCCTGGACTTTATGCATTTCCTGCAGTCGCAGAGTGCCGGGTCCCTTCTGGATCGCGGACTGATTGCATTTTTCTATGCATGTGAACTGGTGATTGCCCTGGTAAGTTGGTGGGGTTTTCTGGGGGGTTTGGAGTATGACTTCTCTCTAGGGGGATAGGGGGATAGCCCAATCACCATATATCAATACCTTTGTTATACTGAAATACGTTTTTTTATTTTGTATTTGATTTTTCTGCTGCTCATAATGTATTCTTTATTGTTAAAGCTTACATATATAGTGGTGGTTAATCAAATCCCCTGAGGAAGCCTGTGAAGGCGAAACATGTCGGGATAACAACTTGACCTGCCTACTGCACCACCATTTGGGTAACCCCCACCTATTCACCTGTACCATTAAGTTTTTAATATTTGCATTGTCTTTGTTGGATATCTTTTTCAACAAATAGACATTATTGTTAAAAATAAAGCTTTACCGTTTTTATAAATGTCTCTGTTTTGGACGTTATCCTCTTGCACCGCATAATCCTATCAGGGAACCCCGTTCTGCCCTACCAGTACTTATGCATTTGGGATGAGGTGTGTCTTAGATTTATTGTACTTAGAATGCCAAGGGGAAAACACAATATAAATCACTTCTTCAGGAAATTTATAAAAGGTTTCTCGGCCATTATTACACTGATCACGCAGCTCACTGAGCTGAACGCATGCTTCCAGTGGACTAAGGAAGCCCAAGAAGCTTTTGAGACCTTAAAAGGCACCCGTCCTAAAGCAACCTGATCCTGCCTTGCCCTTTGTCCTGGAGGTGGACGCTTCGGAGGTTGCGGTAGGGGCAGTACTATCCCAAAGACAAGGGGCTAAGGCCTCCCTACATCCTGTGGCATTCTTCTTCCACAAACTGTCCGCACTGGAGAGGAACTATGATATGGGAGACCGCGAGCTGTTAGCCATCAAAGCCGCACTGGAGTGGTGCTATTTGCTGGAAGGAGCCAGGCATCCTATCTTGATTTACACTGATCATAAAAACCTTGAGTACCTCAGAGCAGCAAAGAGACTCAGACTGCGCCAAGCCCGATGGGCGCTCTTCTTCTCTTGCTTCCTCTTCCACGTCACGTACAGGCCTGGGTCGAAGAATAGTAAGCCAGACGCCTTGTCTCGGATGTTCTGCAAATCTGGTGACTCTACAACTCCTGAAACTATTCTTCTCCCCATGAACTTTCTGCTAACACAAGGGGACCTATTGTCCCAGATTAGGCAGTCCTTAGCCCAAACCCCCCGACCAACTGATCCTAACCTGCTCATGAGAATTGGACTACTTTGGGACTGCAACAGGCTTTTCGTACCCGAAGATCAGCATCTAGCCATCCTTTCCTCCTGTCATGACCACAAGCTGGCAGGACACTTCAGAACCCGTAAAACCTCTGAGCTCCTCCTGCGCTCCTTCTGGTGGCCCTGAGCAAACAAGGACTGTAAAAAGTATGTGGGCTCATGCCTCACTTGCGCTCAGAGCAAGAATAGCCCAGCTAAAGCGTGGGGGCTACTGAAACCACTTCCCTTACCTGAGCGAGCATGGTCTATGATCTCCATTGACTTTATTGTCGAGCTACCACCATCCCAGGGCTACTCCACCATTTTTGTAGTAGTGGACCGATTTACCAAAATGGCTCATTTCCTGCCCATGAAAGGTACACAGTCTACTGCCGAAACTGCAAAAATATTCATTCGGGAGATAGTCAGACTCCATGGAATTCCCACAAGCATTGTGTCCAACCATTGTGTCCAACCATGGAGTTCAATTCACGTCCAGGTTCTGGAAAGCTCTGTGTGCCACTCTTGACATTGAACTTGCATTTTCATCTGCTTACCATCCACAGACAAATGGTCAGAGGACCAACCAAACGCTTGAACAGTACCTCCGCTGCTTATCCTCATTCTCTCAAGATGACTGTGTCTCTCTGCTGCCGTTGGCCGAATTTGCTTTCAACAATACCATTCATTCAGCCACCAAGCAGTCTCCATTCCTGGCCAACTACGGTTTTCAGCCAACGTTTATGCCTATCTGCAACTTTGAAAGCATGTTGGCCACGGTACAGGAAACAATTACATTTTTGGAGGAGAACAACAAACGCCTACAGGAAACCTTGGCCCAGACTCAGGAACACAAGGAAGTTTTTAACAAAGGGAGACAGGGAGAGTTGGATTTACAACCTGGGGAACAAGTCTGGCTCGGAGATGAACAACTTGAATTTGGCCTGCCCATCAAAGAAATTGGGACCCAGGTTTATTGGACCTTTTCAGGTGAGGAAGAAGATCAAGAAGTGGCCTACGAGCTGGAACTTCCACCCTCTTTACGCGTTCACCCAGTCTTCCACGTGTCCTTACTAAAACCCGCAGTCCCAGATCCCTTTCCTTAGCGGAAGACAGGCCCGCCAGGTCCAGTTATGATAGATGGCGAAGAGGACTTTGAGGTGGAGTCATTACTGGACGGCAGGAAGAGGGGTAGTTCCATCCAGTATCTAGTAAAATGGAGGGGCTACTGCCCCGAAGAAAACTCTTGGGAGCCCGAAGCCAACATCCACATGGATGAACTTATCCAATCCTTTAAGGATAACTATCCTGCTAAGTTTGCCCAGTTGGGCATCCGGAGGCTGCCCCTTGGGGGAGGCAATGTCAGGAAACAACCCTCTGTTCCAGGAAATCGGGTCGGGAAGCCTGTGCACAGCGTATATAGCGTGTGCGCGCACCTGTGCATCAGCGTTGGCGCCCAAACGGCCCATTTAAGCGGACAGCACCCTGCAACCAGTGCTGTCCAGTCTACAGCGTTTGGTGTACCTGAGATTCCCATTTACCTGTGCCTGTTCCTGTGACCGAGCTTGCCTTGACCCTGTTTGATCTCCGCCTGCACCAACCCCGGCTTCCCATGACCACCCTTCTGCCTGCTCATTTGTACTTCCACTGCCAGCCCGTTGATGAACTTTGCTTGTACCTGACTATTCTCCTGCCTGCTCCTCCTGTACTGCACCACCCGCTTGTTGCCGACCCAGCCTGTACCACCACTTTACTACCAGCACAAGGCCAGAGATACCACGTCAGTTGTCACAAGTGACCAGATCAAACCTTGTGCCATCCTCACTCCTGAAACACCTGTCTGCTCTACCAGGGGTTCTTGAATCAGGGTCGCAAGAGAGGTTACCCCTACATAAGTCAGACTCCACCACCAGGCACATGACACCCCCCAAGATTTTGTACGTTTGCCCACTGACAAAGAAATGAAGGGTCTATAATTTTTATCATAGGTGTATTTTAAATGAAAGACAGTATATCAAACAGAAAAAACCCATGAAACAAATGTTATCAAATGAGATGCAGTTCAGTGAGTAAAATAAGTATTTGATCCCCAAGCAAAACATGACTTAGTACTTGATGGAGAAACCCTTGTTGGCAAGCACAGAGGTAAGACATTTCTTGTAGCTGGTTACCAGGTTTGCACACATGTCAGGGGGGATTTTGGTCCACTCTTCTTTACAGATCTTCTCTAAATCCTCAAAGTTATTGTAAAGGCAGAAGGTTTTTTATCCTTATGCATTAACATAAAAATCCTTCTGTGTGCAACAGCCCCCTAATACTTACCTGAGCCTATCTCTATCCAGTGATGTACACAAGTGCCTCAGGCATGCGGAACTCCCGCTGCTGTCAAAGTCAGTTAGCCAATCAGGAGAGGGGGCTGGGGCCGAACCACAGCTCCGTGTCTAAATGGACACACAGAGCTGCGGCTTGGCTCGGGTGCCCCCATAGCAAGCTGCTTGCTGTGGGGGCACTCAACAGGAGGGAAGGGCCAGAAGCACCGACGAGGGACCTGGGAAGAGGAGGATCCAGGCCTCTCTGTGCAAAACCATTTCACAGAGCAGGTAAGTATAACACGTTTGTTATTTTTAAAGAAAAGAAAAAAAAAAAAGTCTTTAAAATCACTTTAAAGTGGATGTAAACCCTCACATGCTATGAATAAATTCGGTGCTCATACACAGCATTAATATACAGTGTTTCTTAAAGAAATAAAAATCAATCCAAAGTCGATACTACAATTATGAATAAAAAATTGCTACAAAGTTAATTCGATATTGTTAATTATCTCTGATGATGACACATGATATATAAACTCCCACTTCAGAGTTCATCCAATATTGGTTTAAAAAGAAATGCAAAACATGGTATATTCCTCCAATATTCCTGGGATAAGACAATTTGCACCACTTACCAGGTGTGTTGAATCACAGGTTATAGAGATCAAACACATTCAGACAACAAAGTATCCAACATGGCAATCCTTCCTTTCGTATCTGCTTAATGGAAGACTCCTAAATAATGCAGGCTGTGTCTTGTCAGCAGAGGGTCTCAAAGACACGAATCCTCTTATCAAAATATATCCCGGAATCATAGGATAAAGAACAAAGGCTTCACGGTGAAGCTTATCCAAAAGCTGATTTATTAAAAAATAGAATCACTTACACTTAAGATCACGGTAAAAAAATGGATTTTATTATAACTTACTGTAAAATCCTTTTCTCTGAGTTCACTGACAGACGCAGCTCTTCATAACACGTGGGTTTTATGTCGTCCTATCAGGAGTGACTAGGCAAAACAGAAATAAAAGCAACAGGGATAGGCTAGCCCCTCCCTGGGTGCCGTCCTCACCTGAGCATAAACCCCCTGCTGGCCAATGGAATTCAGTTCGTAGCAAGCAGTACAAACCTAATCAGAGGGGTGGGAGCTGCGTCTGTCAGTGAACTCAGAGAAAAGGATTTTACAGTAAGTTATAATAAAATCCATTTTTCTCTTACGTTCACTGACAGACGCAGCTCTTCATAACACGTGGGGACGTCCCAAAGCTGTGTCAAACTAGAGGGATGGGTGAAACTACAACAACTGTACCCAACAGAACCCTCTCGGAAGGTGCCAGACGCACCTACACTGCCGCCTGTAAAACTTTGCGGCCAAAAGCAGCATCCGCAGATGCCGAAACATCAACTTTGTAAAACTTAGTAAACGTGTGCACTGAGGCCCAAGTAGCCGCTTTGCATATCTGAGACACCGAAGCTTGGTGTCTGAATGCCCAGGAAGTACTAACTGACCTGGTGGAATGAGCTGTGACCGGAAAAGGGGGGACCTTGCCCCGAACCTCATACGCATGTGTCACGGTCTGCCTGATCCAACAGGAAATGGTAGCCAACAAGGCTGCCGAGCCCTTTTTGGAGCCCTCGGGCAACACAAACGAGTCAGACTTCCGAAAGGAAGCAAATGCACCCGTAAGCTCCTCGCCACATCCAAAGAATGCAACTCAAATTCCTTAGGATGTTTGGGGCGAGGGCACAATGAGGGAAGGACAATATCCTCATTCAAATGAAAAGAGGAGACCACCTTTGGAAGGAAAGAAGGTGGAAGTCGCAGCACCGCCTTGTCCTTATGAAGAATCAAGTACGGGGACTTGCAGGACAAGGCAGCCAATTCAGAAACCCGCCGCGCGGATGTGACAGCCACTAAGGCGGCTACCTTCTGCGACAAGAGAAACAAGGGAATGTCCCTAATCTGCTCATATGGTGGTCTCTGAAGCACAGAGAGCACCAGATTTAAGTCCCACGGTGCCATGGGCGGCTGAAACTGGGGAGCCACATGCCGTACCCCCTGTACAAATGTACAAATCAGCGAATGGGAAGCCAAAGGACGCTGAAAAAGGCCGAAATCTGACCCTTGAGTGTACCCTGCTGCAGAAAAGTCAGCACCCTGGACACCACGTAATATAGGCCTTCAAGGTCCTGTGATAAATCTTGCGCGAAGTGCACTTGCGCACCTTAAGCATAGTAGGGATCACTGAGTTAGCGACTCCCCGATCCCTCAGCACCTGGAACTCAATAGCCAAGCTGTCAGAGCCAGCGAGGGTAAAGCAGGGTGCAAGATGGGACCTTGAGACAACAGGTCTTTGCGAAGCGGAAGCCGCCAAGGGGCGTCCGCCACCATCCGAACCAGATCGGCGTACCAAGTGCGCCGAGGCCAATCGGGAGCCACCAGGATCGCCGGAATTCCTTCCGCCTCTATCCTGCGCAGAACTCGTGACAACAGCTTCAGAGGAGGGAAGACATATAGCAGCCGATACCGACCCCAAGGAGCCACCAGCACGTCCGTGGCAACCGCCAACGGATCTCTTGTTCTGCACACAAAGGTCTTTACCTTGTGATTGAACCTGGACGCCATGAGGTCCACCTCTGGTGTGCCCCACTTGCGGAAAATCTGGCGAAACACTTCCGGATGCAGGGACCATTCCCCTTGGTCCAAAGTTTGGCGACTGAGAAAGTCCGCCTGCCAGTTTTCCACTCCCGGAATGTAAATGGCGGAGATCGCTGGAACATGGCGTTCCGCCCAGCGGAGAATCAGAGCCGCCTCCACAGCTGCTGCGGAACTTCTTGTCCCGCCTTGATGGTTCACGTATGCCACGGCCGTGGCATTGTCCGGCTGAACCCGGACAGGGAGACCCCGCAGCCTTATCGATCAACGGGACAAGCAGAGCCTGATCGCTCTCAGTTCCAACACATTTATCGGAGGTCGAGCTTCCTGAGCCGACCACCGGCCCTGGGCAGACAACCGACCCAGCACCCCTCCCCAGCCCGACAGGCTGGCATCCGTCATTACTATCGACCAGTTGGGGGGAAAAAAGGATTTCCCTATTGTTAGAGCTGGGGCCCGAAGCCACCAAGTCAATGAACCCCGGGTCTGATGATCCAAGCAGATCAGTTTGTCCAGGGATAGAGGAGATTTGTCCCATTGCGACAAAATCGCCTTTTGTAGGAGCCGAGTGTGGCTCTGGGCGTACGGTATTGCCTCGAAGGAAGATACCATGAGCCCCAGCACCCTCATGCAGAACCGTAGGGGCGACCTCTGGCGTGACACCAGGGCCCGTACCGCCGCCTGTAACCCCAACAACTTGTCGGGAGGCAAAAACACCTTCGCCTGCACTGTGTCCAGAATCAGACCCAGGTACTCCAGGTGACAGGAAGGGGACAGCGAGGACTTCTGCAGGTTTATGAGCCAACCGTAGTCCCTCAAAGCGGACACCGTGATTCTCACGTCCTCCTCCAGGGACACAGCTGACTCCGCTCTCAAGAGCAGGTCGTCGAGGTACGCCACCACCACGATACCTCGTTGTCTCATCAGCGCAAGGACCGGAGCCAACACCTTGGTGAACACCCTGGGAGCAGAGGCCATCCCGAAAGAAAGGGCCACAAACTGGTAGTGCAGGTCCCCCACTGCGAAACGCAGAAATCGCTGATGGCTGAGACAGATGGGAACATGCAGGTAGGCGTCCTTGATATCCAAGGACGCCAAGAACTTTCCCTGATGCAAGGCGGCCACGACCGAGCATATGGACTCCATCTTGAACTTTTTTGCCTGCACAAAACAGTTCAGAGCCTTTAGGTCCAGTACCGGCCTGACACCGCCCTTTTTGGGCACCACAAAGAGGTTCGAGTAAAAACCACAGAACCTCTCCTCCAGAGGAACTGGCACGATCACCCCCTGATCCGCAAGAGACTGGATCGCGCCCAAAAGCTCCTCCCGACGCCCCTGAGGGAGTCTCAAGTTTGAGGGAAAAAAACCTGTCTGGAGGTAGAGAGCTGAACTCTATCCGGTACCCGGTGGACACCACTTCTAGTACCCACCGATTGGAGACACGAGAGGACCAAGTGACCGCAAACTCCAGCAACCGGCCCCCCACCCGAGAGATGAGCGGGGGCAACCCGTCATGCGGCAGAGGACTTACCCTCTGCCTTGCCGGGCTTACGCTGCCAAGTCCTTTTACCGGATCCAGCTGAGGCCTTACCGGACTTGGAGCCCGTCCCTGCCGTGCCGGGGGCACGAAAAAACTTCTTCTGCCCGGAAGAAACAGGGCACTGTCGGCGGCGAACATCCGCCGCTTGGGCTCCCCTGTGAAACTCTTAATGGATTTCATCCAGCTGCGGTCCAAACAAACGACCCCCCTGAAAGGGGAGATCTGTGAGTCCCTTTTTAGACGCCTGGTCGCCCCGACCAGGAACGCAGCCACAACACCCGCCTGATGACCACCGCAAAAGCGGAAATTTTGGATAGCATGGGCATGATATCCAACAGGGAATCACACAAGTAGTGTAACCCCTCCACCAGGTGATGAACCTTTTGCAATTCACCCTGCGCACAACTGCAACGCAGATTAGCGCACACGGAGGTGGCACACTCAGAAATGGATTGAGCCGCCATAGCAGACGCCAGAGTCGGCCGCATGGCATAACCTGCCACCAGAAAAATTGCTTTAGACACCGACTCCGTGCGGCGATCAGCCGCGTCTCTAAAGGAAGGCGAGCCCTCCAACGGAAGGGTCGTAGCCTTGTTCAGGCGGGCCACCGCTTAGTGAAAACCTCCTCAAAAGGGATAGCGCACCGCAAATCGTTTTGGCAGGGTGAAGGAATTTTTTGGAGATAACCACTCCTTAAAAACTGCCAGCTCAAAAAACTGATCATAAGGAAAAGCCTAGGAGGCTTCATAGACCCACACACATAAGTGGATGTCTGCGACTCCCCTGACTGATCAAGTCGCAGGGCCTGGCGAATGTTCGCGATCAGCGCCGCCACAATCGCCTTGTCGCACGCCACTGAGGCCCCCTGATCCTCCTCAGTATTTGAGAGGACCAACTCGCCCTCCGACACTCCACAGGGGTCCCTGAGACCAAAGAGGCCACCTCATGATCCGAATCCTCCCCAGAGGGCGCTTCTTGGGGGGCTCCGGAGCCGGAGCCGTGCCCACCCGGGGAAGGAATTCTGCAAACACAGCCCGTAATTGGTCCAAGGAGACCATGGGTTCCGGTGCCAAACGCTGCTCCACTGGCACCTCCACGGAGTGCCCTGCAGGGACCATAGCCGCAGCATCGCCTCCCTCAGCCATCATGCTGTTCGGGAATCCCCCCCCCCCACGATACCACCATCTCCGCCCGCAATCAGCCAGTAAAGACCGGGAGGATTAAGCCCACCACCACCAGCACCCCAGGAAGGCCAGCTATACCCGCTGCTTCTTCCGTAATGCCTGCCCAGCCAGGACCTGTACCGCACGTGTGTCAGCCACGCTGTTCCAGAGAAAGAGGAAGTAAAAACGTTTGCAGCACGTTTTTACAGAGGCCGCAGTACCACCAATGACCACCGGGGGCCGCCCAAGAGCAGTAAGAACCGCATGGGCTACAAGAAAATGGCCGCTGCTTCTGTAAAAAGCACCCATCCACCACAAAATGGTGGCGGAACGGCAGCATGCAAACCATCGTTCGCCGTCCTGCGGCGAACGAACGGTACAGTCGGCATACTCCCCGGAAGGCACGGCGCGGGGAAAGCGGTGGGTGGGTGGGGGGTAATGCAGAGAAAACACTGAAACGCCATTTTATCCTGGACTCCACTTTAAAATATCCCTTCCTCCTCTGTCTTTCAATGTCCCCCCTTCCATTTCACAGTTTGCACGTACAGGCAAGATTTAATCTCTAACTCCAATTACTGTACCAAGCGCCACTAGTCATTAGTCTCACTATCAGTTATTACTTTTGTTTCTCTGTTAACTCAACCCCATAGCTCTAGGCGTGTCGAGATATAGATTTCCTCTTTGCCCCAGGAGGGGTTTTGCTAATTATTATAATTGCCAACCTATAGTCTCATATTATTTGGAATATTATTAACTTTGTATAATTGTTAACCTATAAGGTGATATACGTTGCAGAACATCATTAACTTTGTAACGCCCTTCATAGTAGCTATAAATGTTTGGCTCAAAGAAATACAAGACAGAATAATCTTGGTGTACAAACTGTCTGTGTGTGTTTCTTCTAAATCTAAGGTTATTCTCATCTGGATCCTTAAAAGACATACCAGGTCGGCCCAAGCCAGTCAGGACAGCAGGCCTCGCTGACACCCCAACAGGGGGGCAGCGCAACACCGCCCGGTATACTCCTACTCAGGAAGGCTACCCACCAAATGCCCGGATGCCGCGCCCCTGGGGCGGGGGTCCACTCACCACTCCGATGGGCGATGCGGGTAGCCACCCTTAGCAGACTGTTCCCCCCCACACGGAGAAGGATTGCTGCTGGCCAGGCCACTGGAGAGGCATGCACCAAACCCTGGGCACAAGTGGGGTTAACCACTGGCCGCCCGCATGGAACGGGCCCTGCGCGGCATGACCCTGCTTAGGCCAGGGAAGCTCACCAGGTGGTGGCCGGGCTGGGGAAAGTTTTGGATTCGTGATATCCACTCTATGCCACCAGCAGGCTTCTTGATAGAAGTCTTCATAGGAAAAACTTCAGCACAAAAACGCAGGTCCCAGAGGGAACCCAGTCCACTCCTTTGAACTAGGCAAACAAAACTGAATGCCATTGGCCAGCAGGGGGTTTATGCTCAGGTGAGGATGGCCCCCTGGGAGGGGCTAGCCTATCCCTGTTGCTTTTATTTCTGTTTTGCCTAGTCACTCCTGATAGGACGACATAAAACCCACGTGTTATGAAGAGCTGCGTCTGTCAGTGAACGTAAGAGAAAGCAAGTTTTACCACTTCCAGACCGCCCACCATCATTATAAGGTGGTACTTTGCTGATGAATACCGTTGCTATGGTAGCAGATAGCTATCATAACACCGTTATTTTTTAAAACAACGGGTGGCCGGCTTTCAGATATAAGTGGTCTCTGCAGCGAATTCGCTGCAAGATCACTTTTATCGGGGACGCCAAGTAGCATTGGAAACGATCGTCCCACTGCCTGGATGCCGAGTGAGCGGCTGCCCATTCGGCTCCATAGCATTGAAGGGTGGAAGCGACGTCAAACGTCACTTCCACCCATAGCTCTTAAAGGGGGAAAAATTATATATATTTTTTTCAAATGACATTTATTATATATATTTTTTATTGCATTTAAGTGTAAATATGAGATCCGAGGTCTTTTTGACCCCAGATCTCATATTTAAGAGGTCCTAGCATGCTTTTTTCTATTACATGGAATGTTTAAACTTCTTGTAATAGGAATAAAAGTGATCAAAAATGTTTTTTTTTTAAAGAACAGTGTAAAAATAAAAAGTAAAATAGAAAAAAAAAAAAAAAAAAAAAAAATGTAACCACACTTTTGAGGCATCACCGTGATCGTTAGAGCGAGAGCAACAATTTTAGCACTAGACCTCCTCTGTAGCTCAAAACTGTTAACCTGTAGAAATTTTTCAACGCCAAAGTTTGTCGCCATTCCACGAGCGGGCGCAATTTTGAAGCATGACATGTTGGGTATCAATTTACTTGGCGTAACATTATCTTTCACAATTTGGAAAAAAATTGGGCTATCTTTACTGTAATCTTATTTTTTAACTGAAAAAAGTGATTTTTCTTTTTTTTAAAAAAGGCGCTTGTAAGACCGCTGTGCAAATACTCTGGCAAAGTATTGCAAGGACCACCATTTTATTCTCAAAGGGTTTTAAGTAATTTTCTAACAAAAAAAAAAAACTGATTTTAACCTGTAAACACCGAATCTCAAAAAAGAGGCTCGGTCCTTAAGTGGAACAGCCGCGGCTTCTAGCCAGCTGGCTGATGCATAGTGACTTCTAGAGGTACTGCTCCACCTGATGCGTTTCCACATACAAGGAATCGACTGGGACCGGAGACTGTACCAGTTGATGCCCTGTATATTGTGTTGTGTATGAGCATAAAATGTATTCATAGTAGTTTTGATCATTTATATATGTAGTGGGAAGCGCGCTACATTTTTTTATGCACTTATTCACAGCTGAGTATTCTAGTTATTTTTTAGCAGCAGTACCCACTTCTATTCACTTGTCATAATTATAATCAAGGTAGCACAGGATTTATCTTTTATATATAAACCCTCACATATACACAGTGAAGTGAACAGCCTCAGGTGATATACAAGGATGAAACAAATCTCCCTACATAATTTTACATGTATATCTGCTATCTTCAGTGTTCTAGACGAGTGTTTCTCAACTGCAGTCCTCAAGGCTCCCTTACCGGTTGTGTTTTCAGGATTTCCCTCACATGAAACGACTGTGGTAATTACGAAGGCAGTGAAACTTATCAAATCACCTGTGCAAAATAATGTACAGCCTAAAAACATGACCTGTTGGGGCGGTTTGAGGATTGGAGTTGAGAAACACGGTTCTAGACTCTTTAGAATGTGTACATTGTTAGATAATTTTTCTTCCTGTTTCAGCAGTGGGTGTGGAGTCTGAGCATACACTTTATGAGCTGATTGGAGGAAAGGCGCACATCCCCCTCCACATAGGCAGAGGAACAAAGAAACTTGCAGCGCTGTGCTGTGAATAGACCAGCTCTCTGCTTATCTGTCTCTAAGTTACATCCACAAATTTCCTGCTGCTTTTATCTCCTGTGTTGGAGAATTTGTCATAAAGGAAGGGAGCAGCAGAAAGTCACAAGACTAGGGGCTTTGGAGAGATAATTAAACACTACAGATATATGTGCAGAGGTCAGATTTCATGAATGGTTTCTTGGCTTGTCGCTTGGAAACAAAGTTTCATCTCCCTCCATAAATTTTCTATAGGATTAAAGTGGTTGTAAACCCTCACATATACCCAGTGAAGTGAACAGCCTCAGATGATACACAGAGATGAAACAAATCTCCCTACATATGTTTTACATGTATATCTTCTGTCTTCAGCTTTATATACTGTTTAGAAAGTGCATGTCCTGTTAGAATTGTCTCTTCCTGATTCCCCTTTATAGCACCCACCCCAACACAAAATTCAGCCTGGTTTTATCACAGTTGACGGAGAACTTGTCAGAAGTTATCATGCTGATAACAGAAGAACAGAGCAGGAGTAAGCCACGGCACTTAGGGCTTTGAAGAGAGATAAGAAAACTGCAGATGTATGTGCCCAGCTCAAATTTCATGAATAGGGTTTACATCCACTTTAAGATCTGGAGACTGGCTAGGCCACCCCATGACCTTAATGTGCTTATTCTTGAGCCACTCTGTTGCCTTGGTGGTATGTTTTGGGTTATTGTCATGCTGGAAGACCCATTCACGACACATGTTCAGTGTTCTTGCTGATGGAAGAAGGTTCTCATCCAAGATTTTACAATACATGGCCCCATCCATTGGCCCCTCAATGCAGCAAAGTCAGCCTGTACCTTTTGCAGAGAAACAGCCCCAAAGCATGATGTCTCCACCTCCGTGCTTGACTGTAGAATTGGTAGGTCATAATCCACATTTTTCTTCCTTCAAATAGTCGAGTTAATGCCAAACAGCTCAATTTTGGTCTCATCTGACCACAGGACTTTCTTCCAATCCTTCTCTGAATCATTTAGATGTTCAGTGGAAAACTTCAGATGGGTCTGTACATGTGCCTTCTTGAGGGGGACCTTGCAGGAGCTGCAGGATTTTAATCGAGTTATTGAGTTAAAACAGGAAGTGGTTGTAGACTTGCGTCTCACCGGCCGGAAGTGACGTCACCACCCGTGGTCGCCTGACAGGTTTCATACCTGCCACGAGACCTTATCAAAGGAGGGAGGGTCTTAACGCGTCAGTTGACCACGGGTGGTGACGTCACTTCCGGCCAGTGAGACGCAAGTCTACAACCACTTCCGGTTTTAACTCAATAACACGATTTTAAATGTAAGTGGTTGCCATTTGTTTTTAAAACAAACTATATACCTCTTCTTTGCCATATATTACCTATATATCCATCATACCCTAGGGATACTGAGAGCGGCCAGTGGAGACATATCCTGTGGAAATACAACACCCAGTTACCAACACAGGCGTTCATGACTACTGTGATTTTAGTCCATGCCATCTGGTGAGTACAAAGGGACACAGGAGGGGGGGGGGCACAGATTGCATGGATCATATAATTCAGCACTTGCCACTTTATGCGCAGATACCAAGAAGATTATGAAAAGATAGGCGCTTATGAACTGTTGATGAACTAGATTTGGACTCCTAATGAACTGGCACGTTATTGGACACTTGTTTTAACAACTTGCACTTTATTTGATACGTTTAATATATGCACAGTTGTTGATATTTGTACTATATGATATATGTGGTAGCGCTTTCGTATGAATCACATATTTAAAAAGGCACAGACACCTTAAGAGAGCAGCAACCCTAAATCGGTGTTACACAAATCAGGATTTTTTTGAGCACTTTAAATTGGTATTTGCACGCAATTTCACATAAGCGTAGGAATATCAGTCTATAATAATAGACTGACCAATATAGCGCGTACCACATGAGCACATACTGTAGCCAATCTGTGGGAGCCAGAATTATTGTTGGTTGGTAGGGGATCAAATATTTTACTGACTGAACTGCAACTCAATTTATACCATTTGTATCATTTGTTTTTTTCTGGATTTTTGATTGATATTCTATCATTTAAGATACACCTATGATAAAAAAAAATATAGACCTTTCATTTCTTTGTAAGTGGGCAAACTTACAAAATCTGCAGGGGGTCAAATAATTGTTTTCCCCACTGTGTGTATATATGCATATATACACACACACAGTATATACACTGATCAGCCATAAAATTATGACCACTGACAGGTGAAGGGTATATCTCGTTACAATGGCATCTGAAAATTGGTGGGATATATTAAGCACCAAGTGAACATGTTATCCATGAAGTTGATGTGGTGAAAGCAGAAAAAAAATGGGTACTGTTTGCTGTGTATGGGGCTGCGAGGCCCATGGTGACCGTGTCCACAGCCAAAAGCTTCTACAATGGTCACATGAACATCAAAACTGGCCTACAGAGCTATGAAAGAAGGCAGCTTGGTCTGATGAATCATATTTTTACATCATGTGGATGGACAGGTGCATGTGCGTCACTTACTTGGGGAAGAGATGGCACCAGGATGCGGTACAAATAGGCAAGTTGGCAGAGGCAGTCTGTTGCTTTGGGCAATGTTCTGCTGGGAAACATTGGGTCCTGCCATTCATGTGGACGTTACTTTGGTGTCCATGCCACAATGGGTCAGGGCTGTTTTAGCAAAAGGGGGCCATACTCAATATTAGGTGGGTGGTCATAAGGTTATGGCTGATTATTGTATAGCCAGATTTTTAGACTTACATGTTTTTCATGAGTAAGCATTGTCATTTTTCTTGTGGGAACATCCCTCAAACAAATGCCATTGGAACAATGTTTGCACATGACTAGTTTTGCAGCCTTCTAATACAATGGGGAAAAAAGCACTATCGCAATATTTCCAGCAATGTAAACAATGTACACGCCAATGTACACATTTTAAGCGAATGCCAATGTTTTAGATGAGCTTTTGTCAAACACTGGACCCAAGTGGTGTCAAAAAGGATTAACAATAGCTTGAGTTTTTGACATATTTGACCCATGGCATGTAAGATACTACAGTGCTATCTAGAGTTTGAAGTTATAAAAAAGCTTTCCTCATTAGTATTATATCTAGAAACATAGAAACATGTTGCATCCCTAGATGCATTATTCTAAATGTAAAATAATGCATCTAGGGAAAAAGAATCCGCTTAGAGAGTACAGCATTGGGGGCACAGTGTTGGCCAGCACTACAGAAGAAAAAGATTTGGGGGTGCTTATTTCAGATGATTGCAAAATGAGCAAACAGTGTAACCAGGCAGTGGGGAAAGCAAATAGAATTCTGGGATGTATCAGTAGAGGGATCACCAGCAGGAGGAAGGAGGTTCTGATTCCTCTATATAGATCTTTAGTGAGACCTCACTTAGAATACTGTGTCCAGTTCTGGAGACCTCACTTACAAAAAGATATTGATAAAATAGAACGAGTTCAGAGATGGGTAACAAAAATGGTGAAAGGTCTGGGGGATAAAACATATCAAGAGCGACTTCAGGAACTTAATATGTACAGTCTGGAGGAAAGAAGGGAGAGGGGAGACATGATTGAAACCTTTAAATACCTCAAGGGGGTGAATAAGGTTCAGGAGGGCAGTCTTTTCAATATGAAACCAAAATCAAGAACACGGGGACATGACCTCAAACTAACTAGGGGGAAGTTCAAAACTAATCTTAGAAAGTATTATTTTACTGAAAGGGTGGTTGATGATTGGAATAAACTACCAACAGAGGTTGTGAGACAGTCAACAGTAAATGGCTTCAAACATGCTTGGGATAAACATAAATCCATAGTCAGACAACAAGGTTAATGTAAAAAAAAAAAAAAAAAAGGGGCAGACTCGATGGACTACTCAGTCTTTTTCTGCAGTCACTTTTCTATGTTTCTATCAAAAGCATGTTAATACTACTTATGGGTCAGTTTCCTTAGCTTTACTGCAAGAATAAGACAAACATCGACAACTGAGATTAATATTAATTTTCAACAGAAAACCACTAGGGCTCTCGTCTGAGATTTGA
>BLSH010173590.1:174586-188330 GCA_018402905.1 Glandirana rugosa | reverse complement strand
CCCCCCCCCCCCCCCAAAAAAATGCAGAAGTTTAGGTTTAACTGCAGACCTCAGCAGAAGATTTCTCGGGACTGGAACTGTCACATGATGTGAGCAGTGTGAGGGGTATTTACAGGTATGCCTTTGAAAAATAGGTGTGAAATAGCGACAGCAATGCTTATGTCATATAGCATACACCTGTGGGGAAACCCTCATATGGAAGCTCACACATGGGCTTTACATCATCAATTTGATTGCCTCATAACATGCATGCAGTGTAGGAGCTGGAGAATGGCAACTTTCAGATACAACTGAGCTTACATCAAAATGTAACTGCTATTTGTACAGAATTCCCTCTGAATTAAAAAATACAGGACTAGATAAAATACACAATAAAAATGTATGTAGTGAAAACAGCGCTGGGTAAATGTAACCATTTATTTAAAAAAAGGTAATAGCCAAAATAGCTTTTGGTAACTGACGAACAAAAAGTTTGTGTTATAAATTGTTCAATGTAATCATCAGAAGCCTGCTCAGTTATTTACAGAAGTAGTAGTAGTAGTTCCAGGACTAGTTAAAATTATATGTAAAAAAATAAACCCCAGTGTCCGCCTAAGAACATCTGCATTCCTTAAACGAATGGATCCACGGATATCGAACTCCTGTCACTGGCCACTTAAAAATGCCAAATGGCCTTTTGTACATCTGTTGGCATAATGTCCTTTCTCGCCGCACTGTAAAACACAAAGTGAAATACCCTTAAATGAACACATTTATGTATGCTTTTATGAAAACATATCCTCCATCAATAGCATTTTTCTCAAAAATCAAAATGTAATAAGTATTCCAGCAAACATATAGATTACCAATACATACTAAGCCCCCATTCACACCTGTGCATTTTGTTTTTACGACAACGCCGAAGATGAACCCCAATTTTCTCAATGGTAAAGTTTACACGTGAGCTTTATGTTGCTTGTCACCTGGAATGTGAAGCTTGAAAAAGTAGACCAACTTTGAGGTAAAATTGTGTGCTTTGGCCCCATAGAATTTAATGGCAGTGCCTTAAAAAAACAGGTTTGGAAACGTTTTTCAGGAGCTCCCATTTAAAAGTCTATGGGGCTACAAATGTGTGGTTTTGTTCCTGTACAAGTCAAACTTGCAAAAAGGAAAGCCTCTAAATTACATAGCTATGCTCACACTCAAATGTGAGCAGTATGCAAGAGAGTAACTGAGAATTTTAGTTCCTATCTTGCATGCATGTTACCAAATTCAATAGTGTTACTGAACGCCGGGAGTACAGCTATCACTATACTACTGGCACTCTGAAAAGAGGGATGCTGCTTTCTTACCCAGTAAGCGGCTTCTTCTGCCTCACCTCCCCTCCGTTGTCCATTCACAGAAAGCTGTGTTTTGTGATGGCTTCACATAATACAAAGCTCTCCGTGATTGGGCAATAGGAAGGGAGGGGCAGATAAAACAGCTGCACACAACTCTGACACTGCAGAAGCTGCAGCAGCGTCGGAGTTATAGTGGATGGCTGTACTCCCAGTGGTCACTAAAAATGTAAAGGTGGCGTGTAGTTTTTTGGACTTAACCCATAGTTAGTCAGTACATTTTAGAAAGTGGCAGAATTCCTGAAGTTCAGCTTTAAAATGCACAGCAGGCAGAGTGGAATTTGTATAATTTGACCTCAGTGATAGGTTCCTATAGCGGTCACCAATCCTGCTGGCACCCAATCAGAAGGCTTAACCAAGAGCTGTCAGTGACAGCTCCATCAGCGTGCTGGGAGTGTATGAGGGTATTCTCAGACCACAACCTCATGCATATGTCTGGCAATGATTGTTAAAGCCCACCATTCTGGACATTACATATACATTGCAGTAAATTTTTTTGATCCCCTGCAGATTTTGCAAGTTTGCCCACGCACAAATAAATTAAGGGTCTATAATTTTTATCATAGGTGGGTTTTAAATGATAGAGACAGAATATCAACCAAAAATCCAGACTAAACACAGAATCGAGTTGCAGTTTAGTGAGTAAAAAAAGTAGTTGATCCCCAAGCAAAACATGGCTTAGTACTTGGTGGAGAAACCCTTGTTGGCAAGCACAGAGGTAAGAAGTTTCTGACCAGGTTTTAACACATCTCAGGAGGGATTTTGGTCCACTCTTCTTTACGGATCTTCTCTAAATCCTTAAGATTTCTTGGCTGTCGCTTGGCAACTCAAAGTTTCTATAGGATTAAGATCTGGAGACTGACTAGGCCACTCCATGACCTTAATGTGCTTCTTCTTGAGCAACTCCTTTATTGCCTTGGTGGTATGTTTTGGGTCATTGTCATGCTGAAAGACCCATCCATGTCCCAACTTCAGTGCTCTGGCTAAGGGAAGAAGGTTCTCCAAGATTTTACAATACATGGCCCCATCCATTGGCCCCTCAATGTGGCAAAATCGGCCTGTACCTTTCGCAGAGAAACAGCCCTAAAGCATAATGTTTCCTCCCCCGTGCTTGACTGTAGGGATGGTGTTCTTAGGGTCATAGTCAGTATTTTTCTTCCTCCAAACACAGTGAGTCCCCCTCCTAAAGAAGGCACATGTACAGTCATGCCAATGAACATCTAAAGGATTCAGAGAAGGATTGGGAGAAAGTGCTGTGGTCAGATGAGACCAAAATTGAGTCCTTTGGCATTAACTTGACTCGCCGTGTTTGGAGGAAGGAAAATGCTGACTATGACCCTAAGAACAGTCAAGCACAGAGGTGGAAACATGATGCTTTGGGGCTATTTCACTGCTAAAGGTAAAGGCCGTCTTTGCCACATTGAGGGGCCAAGTATTGTAAAATCTTGGATGAGAACCTTCTTCCCTCAGCCAGAACACTGAAGATGGGTCTACCAGCATGACAACGACTCAAAACATACCGCTAAGGCAACAAAGGAGTGGCTCAAGAAGAAGCACATTAAGGTCATGGAGTGGCCTAGTCAGTCTCCAGACCTTAATCCTATAGAAAATGTATGGAGGGAGCTGAAACTGAAAAGCGAAAGCCAAGAAATCTTAAGTATTTAGAGAAGATCTGTGCAAATCTGGTCACCAACTACAAGTAACGTCTTACCTCTGTGCTTGCCAACAAGGGCTTCTCCACAAAGTACTAAGTCATGTTTTGCTTGGGGATCAAATACTTATTTTACTCACCAAACTGCAAATTAATTCATAACATTTGTATCATGTGTTCTTTCTGGATTTCTGGTTGATATTCTGTCTCTATCATTTAAAATACACCTATGATAAAAATTATAGACCCTTCATTTCTTTGTAAGTGGGCAAACTTACAAAATTTGCAGGGGATCAAATAATTATTTTCCCCACTGTATGTGTTAAGCGATCTGCAAGTGGTTAAGTACCCAAGTTGTAAGAAGTAACATTTTCACTCTTGGATAGTAAGGGACATGTCAGTTATACCCTCTAATAAAGAACAGTAAGATAAACATAGGGGGTAACATTGGGACTGCCATAGCCAGTCAGGGTGGCTGTAATGTATGCTTTACCTTCTAGCTATAGATGGTCTAATATTTAACCTTTTTTTAGGCTTTGGAGCGAAGACCCACTCCATAGTGATATACTGTCTAATTAGAGCACAGTTTCACCCCTCACAAGCCTATCAACATGATAGCCAGGACTAAATAGGATAGCAGGGCATAGCGCAAAGACAGTTCAGGCGGTAGCTTCTGTTCAATGTGTGCCTGAATTAAAGGGGCTTCCTGCACACAAAGTGCATAACAATTGTACTACTTAAAGCAGAACTAAACCCACTAAATTTAAAGGTTTCCCACAACAGTTACATTCAAGGAATGCCTTGAAGATAACTGTCACAATTGCTAGTATACAGTATAAGTTCACAACCAAACTGCAAAACCAACAAATGACTGGTGTCATAACTGATCACATGTGCAGCACCATTGCAACTGCAGATCAAATAAGCGAAGATTGCAGCTTCCTTGGCTGGAAAGGATAGGAGGCTATAGTTCTGTAGTAAGCATAATTCACAGTTGGAACCTTGGAGAATCACCGTAAGCTACCCATGATTATATGTCTAAAGGCTCCCATAAACTGCTTATACTTTGTTCAACTCCTGCTGAATCAGACCAAACTAGAGCTAGTGTGGGTTTTCTGTGTGCCCTGGTCACACCATACATGTGCAGTGGTACGCAGAAAAACTCAATATAGCATTTGCAACACTTTTTCTGGTGGTATGGCCCCTTTAAAAAAAACTCTTGCATCCTATTCAGAAAGCATTGCAAACGTTTTGTTAAGATTTTTGACTTGTGCAAAAGAATCAGGTAGTTCTTTCTTGCACCATTTTCAAAATGTTTCACTATGGCTGCAACAAATTCATTAAGAAAAAAAAACACCAGTTCAGACATCAGGAAAGAGGAGGTAATTAAGACCATCGTGTATTGGTGTACACAGACTGTTTGTGTTTATGCTGCATGTCTATACAGTGCAGAGTTCCCAGTGTTGCACACTGCACCATTGTCATACTAGGGAGAGACAGAATCCTACAATACTCTTTTATAAATTTCACGGATAGTGTGAACAAGCGCTAAAGGTTGATGGACTTCTAATTAGAAATAATCTGGCATCTGTATTTGCACATACGGTTGCATACACTGTTACTTTATATTGCAGACTTAAGCTGTAGCAAACTGTTACAGAGGGGGGGGGGGGGAAGGATTATATATATATATATATACACACACACACACACACACACACACACAAAAAACACACCTACATACATACACACACGTGTATGTATGTAGACTATATTACCTAAAGTATTAGGGGTTATGAAGATAAAAGCCTTCTGTGTGCAGCAGCAGCCTCCCTACACTTACCTGAGGTCTCTCTCTGTCCAGCAATGTCCGCAAGTGTCTCAGCCGCCCGAGATTCCCCTCTCCCTGATTGGCCGAGATACAGAAGAGGCACCCATTGGCTGCCGCTGCAGTCAAAGTCAGCTAGCCAAATCAGGAGAGAGAGGGGATGGGGCTGGGGCTCCATGTCTGAATAGACACAGGGAGCTGTGACTTGGCTCAAGTTCCCCCATAGCAAGCTGCTTGCTGTGGGGCACTGAACAGGAGGGAGCGCCAGGATCACAGAAGAGGGACCCAAGAAGAGGAGGATTCGGGATGCTCTGTGCAAATCCGCTGTAACAGAGCAGGTAAGTGTAACATGTTTGTTATTTTTATAGGAAAAAACAAGACTTTACAATCACTTTAATGCCATCCCAGTCTTAGTCAGTAGGGTTCAATATTGAGTTGGCCAACCCTTTGCAGCTATAACAGCTTCAATTATTCTGGGAAGGCTGTCCACAAGGTTTAGGAATGTGTCTATGGGAATGTTTGACCATTGTTCCAGAAGCACATTTGTGAGGTCAGGCACTGATGTGGACAAGAAGGCCTGGCTTGCAGTCTCTGCTCAAATTCATCCCAAAGGTGTTCCATCAGGTTGAGGTCAGGACTCTGTGCAGGCCAGTCAAGTTCCTCCACCCCAAACTTGCTCATCCATGTCTTTATGGACCTTGCTTTGTGCACTGGTCCAAATATTTGGTAGAATAGGGATTATGGCGTGCGGTTGTTTTTCCGGGGTTGGACTTGGCCCCTTTGTTTCAGTGAAGGGAACTCTTAAGGCGTCAGCATACCAAGACATTTTGAACAATTTCACGCTCCCATCCCAGGATGGCCCCTTCCTGTTCCAACATGACTGCACACCAGTGCACAAAGAAAGGTCCATAAAGACATGGATGAGTGAGTTTGAGGTGAAGGAACTTGGCTGGCCTGCCCAGTTCTAACCTCAACCTGATAGAATACCTTTGGGATGAATTAGAGCAGAGACTGCAAGCCAGGCCTTCTCGTCCACATTAGTGCCTGACCTAACAAATGCTCTTCTGGAAGAATGGTCAAACATTCCCATCGACACATGCCTAAACCTTGTGGACAGCCTTCCCAGAAGAGTTGAAGCTGTTATAGCTGCAAAGGGTGGGCCAACTCAATATTGAACCCTACGGATTAAGGCTGCTATGCAATTAAAGTTAATGTGTGTGTAAAGGCAGGAGTCCCAATACTTTTAGTAATATAGTGTATGCTGTACTTTATCCTGTTTCACTGCACTACGATTTAACTCTTTATGCTATAAAACCCATAAAAAAAGTTCACGACTATATCAACAAAATCTTTGTGATGCAGTGCGTTCGCTCTTTGCAGGAACCTCAATTTTGAATGGCATCCCAATGCCCTAAGGCAATGCAGCTCAAACATATGTGTGCTACAATGTAACACAATGCAAGGTAATGCACTTCTATGTGTTATGGTGCACGGTGTCGTAAAAAATGCTGGATGTTTTTTTGTTTTTTTTAGTCCATTCTTGTCTGCTGGCAGCCCATTCAAAATTAATAGGCTGCCTTAACAGAACACACAAGAAAAGACGGGTCTGAACGGGCCCTAGATATTGTGGTAAAATAAAATATTTTACTTTGTACCTACAAAAACAAAAACTAGTTGTTTGAAAGTTACCCACTGGTTAAAAATGTAAAAAGTTTTTTTTTTGTTACTTTTTTGTCACTTTTCTCCCTAAATAATCTCCATAAATAATCATCATAAAAAAAATAAACATTTGCAACACACACCTTGCCAATTCCCCATATGCTCTATAAATTTTCTGCTCCAGTTGAAATTATAATGAATTAGATCTCTGCAATTATAGCTCCATATGACTTTTTTACATATCTTATGTCCAATGTATTTTGTTATTGGTTATTTTGTCTTAACTATGTATTATTTTGTTCATATTGCCGTGCAACCCCTAGTTTTCATTACAAAATACATACTGAATGTAATACCTACCAAAATCAATAACTAAATGACTGTATTTATATTAGAAAAAAAAAAAAAAAACACCCAACAAAAGAGCTTTTCAACCTGTGAAACTGCATGTAAAATGTGTTCTGTGTAAAAAGGGGCAAAATATAATGTTACTCCAGGTCAAATGTTATTCATTCATAAATAAAAATTGTGTGCTTTGAAAAAATATGGCATGATGGCCACTAGATGGAGGCGAGGATCATAGGAAATGCATATTTATTTTCTATGATCATCAACTCCTTCTATTGGCCATAATGAGGTAATTTCCCGATTTATTCTATTCTCTATAAATGAATAGCATTTGTCCGGGAGAGAAAATAGCCTAGTAATATTCAATTTCACCCCAATTTGCACAAAACATGAAGTTTCAAAGGACAAATAGGTCTGCATTTGTTTTCTTTTCTTATTAACAAACTCCAAAGTGTTTGATGAATCAAAAGAACCAAAGCTGACATGGGAAAACTGTTCTGCTTTAAAATGACTGCAAGGGGGGCAATCTGGATAATTTGAGATGATTTGTTTTGGGTTTTTTTTCAGTGAATCCATTCTTTGCTGTGGTCAGTCTGCATGAAGTGAGACCTTTCAGTTATACACACAGGTGCCATATACACCTATACAAAAATATAAAAGCAAAATGCTTTACAAGTGATGTCATGTTATATCTGACCTTATAGCAGGTGACCTGATCAAGTGGTCTAGGTCCCCGATTTCCAGTATTGTTGCTCTGTACTTGCATGATTCCGATTGTCTGTGGAGAACGTTGTTGGCCTGGTGAGCTCTGACTTGTTAACTGTATAAGAGAGGACGATCTCTGTGATGACTGGATATTATTTTGCTGTAAAAAAATAAAAAAAAAAACATTTTTTAAAAATGTGCTAGATGTATAAAATCACTGCTGGTCTGTATTGGTTGGATTTTCTTTTAATTTTGGACATGGCAAGTTAAAAAAAAAAAAAAAAAAAAAAAAAAAAAAAGCAGCTATAAAAGGTACATTTACCTCTAATACTTTATTTTATGGCTGAATGCTGGGCCATTATGACAACAAAGCTCTGATACTTCAAAGTGGTAATGGAGCATACCACTACCTGTGAGCCCCCCCACACAATCCTATTGGCCCCATCACTTTGATAAGCATCCATGCTGCCCTATAGGAATGTGCAGGCAAGCTTTTGAAATGTCAGGAAGGCCCAGAATTCGGCCACAAAGCAGGGTATTAAGAGATTACAGCGGGTATGCAATTTATAACTAGCAATTGTGTAACATAGTCTCATAAAATGTGTCTACCCCTACTTCCTAGCAGGTGATGTGATAGAATTACCTTTTGCTGGTGTGGTGTTTGCTGAGGTAGAGGAGGTTGTTCAGTCGCACCCATAGGTAGTTCAAACCGCGGGCTGCAAAATCAAACAGTATGTATGGCTTATTCAGAATATTTTATATTATATTATATATATATATATATATATATATATATATACATACATACATACATGCACACAAATACACGCACTATATATGTTATACTTACCTGCTGTGTGCAATGGTTTTGCACAGAACAGCCCTGAACCTCCCCTTTTCAGCCCCCCCGCCAAGTGCTCCAATAGCAAGCTGCTTACTATGGGGGCACTCATGCACGCTCCTTTCAGGCCAGCTGTGTGTGTCCATAGACAGTATGGGGTTGATTTACTAAAGCTTGAAAGTGCAAAATTTGGTGCAGCTCCACACAGAAACCAATCAGCTTCAAGGTTTTATTGTGAAAGCTTGTTTGAACAAGCTGAGGTTAGAAGCTGATTGGCTAGCATGTACAGCTGCACCGGTTTTTGCACTCTCCAGCTTTAGTAAATCAACCCCTATGGCTCAGCCCTGCCCCCTTCTCGCTAGCAGTGATTGACAGCAGCAGGAGCCAATGAGAAGGGAGAGCCGAGAGCGCCACTGCTCTCGTGCACATCACTGGATCGAGATTGAATTGAATATAAGGGGGTGTGGTAGGGGGAGCTGCATGCAGAATTTTTTTTTCCTCTTTACCATATGGAGCTAAGGTTGAAACGGACTTAAAACTTATGGTAACACAGCGGCTCGCCTTGCAGCAACGAGTTCCCTGGGACAAATCCTGATTTGACACCTACATGGAATCTGCATGTTCTCCCTGTGCTTGCATGGGTTTCTTCTCACTCCAAGACATGTTAGTAGTTTAATTGGCTTTAATGTGTGCATATGAGATAGGGATCTTAGGACAGGGAATGGTGTAAATTAATAGTACGTAAATTGAAAGTGCTATATAAATGCCTGTAATAAATAAAATAGGAACCCGTCCAGTGCTTTCTAGATACTGTATATGTAGCACTGTAATCAAGTTTTGGGCAGTGATGTTTTGCTAGCCCTGTTAAAAACGTTCTACACATATTTTAAAACCTTCCAGGGAATTGAAGTTGCCAGCACAAAGATCCAACAAGCACATAACATCACAATTAAATGAAGCTTCTATAATCAGAAAACATTCAGTCTGGAAAGAGGTACAAAGCTATTTAAAAGTGTTGGGCTCAACCACAGGGAGAGAGTTAAAACATCCAAACGGATAATACATGCAACAGTACTGAATGTTCTCAGGAGTGGTTGTCTCATGTAAATTCCTCCAAAAAGTCAAAAGGATCCAGAAAGTGCATCTAAACACGAAAACAAAACTTTATTATATTGCAGCTTACCAGTCCATAGGGTGTGGTGGTTGCATTTGTTTTCTCAATTTGGTCTTTTTTCCCCTTTAATTTTACCTGATGATCTGGCCTGTAACACCCTTCCCATAGGGTGGCTACACTCACTCAACTCTTTCTATGGAGGAGAAACGTGGACACCCTTGGACAGTGGCTTTGTCATCCTGTGAACAGGGCAATCTCTTTGTTACTGGTGTAAATTTGGCTAGGGGACACACTGGGCACCTATGTGCTGGGTGTCCAATGTTCCCCTGCCCCTTTAAGGAGGATTGGGCTACCTCCAGGCCACCTGTCCTTCATCTATCCATCAGAATGCATTTGCTCACACTGTGGAGACCTTAATAAATTCAGAAAGGTTAGGACTGCAAGCGAGAGGCCTCACGTATGCATTTGCAAACGTGTGCTAGCTAAACCCGTTTTACATGCATACTGTTGGATGGGTTAATATGGTCGGTTAGCAGACTGGTCGGTGAGTTGAGCTTGGAATTTTCTCTGGTTTTGTCTTTTATATGTTTGCCCTTCCATGTGCTCCTTGCTGTGAAGGACAGTTATAGGTTATGGCAGTGGCCATTTCTTTGTTACCAGTGTTAGATGGAATAGTAGATTTAGATGGACTTACATGAGTGACTAAAGTTGAATTTCAGCTAACACGGTTTAACCACTTCCGGACCGCCCACCGTCATTATACAGTGGTACTTTGCTGTTGGATACCATTGCTATGGTAGCAGATAGCTACCATAACCCCAGTATTTTTTTAACAGCGGGCGGCCCGCTTTCAGATAAACGTGGTCTCTGCAACGGATTCGGCGCAAGATCACTTTTATCGGTGGCGGGAGAGGTGCCCACCCCCCTGACCGCCACTTTTCCGTCATCTCTGCCACTTACCAGACCTGCCAGTAACAGCAGAGACGATCGCGCCCTGCTCCTTTCATGCCTAGGGGCCGATTGAGCGGATGATGCCGCCCACTCGGCTCCATAGCATTGCAGGGCGGAAGCAACGTCAAACGTCACTTCCGCTCATAGCTCTTAAAAGGAGAAAAAAAAAAAAGAAATATTTTTTTTCAAATTACTTTTTTTTTTTTTTTAAACGCCCCGTCCCACTGAGCTGGCGCACAGAAGCGAACGCATAGGTATGTCCCGCCCGCATATGAAAACTGTGTTCAAACCACACATGTGAGGTATTGCCGCAATCGTTACAGCGAGAGCAATAATTTTAGCACTAGCCCTCCTCTGTAACCCCAAACGGGTAACCTGTAGAAAGTTTTAAGTGTCAAAGTTTGTCGCCATTCCGCGAGCAGGCACAATTTTGAAGCATGACATGTTGGGTATCAATTTACTTGGTGTAACATTATCTTTCACAATATAAACAAAAATTGGGCTAACGTTACTGTTGTCTAATTTGATTCAAAAAAAAAAAAAAACTGCGCTTGTAAGACTGCTGCGCAAATACGGTGTGACAAAGTATTGCAACGACCGCAATTTTATTCTCTAGGGTGGAAGAAAAAAAAAAAAAAATATATATATATATATATATATATATATATTTGGTTTGGGGTTCTAAGTAATTTTATAGCAAAAAAAAAATGATTTTAACTTGTAAACACAGAATCTCAAAAAGAAGCTCGGTCCTTAAGTGGTTAAGCAGTTACAGAAATTTTTTTTCCTCTGGGATACCGATTTTACATAAATTCCATAAATTAATAAAATGCGATTGTTGTTGGTGTTAAATTGTTATCTCAACCCTCTAACTGCTGAAGTTGAAAAATAAGACTTACTGTCCAAATGAAGAGGTGACAAAAGAAAAAAAAAATTGAAATGCAGCCAACACATCTAAGTATTTGTAAGCTGCAATATATTTCATTTGTGTTTTGAGGTAAGAAATATTTAAAAAATAAACTAAGAACTACAGATTTCTCTTCGTTCAGCAAGTGTGTTCATAAATCCGCAATCTGAAATTCACTGCTAATGAAGAACAACAAATTCTGGTCTCTAATTTGGCAAAAGCATTTCGATCCCTGGTGCTCAACCTGCAGCCCTTGGGGCCCCTGTAGGCAGTAGTCTTATGTGCCTGGATGCTTGCTCAGGCCAGTAAAAGGTGAAACTGTCTTTAGACTGGGTCCTAGTAGTTAAAACGGCTTGTTTTCTTTCCCTCCATCATACTTTTTTCTGTGCTACCCATCCTTTCACTTTTTATGTTTTTTTCCCCCTTTGAGGTTATATAATGGACCTTGTCTAAGAAAAATATAAAAGTGGAACCAATGATATTTAAGAGGGCTGTAAGGAACACAATTGTGGAGTAGCTAATTGGTAAAGGGTTGTACTAGCAATGATCTCTATAACAGCTTCATGTAGTGTGTCTCAAGTTAAAGGCTAAGCTCCCCTTTTAAAAATAAATAAATGCACATCTGTTTGCAGGTTAAAAAAAACGCCTGCATCCCGCAGACTAAGTACAATGTTTGCCAGTATCTCTACCTCCAATACAGGCAAACAGTTACTGAATGGCAGAAAATCAACGGACTACGAGAATGCTCACCAGCACCCTCGCAGTTCATTGAGAGCTACAAGCTGCCAACGGTAATTGTAGTCAATTCATTCATAGAACTCTGTGAAGGAATGACACGGCCAAATTGGGAGGAGCTCCACATGGCCATGCGGTTTTTAAATTCTGACAGCGGGTGCAGGGAGAATATCCCCACCTGCTGTCACAGGGTGAGGGGAGCGGGAGGAGAGAAGGCAGGACCTGGAACATGCAACATGTTCCAAAGGGAAACTTATCCTTTAATTTACTAAAGGCAAATAGACTGTGTACTTTGCACTGTGACGCTGCACTCATTTTCCACAGAAATTAGTAAATGTGGTGATTTGTAAGCAAAAATGCTATTTTTTTTTTTTGTTGTTGTTTTTTTTTTTCTCCTTTCACCTGATTGGGTATTCTTTATGAAGTAAAGCTTCACCGCATTCACCAAGCTCTGGGGAAAATGACTGCAACAGCACTTGCAAAGTGCACAGTCTATTTGCTTTTAGTAAATAAACCCTTAAGACGCCCCAGCTTCCAAAAAAATCTATGTCATGTTTTGCAGGCTTTGACCATGCCCATAGAGCATTATAGTTTTACATTTACTATACGTTACGTGCAGCAATTGGTGATGTCCGGGGCTGCATTTGCAACCCCCTGCATCAAGAAGGTTGATCAGCACTGATCTAAATAATCCTCAAGGCTTCTGGGAGAATATTTTGTGATTACCCGAAAATAAAACTTTGCATAAACTGCCTACCTTAAAACAAATGGAAGCTCAAGTCTAAAACGCTTGTATTACCCTTTACAGCCACATACACTTTAAAAACGAAGGACTTCTACATTCTGATTTGATTGGACTATAATGAACATCAATAAAGTTTGTTTTTCAGAATGAATAACCAAAATTATGTAACTTTTTATATGAGTCAACCGATTTATATACATAAATGTTGCAATCCAATTGTACAATCTCCCTAAAGAGTAGTACACATGGGCCGAATGTCAGGCGGCATCAGCTCAATAGAAACTGGCCAACATTCGGCCCATGTGTACTGGAGTCGGTCTGACAGAACATGGCTGACCGAAAAAGGAGATCGCTTTTCCAACATTGGATATTTAATACAGCGGCTCCTCCTGAGCTCTGCTGGGATGAACGAAAAAAAAAGCCTACTACAAGGCTTTACACTTACCAAAAACTATAAGGACTGAACTATCAAACGGATTTTTTATCCAATTAGGCACAGAAAACCCCCGTGCAAAACACAAGTAAAATGTCTAGATGTCAGCATGTTCATTTCATAAAAACATTTTATACACAGAAGTTGTGCCCAAGAAGGCTCATTCCTCCATATTTGGTGGGAATGCCCAAAAGTTTGCAGATTCTGGATCCACATCTATAATTTTCTATACTCTGACAAACAAATCTTAAAAAAAAAAAAAAAAAAAACCAAACACCACACCACACACACACACACACACACACACACACACACACACACACACACACACACACACACACACACACACACACACACCACACCACAAACCAAAAAAAAAAAAAAAAAAAATTCTAAACAAACAGTCTCATATCTTTTAATATCTACACCTAGGTCTTAGACGTTTGAAAAC
>BLSH010173590.1:148825-174576 GCA_018402905.1 Glandirana rugosa | reverse complement strand
TTGTAATAGGTTGAATTAGTCGGTTGCCATTGTAAGTCTTATCATTCCCTGGATATTTTCTTTACAATGAAGATGTGGGGACACTATCATTGCAAAAGTGACGAGTAGTCTAGTACAATACCATTTGATCTGATTAAGACCAAAATCAATGATGAAATACCTCAATGATGACATACCCAAGTTTGAATAGACATGGGAACCCTGGGTCACCTATCTTATGGGAAACACCTATCTTAGGGTCCAAAGGGCACTCCTGGAATCTTGGTATTGAGCTTTTCCATTGCACGGAATACTCTACACACTCTTTTTTTCCTCCATTCTTTCAATTCTGATCTTTCTTGGAGGTGAAGTTTTGCACCCCTGGACTAGCTATTTGGGAGATGATCTGATGAGCAGTGAAAACGTTACTATCACAGGGGTGTAGAAGTAACATTTCTTTTATAGGTCCCTTACTATTCTGAATGTTACCGTTGGCTGATTAAGTTGGATAATGTTTTTTTCAACAGTTTGTTACGTTTTTTTACAAGTATTATCTGCAATCTGACAATAACTATTACTGGAAACGAAACCATTTTATACATAGTTGTTAGGTTTCATGCTGCTTTTGGCAATAGCGCCTGAATGAATAGGAGGAGAGGGAACTCACTGCATAAATTTACAGCCAGGGCCTTCTGGACAAAATCCCACCAAATAGTTGACACATATAACTCTGCGTGTATGCCGATGTCTGCACAGAGGACCTGGAAGCACAAAAACAAGTTGTATTTTATATAAGCCACTAATTACAACATTTTTTTAATCAGGCAGCCTGGTCATGCTTCTTACCATGTTTACAGAAGCCTCGATCGTACCAAGGGCAATCTTTTATCTTTGATTCAGGGTCAATGTGTAAAAATGGACACTCCTTGTTGCTGCACTCACCTGATAAACAACAGATTTTGTTAAAGTGTATCTATGGTAAAAATGTAAAATCATAGATTAATTTCCACATTGTATTTTAATTATTTCTAGCCTACTCCCTATAAACTGCTTGCCACCCATGTAACATATGTGCAGCACAAAGAGGGTGGGCTTTAATGCCCACATGCCACACATATGCATCCATAGGTGTTTAACCACTTTGTCACCAGGCCAATGATGACACTTCTACATGTAAATATCATTTTTTTGCCAATTACTCAGAACCCCCAAACATTTTATATATATATATATTTTAGCAGAGATCTTAGGGAATAAAATGGCGGTCATTGCAACTTTTTACGTCACGTGATATTTGCACAGCAATTGTTCAAACGTGTTTTTTTTTTGGAAAAGTTTAATGAATTAAATAAATAAAAAAAAAAAACAGAATAAAGTTAGCCCAATTGTTTTATATATGGCGAAAGATGATGTACGCTGAGTAAATAGATACCAAACATGTCACGCTTTAAAACTGCACCCACTTGTGAAATGGCGCCAAACTTTAGTACTTAAAAAATCTCCATAGGCGACGCTTTAAAATGTTTTACTAGTTACATGTTTAGAGGTACAGAGGAGATCTAGTGCTAGAATTATTGCTCTCGCTCTAACACACTCGGCAATACCTCACATGTGTGATTTGAACACCGTTTACATATGCTGGCGCGACTTACGTGTGCGTTCGCTTCTGTGCGCGAGCTCGCGGGGACGGGACGCTTTAAATTTTTTTTTATTATTTATTTTACCTTTATTTTTTTATTTTTACTCTTAATCTTTAATTTTAAACATCCCCTGTAATATGAATATTGCGTGACAGGTACTCTTTATGGAGAGATATGGGGTCAATAAGACCCCATGTTTCTCCTCTACGCTGGAAAGACAGAGATCAGAAAAAAACCCCCAGCAATCTCAGTCTTTTCAGCCGAGCTCACGTCCATTGTTTACATCACATGACCCAGACATGACATCAAACTTCACGCCCGGACCTCCGAGGCACACAGAGATGACTGGTGATCATATGGTCATCAGTTATCTCTATGCTCAACTTCCGCCGGCGATGAATCTGTTCTCCAGGCCGCCGATGGCACGGGCGGCCTGGGAGAAGCACTGGAGGGCGACGGGGGATGTCCGCAAGGTACTGTGGACGGGCGGCCGTACTGGCACCTCACTGCCTGCTTCTGGGTTTAGGGAGCACGCATGTGATTGTACACAGTGGGAGCCTGTCAGCAGGTCCCAGCCAATGATTCATGGATGGGACCTGCTGATTGGCTGTGTCCAATCACAGCCCAGAGCCCTGTGCGGACAATTAACACATGGCTCTGTACAGAGGGAACAAAGCAAAGCAGCGATAAGAAACAAAGATCTTTAGTAAAAAGCATCACACATTACACATTGTTAGGCTCACATTTAACCCCTTGATCGGCCTAGATGTTAATGCCTTCTCAGTCAGTGTCATTAGTACAGTGACAGTATATAGTATTATCGTATTATCACGGATTAGTCAGTTCCCACCCAGTCACCGCTGCACTCCCATTATAAGTTGCTGATTCACCACCATTACCAGTATAAAAAAAAAATATAATATAATATATATTTATATTATGCACCATAGTTTGTAGACGTTATAACTTTCATGTAAACCAATCAATTTACACTTAATGGGATTTTTTTTAACCAAAGACATGTAGCAGAATACATTTTGGCTAAAATTTATGAAGAAATGTTTTTTTTTTATCGAATATGTTTTATAGCAAAAAAAAAAAGTAAAAAAAAGATTTTTTTCAAAATTTTCGGTCTTTTTTTATTTATATAATAAACAAAAATGTAAAAACCCAGTGGTGATCAAATATCACAAAAAGAATGCTCTATTTGTGTGGAAAAAAATGATATAAATTTTGTTTGGGTACAACATTGCATGATTGCGCAATTACCAGTTAACCACTTCCCTACGGAGCCATAATAAAATGACGTTGGCAAGGAACTTCCGTCGATCCGGGCGGACGTCATATGACGCCAGCCGCTTCTTGCTGCTACTGTGGGCCCCCTGACCTAGCCCCTCCCCGATCATGGTAAAGAGCCAATGAAATTGGCTCTTTACCACGTGACCAGCTGTGTCCCCCAGGGGTGCGCAACGCAGCGATCAGGGGTTGAGGCTTGTCCCTCAGACAAAGTCCAGCCCCGATCAGGGTAACGAGCCAATGAAATTGGCTCTTTACCATGTGACCAGCTGTGTCCAATCACAGCTGGTCACATGATGTATACAAACCGCAGTGACGAGCTGTCACCGGGTTCTCCCTGCCACACCGTTCGTGTGTGAGAAGGAGATTGCGGTAACAGCTTGTTACCACTTAGTGTACAGACCAAGCACACTGATAGCCCCCGCCCAGTAATAAAGAGGACCTGTCATCACCCCATCAAAGTACCTGTCAAAGCCCATCAGAGTACCTGTCACCTGCCCAAAGTACACGAGTACCTGTCACCAGTCCATCTGAGTACCCGAGTACCTATCACCGGCCCATCTAAGTACCCCAGTACCTGTCAAATGCCCTTCTGAGTAACCGAGTACCTGTCACCAGCCCATCAGAGTACCTGTCACCAGCCCATCAGAGTACCCGAGTACCTGTCCCCAGCCCATCAGAGTACCCGAGTACCTGTCCCTAACCCATCAAAGTACCTGAGTACTTGTCACCAACCCATTAGAGTACCTGTTTCAAGCCCATCAGAGTACCCAGGTACCTGTCACCAGCCCATCTGAGTACCCGAGTACCTGTCACCAGCCCATCAGAGTAACCAAGTACCTATCTGCAACCCATCAGGGTACCTAAGTATCTTTTACCAGTCCATCAGATTACCCGAGTACCTGTCTCCAGCCCATCAGAGTACCCGAGTACCTATCTGAAGTCCATCATAATACCTGGGTACTTATCTGCAGCCCATCAGAGTACCAGAGTACCTATCTGCAGCCCATGCCTCATAGAATATATTCTGGGTGTTTGCTTTCCAAAATAGGGTCATTTTGTGGGTATTTCCACTGTCCTGGTGCTCCATGGCCTTCAAAAGTGTGATAGGTATGAATGAAATTTTATGTGTGATTTATGCTCCTAGAGCGCCTGACGGTGCTCTCTGTATGTTGGGCCTCTCTATGTGGCCAGGCTGTGTAAAGGCCTCACACATGTGGTATTGCCATACTTGGGACGAGTAGCAGAATATATTTTGGGGGGTTATTTTTGCTATATACATGCTATGTGTTCGAAATATCATATAAATTGACCACTTTGTGGAAAAAATACGTTTTTATTTTCTTTCCACGTTTTCCGAAGACTTGTGGAAAAAAATAAACCATACAAAAGATTCATAATGCCTCATAGAATATACGTTGGGGTGTTTGCTTTCCAAAATGAGGTCATTTTGTGGGCAATTCCACTTTCCTGGTGCTCCAGCGCCCTCAAAATGTAATAGGTCGTTAGGAAATTAGATGTGTAATTTATGCTCCTAGAACGCCTGACGGTGCTCCCAGCATGTTGGACCTCTCTATGTGGCCAGGCTGTGAAAAAGTCGCACACATGTGGTATACTCGGGAGGAGTAGCAGAATGTATTTTGGGGTGTAATTGGAAGTATGCATATGCTGTGTGTGAGAAATAACTTGTTATGACTATTTTCTGTAAAAAAATTAAATAAATAATAATAATTTCTTAACTTTCCTAAGAATTGTGGGGAAAAAAATTACAACTTCAAAAAACTCGCCATGCCTCTTACCAAATACCCTGGACTGTCTACTTTTCAAAAAGGGATCATTTGGTGGGTATTTGTACTTTCCTGACATTTCAGGGCCTCAAGAAATGGCCATCAGTACATCAGGTGTGATCAATTTTCAATAATTGGCACCATAGCTTGTAGACTCTATAACTTACACAGGCGGTCCCCGGGTTACAAACAAGATTTTGTTCTTAACGTGAATTTGTTTGTAAGTCGGAACAGGTACATTTTTTAAAAGTAGCTCCAGCCAAAAAAACTGGATAGCATAGGGAAGGGTTAACAACCCTGCAATGTTTGTTTTGCTGTCTACGTTTCTGTTCAGAAGATTTCACATCACCTTCTGTCCCAATGATAATTGGATTTTGAAAATTTTGGGTTGTTGTGGAAACAAGGATTGGTGATCAAGCATCAGTGGAGACCCCTTTTTTTTAATAACCCTTACAGGAGTGAATTTCCCTTCCCAGGGGGAGATTTCCTCTCGCTTCTTGTGGTCTCCCTCCGTTTGTAAGTCGGATGTTTGTAACTAGGAGACCGCCTGTAATATACATTTATTTGGTTTATCTTTACCAAAGATATGTAGCAGTATTAATTTTGTCCAACTTTATGAACAAAAAAAAAGGGATTTTAATAAGAACTTACCGTAAAATCCTTTTCTCAGTTCACAGACACAGCCCTTCATAGACAAGTGGGGTTTATGCTCATCCTACCAGGAGTAGACTAGGCAAATAGAAAAAAAGCAAGCTGACCCCTCCCAGGGGGCCATCCTCACTCAGCATATAACCCCCCTGCTCTGCATAGCATATCAGTTCGTAACAAGCTGTACAAACGCAACACAGAGGGGTGGGTGCTGCGTCTGTCAGTGAACTCAGAGAAAAGGATTTTACAGTAAGTTCTTAATAAAATCAAAATTTTCTTTTATGTTCACTGACAGACGCAGCCCTTCATAGACAAGTGGGGATGTCCCAAAGCTGTGTCAGTCAAGAGGGGTGGGTAAACAACAACAACAGTACCCAACAGACTCCTCTCAGGAGGTGCCAGCCGCGCCTACACCGCCGCCTGTAAAACTTTACGGCCAAAAGCAGCATCCGCAGATGCTGACACATCAACTTTGTAAACTTAGCAAAACGTGAGCACCGAGGCCCAGTGGCTTCAGTGTCACAGGTGTGCAACCTGTGACACTGAAGCTCGGTGTCTGAGAACCCAGGAAGTGCAAACTGCCCTGGTAGAATGAGCCGTGACTGGAAAAGGAGGGACTTTGCTCCTAACAGCATACGCATGAGTCACGGTCTGTCTGATCCAACGGGAAACAGTAGCCAACGAGGCCGCCAACCCTTGTCGCGGTCCATCCGTCATCACAAACATCGCATCAGACTTCCGACAGGAAGCTGTAGCCGCCAAATACATCCGCAAAGCCCTTACGACATCCAAAGAATGTAACTAAAATTCCTTGGGACGCGACGGGTGCGGACATAATGAAGGAAGAACATTATACTCATTAATGTGGAAAGAAGAGACCACCTTCGATATAAACAAAGGGGAAGGTCGCAAGACCGCCTTGTCCTTATGAAGGACCAAGTAGGGAGACTTGCAGGACAACGCTGCCAACTCAGACACCCACCTAGCAGATGTAATGGCCACCAAGAAAGCCACTTTCTGCGACAGCAATTGTAAGGGAATATCCCTGATTTTCTCATATGGCGGTTTCTGCAGTACAGAAAGTACCAAATTCAAATCCCACGGCGCCAAAGGCGATCGTATCTGAGGAGCCACATGGCGTACACCCTGTACAAATGTACGTATCAACGAATGTGACGCCAAAGGCCGTTGAAAGAGAAATCGCCAGAGCAGAAATCTGACCCTTGAGAGTACTCAATGCCAACTTGTTATCCGGGCCCTGCTGCAAAAAAGCCAAGACCCGGGACACAACGTAAGAGTAAGGGTTCCAACCCCCCCGCCTCACACCAGGCAATATAGGCCTTCCAGGTGCGATGATAAATCTTGTGCGAAGTACACTTATGTGCTTTAAGCATGGTAGGGATCACGGAGTCAGCGACACCCCTATCCCTCAACACCTGGGACTCAATAGCCAAGCCATCAAAACCAGCGAGGGTAAAGCAGGGTGCAGGATGGGTCCCTGTGACAGGAGATCTTCTCGCAGCGGAAGACGCCAGGGAACATCTGTCACCATGCGCACCACGTCGGTGTACCAAGGGCGCCGAGGCCAATCTGGAGCTACCAAGATTGTCGGAATCCCTTCCGCTTCTATCCTGCGCAGTAGCCGCGGTAGAAGCTTGATGGGAGGGAAGGCGTACAGGAGCCGATACCGACCCCAAGGCATTACCAATGCGTCCGTGGCGGTTGCCAATGGGTCCCTTGTTCTGCACATGAAGGTCTGCACCTTGTGATTGAACCTGGACGCCATGAGGTCCACGTCTGGCGTGCCCCACTTGTGGCAAATCTGGTGGAATCCCTCTGGCTGTAGGGACCATTCCCCCTGATCCAGTGTCTGGCGACTGAGAAAGTCCGCCTGACAATTCTCTACACCCGGAAAGTAAATGGCGGAGATTGCCGGCACGTGAAGTTCTGCCCATCGCAGAATGAGAGCTGCTTCCGCAGCCGCTGCCGAGCTCCTCGTTCCGCCCTGATGGTTCACGGACGCCACAGCCGTGGCGTGGTCCGACTGAATCCGAACCGGGAGGCCGCGCAGCCTTTCTGTCCAGTGGGAGAGGCAGAGCCTGATCGCCCTCAACTCCAGCACATTGATTGGAAAGCGGGAGTCCTGCGCCGACCAACGGCCCTGAGCAGATAGCTGCCCCAGGACCCCCCCCCCCCCCCCCCCTGATAGGCTGGCGTCCGTCGTGACTATGGACCAATTCAGGGAGAGGAAGGATTTCCCCAACGTTAGAGCCGGGGCCCGAAGCCACCAGGCTAATGATCCTCTGGTCTGATGATCCAATCTGATCAGCTGGTCCAGGGACAGCAGAGACTTGTCCCACCATGACAGAATTGCTCACTGTAGGAGCCGAGTGTGACTCTGGGCGTAAGTGATCGCCTCAAGGCTGAAACCATGAGCCCCAACACCCGCATACAGAACCGTAAGGAGGACCACTGGTGTGACAGCAGGATTCGCCCCGCTGCTTGCAGTGTCAGCAACTTGGCCGGAGGTGAGAACACCTTCGCCTGCTCCATGTCCAGAATCAGACCCAGATATTCCAGCAACAGGACGGGGTCAACTTCGACTTCTGCAGGTTTATCAACCAGTCGAAGTCTTTCAACGAGGCCATGGTGATATCCACATTCTCCTCCAGAGCCAAAGCAGACTCCGCTCTCAGGAGTAAAACGTCGAGGTATGCTACCACAGCAATGCCTCTCTGCCTCAATAGCGCCATCACCGGAGTCACCGGCTTGGGGAATACCCTAGGAGCCGAGGCCAGACCGAAGGGAAGTGCCACAAATTAGTAATGTAGATCTCCCACCTCAAAGCGCAGGAAGCACTGGTGCCGGAGACAAATGTCCCCTTGGTGCACGGCGGCCACCACCAAACGGACAGATTCCATCCTGAATTTTCGCGCCTTTACAAAGTGGTTCAGCGCTTTTAAGTCCAGAACTGGCCTGACTCCACCCTTTTTGGGTACCACAAAAAAATTTGAACCTTTCCAGCGGAGGTACCAGCACAATCACCCCTTGTTCGGAGACCATCTGAACTGCCCCTAGGAGAGCCTCTCGACGCCCCTGAGGGAGTCTCAAGTTCGATGGGAAGAACCTGTCTGGGGGTAGAGTGCTGAACTCTATCCTGTATCCGGAGGACACCACTCCCTGCACCCATCGGTCGGAAATGCGGGAAGTCCACCTGTCTGTGAACCCCAGAAGTCGGCCCGCCACCTGAAGATCGGGTGGAGGCAACCCATCATGCGGAGGAGGACTTATCGCTCTTGCACTGCCAGGGCCGTTTACCGGATCCCTAGGCAGACTTGCCGGGCCTCGAGCCCTTGCCCGCTGCACCGGGCGCACGAAAAAAACTTCTTCTGATCCGTAGAAGCAGGACCCTGCTTACAGCGGAAACTCCCGCCGCCTGGGCTCTGGGAGGAAAGTACTCTTCCCTCCGGTGAGATCTTTAATGATTTCCTCCAATAGTGCCCCAAAGAGCCGACCACCCTGAAAGGGGAGATACGCGAGGCCCTTCTTAGACGCGTGGTCACCCGGCCAACAGCGTAACCACAGCACCCTTCTAATAAAGACTGTGGAAATAGACATCTTAGACAGCATGGGCAGCAGGTCCAAAGCAGCGTCACACAGGTACCGAAGACCCTATATCAGATGGTCTTCTCGCTGTGACGCCTCGAGCGAGCTCCCGCAGCTCAACTCATTGTGCAACTCAGTCGCACACTCGGTAAGGTGTTGCGCCACCGTGGCCTGTCTCATGGCCGACCCCGCCAACAAGAACAGTGTCTTGGATACCGCCTCCGTCCGCCTATCAGCCGGATCCTTAAAAGAGGAAGACCCCTCCAAGGGGTTGGTCGTTGCCTTATTCAGGCGAGCCACCAGAGGGTCCACTGCGGGGGATGCCCACTTCTTCACCAAACTATCCTCAAAGGGATACCGTACAGTGAAGCGGTTTGGCAAAACAAAGGGATTCTGCGGATGCTGCCATTCCTTATAGCCCAGCTGGTCAAAGGATTGGTCATAGGGATAAGCCCTAGGGGACCTGTGTGGCTTAAAAGACCCACAAACATATGCAAACTCCTGCGACTCCCCGGCTTGGTCCAGTCGCAGGGGCGCACGGATATTGGCGATCAGGGTGGCCACCAGCGCCCGCTCGCGTGCTACTGAGGCCCCCTGGTCTTCCTCACCATCCGAGGGCTCCCGCTCACCATCTGGGAGCTCCACGGGGGTCCCTGTGACCACCGAGGCCCCTTCCAGTGCAGAATCCTCCCCCGATGAGGGAGGGGGGGGGGGTGACGCTTTTTAGACACCCCCTTAGCACTGCACGGCACTTCCCAGGGAAAAAATGCCCCCAATAGGGATCTTAGCCAATCCAGGTGAACTACAGGCCCCAGCACAGGATGCGCTTCAACCAACTCTTCCTTGGAAGGACCCGTAGGTCCAGCCGCCATTTCGTCACCGAATACTGACAGGCAGAAAGCCCTGACACCCCCACAATGCAGCCCCACAGATCAACCAGGGAGGACACCCAGGAGGACTGCACCCACCGCTACCAACACCCCAGGGAGAGCCCAGCTATACTTGCTGTTGTTGCCTCTCAAGCGCTGCATCCGAGTAGAAGTGCTAGTGACCGCCAGTCAGAGTCTGCGCTGCCTGTGCCATCCACGCTTTTCCAGAGTGAAAGAGGAAGCATCGGCTACAACGCACGTTCATCTTCCCAGGCACATCCAAAATGGCCGCCGAGTGGTCACAAGAGGCCAAAAGCCTGTAAAACAGGCCGCGACTATGGCAAAATGGCCACCGTTCGACATTAGAGGCCAAAACCACCAACAAAATGGCCGCAGCTACGGCAAAATGGCGGCGGAGCGGCGCATGGCGAACCTAAGGCGCGGGGGGGGGGGTGTAGGAGGGGGACGAGAACATACAGGGGAGACCTGAGCCCTAGAAAAAATCCCTCCACCGGCCGGCCCAGCCCGCTAACGTTCGCCCAGCCCCCCCTCCGCGCCCCAAGGGGGGGGGTCACCCACCAGTCCGACTGGCTTAGCGGGTAGCTGCCCGGTTGCAGACCTTCCTCCCACTGCTGGAGAGGGATGTTGCAGGCCACAGGCCCCTGGACGGTAACAAGGTCCGGTCACTGAGCGCAAGTGGGGATCATCCACTGGCCACCCCCACGGAACGGGCACGATGCAGCGGACCCCGCCAAGGCTAAGGGTAGCTCACATTGGTCGGCCGCAGTGGGGAAAGTTCAGGATTCTGGATATCCTCTATGCCCCAGCTGGCTTCTTGATAGCAGTCTTCATCAGATAGCTTGAGAAAAGCAAAAAAGCGGTAGAAAAAAAAAGGGGAACCGCAGATCCCATAAGGGAACCAGGTCTAACTCCTTGCACTAAGCATAATAAAACTGATATGCTATACAGAGCAGGGGGGTTATATGCTGAGTGAGGGCAGCCCCCTGGGAGGGGTCAGCTTGCATTTCTTCTGTTTGCCTAGTCTACTCCTGGTAGGATGAGCATAAACCCCACTTGTCTATGAAGGGCTGCGTCTGTCAGTGAATGTAAGAGAAAATTACTTATTTGCAAAATTTTATCATAGAAACTAAAAAAAGTGGGTTTTTTTTCAACATTTTCACTCTTTTTTCACTTATGTGGCAAAAATTAAAATCCCAGTGGTGATTAAGTACCACCAAAAGAAAGCTCTACTTGTGTGAAAAAAAAATATGTTTAGGTACAGTGTTGCATGACTAAGTAATTGTCTTTCAAAGTGTGAGAGCGCTGAAAGCTGGTCTCGGCAGGAAGGGGGTATAAATGTCCGGTATTGAAGTGGTTAAAATAGTGCAGTGCTAAATGGCCTGGTCATGAAGGGGGTAAAATCTTCCGGAACTGAGGTGGTTGAAGTAAACCTTTACAAGAAAAAAAATCTAGCAAACAAATTTCCCTGTTAAATAATAGGCACCAGATGGTTTACCTTTCTCAATACAGTAAGTGCCCATGAAGGACACCTATGCAAATACAGAATTTCTAAAAGCACTGCTGGATTCTCCCCTAAAACACCCAGAGGTACAGAATATGGATAATGTAGGTACCATACCCTGCTGCCCATATCTATTCTGCCAATACCTTAAAAGACAGGCTATTTTGGAGCAGCACTGCTAATGCCTATTGTAATGACAACAGGTGTGATCTAGCACCATACAGTGTCCACAGTTTAGCAGGGATCTTAGTGTTATCTACTGAAAGATTTCAGAAAAGTCAGCAAAAAAAAGGAAATAAATCATAGCCTTTGTAACACAGGTTATATAGTGAAGTGAACAAAATAACTTACCAAACTTGGAGTAGAAGTAGCACTCTGGCATTTTAGTCATGTCATACTCATGTAGAAATTCACACTGGTCGCCCTTCTTACAAAGCCCTCGCAACCAGTGTTTGCACACCACTGTTTTCTCCCCACTTATATGCCGAAAAGGACATGTTCCACCTGCAAATATAATACATTTAGTCATTGAATCTACAAAATTGTAATAGCGGACTTTGGCTACGTTATACTGGAGCAAAGTCCTAGCTTTTTAAGTTAAAAGAAGAGTTCTGCCTGGGGGAAAAGCAAATTAAAAGTCAGCAGCTACAGATACTGTGGTGTGGGGTAAGTGGGGTTTGGACGTTTTATAAGCTCCACAAAAAAAACCCAGGACCAGCGTGTTCTGAGGCTCCAGCACTAGAGCTGTAAAAACCGCAGATGCCGGTAGAAGCTCAAAAATGCGGCTTAACGTTGTATACACAGCGTTAAGCCTCGTCATGCGTTTGTCTGCCTCTATTCAAAATCAATGGTTCCCTATGGGACCCTATTGATTTGAATAGAAGTCGCACCAGAAGTCATGATGATCCGACTTGCGGTGCGACTTGTGTGCTGAGGATCCTGAAGGGGAAACCCCGCCAAAGTGAAGAAAAAAAAATTGCGTGGGGTGTGGGGTCCCCCCCAAGAGATACCAGACCTTTCAATCTGGTATGGATTTTAAGGGGAACCCCCACGCCAAGGAAGAAAAAAAAAAAAAAAAAAGAAAAAAAAAAGACGACGTGGGTGCCCCCCCTCCCAAACTTCACACCAGACCCTCATCTAACGCAGCCCAGCAGGTCAGGAAGAGGGGGGGGGCGAGCGAGCGTCCGCTCCCCCCTCACTGCGGACCATACCATGCCGCATGCCCTCAACATGGGGGGAGGGGGGTGCACGACCCAAAATCGTGCCTTTTTTCCCTGACATCGGTACTAGCATTACAATCAGTTTTTCATAATGCCCATGTGTATGAGGCCTAATGATGAAAGTAAAGGCACAGAAATATCTTCAGATTTTAAGAAGTCGGCACCTTACTTTATAAAAGGGCTTTTGATTCTTTTTGGTTTCACAATATCCTGATGGGTCATCCTGTGTTAGCTTCTGAAGCCCTACCCTTTAAAGCTAAAGTTTCCACACCAATCATAGAAAATGTACAGCAAGCCTTAAAGGAATTGTAAAGCCTCACTTTTTAAAACAACCCATTCATTCAATTTTAACTAGAAACATTTGAGTATAGATATATATAAAACAAAATGTATATATAAATACCTTTTTTCCCTTTTTTTTTTTTCAACAAATGATCACATTTCCTCTGTTCTCAGCTGCATAAGAGTTGGGGGGAGAAGCTGCAGCACACTGATCCTCCCAGTGAATGGCTGTGCAGGAGGGCAGTGTCAGGACAGGTCTGGTCATTGGAGGAGAGCAGGCTGAGTTCCCAGCATAGCTAGAGAACTGACCACGATGTGTTCTGCTTAGTGTGGTCAGAGCTTAATCGGAAAGCAGAGGAATTGGCAGGAACACCAGGAATTTCACACAAAGGAAGCAATACAAAGAGAACAGGATACTTTTTCATACAAACACATGGTACAGCAGGCGCATATCAGGAATATATGTTGGGGTAACAAACACTTTAAGCAGTTGTATGCATGTTAGAAGAAATGATTTACGGCCCTGGACTATGGGGTCAATTTATAAAAAAAATGTTGGGACAAATGTGACAAGCATTAGCCCATGTGTGATGAATTCCAAGCCTCTGTGTTCAGATCTGTGCCACGCTCCTGCCCGCATGTCAAACTATGACATGTGGATGTACCCATGCCTGCGCTGCGTGTTCATCCGTTTCTATATGCAGCCTGCACACAACTCTGACGTGGATGCACACGCATCTGCCAGCGGCTCTACACAAAGGATGGCACTAATGTGTCGTCTGAATAAGCACTTAGCAAACAGTTCTTGATGCAAAGTTGGCCGAAGGAAATAATGCCGCACTGCAGCTGCAAGTATACACATGATGCCTTGTATAAGAGTTGGGTGGGGGAATGCCCCAGCCGCAGATGATTGGGCCAATACAGAGTAGAGCGTCCCATGGGGCTCGCTCACATGAACACAAATCCGAGCTTTTATAGTGCAACGCTGAACTTCAATGATATAGGATAAAATACAGCTCAGTTTGTAGCTCCACATTGCACGCAATTTATAAGTCTGTATACAGTTACCTTTTTCACATGAATTACCTTTGCCACATGCGGATTTCAAGAAGAACTCACAAACAGCAGCCCCGGATTCTAAAGAAGAAGAAAAAAAAAAAAAAAAGGATACTGGTAAGTAAGTAAATTTAACAAGTACAGTACAGTACTGCAGTCAATACCGAACATTAACCCTTGAATGCACCACCTGTAAACACTGTAGTTTTTTTGTCCTGGCATAACCGTAGTGCACCAGTCCACCCAATTCGCTTTTGTCAGAAATAATGCCGATTGCCATTAATCACATTCAAACGTATTTTGGCAGTATGAATGTAACTGGTGGTACAGTGCAGGCTTCAGGAAGTACACCTCCAGTGACACTGTGTAGAGCTCTCTTGACTCAACCCATCACCAGAAAACTTGATAACATGAGAACAAAGTGCTGGCAGTTACAGGAACCCTAATGCCTGGTATGGGCAGTCCCCGGGTTACAAACAAGATAGGGTCTGTAGCTTCATTCTTAATGCGAAGTTCCACCCAAAAGTGGAACTTCCGCTTTAAGGGAAGGTGACCCCCCCCCCCGGACATGCCACAATTGCCATGTCTTTTTTGGGGGGCTGCCCAGGCACCCTGTTTTCATAGGGTCCCAGGCCCACTTCCTCCCCTGGAGCCGCGGCTCCGGAAAGGAAGTCCACCTTCCCCCCTCCCTCTCGGCGATCTTCTGGGACATGTCACAAGCCGCAGTGCGACTCGCGCATGCGCAGTGAGCGCCCGGCTTTGAAGCCAAAGCTGGGTGCTCACACTTGTGATGCCAGCGCCGCCGAGGGGAGGGGGAGATGAGCAAGCCCTCGGGCAACTGCATCGCTGGAATGAGGGACAGGTGAGTGGCCGACTGTTAAAAGTCAGCAGCTACCCTTTTGGTAGCTGCTGACTTTTAACAGGGTGGTACTCCGCTTTAAGTTGCATTTGTTTGTAAGTGGGAACAGGTACATTTTTTAAGTGTAGCTTCAGCCAAAAAAACGATTTTTAAGCTTTTTGGATAGCATAGGGAAGGGGTAACACCCCTGTAATGTTTGTTTTGTTGTCTATGTTTCTGTTCAGAAGATTTAACCTCACTTCCTGTCCCAATGATAATTGGATTTTGAAAAATTTGGGTTGCTGTGGAAAGAAGGATTGGTGATAAAGCTTCAGTGGAGTCACCTTTTTCCCATAATAACTCTTACAGGAGTGAATTTCCCTTCCTAGGGGGAGATTTCCTCTCACTTCCTGTTGTCTCCCTCTGTAAGTAGGAGTCGTTTGTAAGTTGGATGTTTGTAACTAGGGGATCGCCTGTACTCACAATGAGATTATGGAACGAATGATCGTCTGTTTCTTTGCATGCTAGTCTCATATCGAAAATGAAGAGATTACTAAAGTTACAAAAATTCTCGTATGACAGAATTAGGCTTCATACACACGGACGTTTCTTAAAAAATAAACAAAACGTCGGGCCCGACGTCAAGGGAAAAAGAAAAAAAAAAAAAAAAAATCTGCGTTTTTCGGCGTTATGCATCAGTGTCAATACTTTTTTTAAAAAAAATCATCCCTCTGCTATTTTTCAACCTAAAAACGTTGGCGTCAAAAAACGCCGGTACAGTATTAGTTGGCGGTTTGCGGCGTTGGCGTCAAAAAACCCCAAAACGTTACAGCCTCAGAACGCGCTGGCCGTGGGTTCTAGTTTCAGCTCACTAACGCAGACGCCCTCTACAGCTCAAAAACGTTGGCGTTTTTATGGGGCCATTGACTAACATGGGGAGCTGCAGAAAACGCCGGCGTCAAAAAACGTCAGTGTGTATGAGGCCTAAAAATTTGGAAGTGATGTAATGTATTGCATTGTATTGTATTGTATTTTCAAACAACAACTGTTACTGATCAAATGAAAACTGTATAATCTGGTATCGTACAAGAAACATTTTCACGCTTATCCCATTGGATAATTTAGCATGAATCACATGATCGGCTCTGATAAGCTGTGTACTAACGATCAGATTATTGTATGATCACTCCCAAAGCTGTATTTTTCATCTGATGTTCTGATCATGTGTACTGGCCTGAAGTGTACAAGAGCACGGTGCTACCTTCAGAATTTTTCACTTGCACTGAATGCCAGGCTCTCCACTTCCACACCTTCCTACTGGCAGATCACTACAATAGACATCCTTTGATGACCTAACTATATCAATGGCTGGCCAGCCTGCCTGTACACAAACCTCCTAAAACCCAGCACACACGGGCCGTACGTTGGGCGGCATCGGACTGTTAAACAGCCATTCACCCAATCAGTGCTCTGACCGGAGTGTTCTGTTGGCGGGGCCGTCAGAACACAATAGAACAAGGGAGATTGTTGTACTAATGTCAGATAGTTAGTACAGCGGCTCCTCCTGAACTGTCAGGTTTTTTTTTTCCATTCAGCCTTGCTGGGTTGAAGGAAACAAAAGTACTAGTGTGTACAAGGCTTTAGGGACTGTGTTGACAGACTTTTGTTTGCGTGAAATAGGTTTTGCATTCTTACAGAAGTCAACCTATACACTTCCATATATACGTGCAGGGGGTCTATGTATAGAGATATTGCTGTACAACGTCTCAAGCATACGCTCAGCTGTCACACATAGTTTCGTATTTTGCCTATCAAGTTTATTTCCTATGATTGCAGGCTCTATCTAGTGGCCATAATGAAGTATTTTCCTGAAATACCCCAATCAAGACAATACCACATTATGGCCATTAGATGGAGTTGACGGAAGATCAAAGGAAAACAGATTATGCAAAACACACAATTATTCATGAGCTGAGGGAATGCTTGAGAAATGTTTTGAAACTAAACCCCTAAGGCCCCTTTCACACTAGCGGAGCCCATTTTGGCGGGCTCCGCTGCTCAGAGGGGATCCGTCCGTTTATCCCCGCTGAGCCGACGGATGACAGGACAGTCTCTGCACTCCGTAAATAAACGGACCTATCAGAGCTCCATTCTCCTCTATGGAGGATCGGATGAACACGGACCGTCTGTCCGTGTTCATCCGATCAACGGATGGAAAATAGGGTTTCCATCCGTCTGTATTTGGCGGATTGGAGCAGATTGGATGTCAGCGGACATGTCACGGCTGACATCGGTTGATCCATAGAGCAGTGTTCCCCAACCCAGTCCTCAAGGCCCACCAACAGGTCATGTTTTCAGGATTTCCCTCAGATGAATCAGCTGTGGTAATTACTAAGGCAGTGAAACTGATCAAATCACCTGTGCAAAATAATGGAAATCCTGAAAACATGACCTGTTGGTCGGCCTTGAGGACAGGGTTGGGGAACATTGCCATAGAGGACAATGGAGTGTCTGTTCGGGTCCGCCTGAAAAACTGACAGGTGGACCTGAACGATCCGCTAGTGTGAAAGCACCCCTAAGGTTCAGTTCACACTAGTGCGACTTAGGATCCGATATGTGAGACCCAAAGGCGCAGGACATGTGAAATGACATGTATCTCTATGAGAGCCATTCCAATTGACACTACTGAAGTCACTGTGACTTCAGAAAAGGTTTCTGCACTACTTTGATTCGACTGACACAGATTCAATGCCAGAGTGTAAAAGTCTTATCAAAGTCACTTTAAAGCAGTGGTTCTCAACTTCGGTCCTCGGGACCCACTAACAGACCAGGTTTGCAGGATAACTGAAATGCATCACAGGTGATATCATTTTCTGCTCAGTGATTGCAGTATTCTAGTCTGCATCTCCCCAAGGTAATACTTAAAATCTGGCTGTTAGTGGGTCCTGAGTACCGGAGTTGAGAACCACTGCTTTAGGCTGAGTTCACACTGCTCCGATCTCAGAGATCGCATATGATTTTGCACCGCACTGCAGTGTGAACCATATGCGATCTCTGTGCGATGCAAAATCAGCTATAGAGATTGTATGGCTGAATTCATGGTGTGCATGAGGCCTTAGGGTCATCACTGTTAAACTTACAGAAGTAAATGAATGCAATACAAGGTTAGGAAAGAAATTCTGAAGGGGCAATCACCTCCATGTAGATTATAGATTGCCTTAGACTTCCAGGGTCAAAGGATGCTTTACAGCAGAATGGGCTGGCAAGAATAGTTTGCTATTAATAGTGGCAGTTTATACATTTTCTATATACACAAGGTAAAACTTCCTGATTTAACAGTTTCAACTTTTTAACTTGTGAATGGGCTCTAAAGAGCCATTCTAGGTAACACCAGCCTGGTTAACTGCAATGCATTTAACACACAATCAATATAGCCCAATTATTTGAATAAAAAAAAAAAAATTGTAGGCTGCATTTTTGGTAGTGTGTTACCATGCGTTGTTGTGCACTGCTGTGCAGTTGTGTTTGGGTGCCAGTCAATGCAATGGGGTTATCAAGTCCCTAAGGTGTATTAAAAAAAAAAAATGAACATTTTGTTTTTTTTTGCTATGGAAGGAGTGGAAGGGTTAGAACCCAGTCAAGTTTTTATTGCGGTTTGAACACCCAGTGAGAGGGATTCATCGTCTTCCCCTGATGACCAAAACAGAAAGCCAAAAGGAAATCCAATACTATGAGATAACATTAATAGAAAAGGGAAGTCATACCAACGGGGACATTTGCTCAGGTGACAAGTGTCACAGGGATCATTCACGCAGGTGACTGAAGGGGTAACAGCAGATGGTTGAGTAGTTTCACTGCCCCCTAAACACAGCCAACACAGTTACTCAGTGCTGTACCCATGATGTAGCTGCAATGTTTGCTTCATGGCAAAAATTAAATGACATATTGCATTGAGTGGGTGGTACCACCGCCAAGCATGACCCATTCAAGTGAATGGAGCCTTTGCACAACTGCCCTGCAATCATGTGCAATGCATGTAGTTCTAGTGCAATGGGTTGGCACACTTAGGGGTAAAGCAGGCAGTAAGGTGACATATCACCTCTCCCCACTGCCTGTCAAAATGTCCCCTAAAAAGCCATCCACTTTAAATGACTTTTCAGAGTGGCAGCAGTAATGTCACACAAGTGAATGAGCCCTAAGGCCATGTTTTGACATGTGGCAGACCTTGCGGCGTTTTTTAACGAGTAGCGAGGAGGAGATCTGTTGCCCCTCGCTCCCTGTTTTAAGTGTGTAAATGCTGCACCACAACCTCATGCATTGCACATGGTTGCAGTGCAGCCCCATTCATTTGAATAGATTGCATTCGGCAGGTAGTACAGGCAGTAGAGCTGCATGATTCTGGTTAAAAGGAGAATCGCAATTTTTTGCTTAAAATAAAGATCACAATTCTCACGGCGTAATATCCTCTTTCACATTATACAAAAAAAAAAAAAAAATTGGGCTAACTTTATGGATTCTTATTTTAATTCATCAAAGTGTATTTTTTCCTAAAAAATTGCTTTTGAAAGACTGCTGCGCAAATACAGCGTGGCATAAAATATTGCAACGATCTTCATTTTATTCTGTAGGGTCTCTGCTAAAAAAAAAAAAATATATATATATATATATATATATATATAATGTTTGAGGGTTCTAAGTAATTTTCTGGCAAAAAATGCTGATTTTAACTTGTAAACAACAAGTGTCAGAAAAGGTTTAGTCTTTAAGTCCTTAAACTGACCTCATTTACAGACAGAAGTTAATTTCTTTGATCTAAAACAGTGGTTTCCAAAATGCGGCCCTTCCCTTGCCTTTATCTGGCCCTTGAGGCATTATTCCTGCCATGAACACCAACAATGGGGCATAATTCCTGTCACTGACACCAGTGATGGGACACTGGTCCTTCCACTGACACCAGTGATGGGACACTGTTCCTTCCACTGACACCAGTGATGGGACACTGTTCCTTCCACTGACACCAGTGATGGGACACTGTTCCTTCCACTGACACCAATGATGAGACACCATTTATTCCACGGACACCAATGATGGGGCACTATTGCTTCCACTGACACCAATGATGATGCATTATTCCTTCCACTGACACCAATGATGAAGCACTATTGCTTCCACTGACACCAATGATGAAGCACTATTGCTTCCACTGACACCAATGATGAAGCACTATTGCTTCCACTGACACCAATGATGAAGCACTATTGCTTCCACTGACACCAATGATGGGGCATTATTCCTTCCACTGACACCAATGATGAGGCACTATTCCTTCTACTGACACCAATGATGAGGCACTATTCCTTCTACTGACACCAATGATGAGGCACTATTCCTTCCACTGACACCAATGATGAGGCACTATTCCTTCCACTGACACCAATGATGGGGCACTATTCCTTCCACTGACACCAATGATGGGGCACTATTCCTTCCACTGACACCAATGATGAGGCACTATTCCTTCCCCTAATACCAAAGATCAGACTGTTTACTCTCACTGGGCACAGTCCGGCCCCCCTAAATTCTGAAGGCCAGTAAACTGCCCCTTCTTTTAGAATGTTTGGAGACCCCTGATCTAAAAGAACAGAGAGATACATTGTTTCTCTTTATCGCTGATGATAAACATTTAGGCCGAGTTTTTTTTTCTTTTGTCAGCTATGCACTTGTTTAACATGAATTGGGGAAATGCTATATTGCGACCGTGAGGGCGGTTGAATCTTGATAATGATTTTTTAACAACTAATCGTGAAGCTCTAATAGGCAGTATCATTTTCTCCACCAATCAAAGCATCACAGTAGCAGCGTGCGTGTAACCCTGTTCGTAGCTTAACCACTTGCCGACCGCCGATCGGCATATGACGGCGGCTGCCAGATCGCTCACTGTGTCCGGGGAGGGCCAGGGAGCGGGTGCGGCGGAGTCGATCTCCGCCGGCCATCCGCGATGCCCCCCCCCGGAGTGAAAGAACGGAGGTCCGTGTAAGTAAACACAGACCTCCGTTCTGTGTGAGGGGGAAGGGCTGTGATCGCAGCCTTCCCCTACACGGAAGCTGTGATCGCTTCCCTTCCCCAGCTAGGGCAGCCCACACACAGTTAGAACACGCCCAGGGAACACAGTTAACTCTTAGAGCGCCCCCTGCAGGTTAACCCCTTCACTGCCAATGGCATTTACACAGTAATGCACTGATCGCTGTATAAATGCCAATGGTCCCAAAAAAGTGTCAAAATGTTCCGACATGTCCGCCTCAATATCGCAGTACCGCTAAAAATCGCAGATCGCCGCCATTACTAATAAAAAAATAAATAAATAAAAACCCCAGAAATGAATTCTCATCATCCGTAAACGCGACCACTTTTGCGCAAACCAATCAATAAACGCCGATTGTGATTTTTTTAATCACAGATATGAGGAAGAATATAAATCGGCCAAAACCGATGAAAAAAAAATTTTTTTTATATATTTTTTTGGATTTGTATTTTAGCAAAAAGTAAGAAATTTGGGTTTTTTTGCAAAATTGTCGCTCTTCTTTTGTTTATAGCAGCGATCAGAAATGATGCAGCGGTGATCAAATACCACCAAAAGAAAGCTCTTTTTGTGGGAAAAAAGGACGCCAATTTCCTTTGGATAAAACGTCGCACGACCGCGCAATTTTCAGTTAAAGCGACGCAGTGCCGAATCGCAAAAAGGGCTCCGGTCCTAAAGTGGTTAAGGAAGGGGCAGGAGAAAGAATGCAGCCCAACTAAACACGGTAGTTTTTACCACCCCTCCCCTTCACAACCACATGTGTTAGGCTGGGTTCACAGTGCCGCATGGATTGGCTCACAGCAGGGGTCCGGTACGTCCTTGTTCACCGTTTCAGGTCTGAATTTTTGTCTGAATTCGGACCAGAAGACGCACAGAACTGCTGTGCAATGCGCACCGGAGATGTGTGAACCGGCTCCAAAGAGAGCCGGTCACAATCTCCTGACATGCGAATTGGATATGAGAGGAAACCTGCATCCAATTCGCAATAGTGTGACCCCAGCCTTAATGAGCTGTAAGGCTTAGTTTCACACAGGCAGCAAAATGGCAGTAAAACCAGGTGGTTATTCTGTCTTTTTACTGCCCACCTAGAAAATAACATGGCAGCCACTCCGGTCCATTCATACTACTGTCATACTTTGTGGAGCATCAAATTAAACGTAGTATGTTATGTGTGGCCGATGGTACCGCTTGCCAAATGTGCCCATTAAATCAGTACAACCGTGCAATAATGAGGTGTCAATCCACGATATCACCAGGACGCTGCCAATAGAAGCAATACTGAATGGGAAACCACCAAAACGTACCAATACACAATTCCATCTCTTGGCTTTTCCTATTTACTGCGGTGAAACAAACCCTAGCAAATGCGTGGCAGTCCTTCACTCCAAAGACTGCTCAAATGACACAATACATGGTGTGGTATCGGATTTATGAAAAAAACGGCAATACTATGACCCGCCTGGTAAAGTTGAACAGATCTGGTCCCCATAGATAGAATATTATCCTTCAAGAGATTGTAAGAGATCCTTGTGTGACAAAAGATGCAACTTGCCTCTACCTGCGTGGCACCATAAGGAATTTGTCCCTGGCATCTTTTCTTTGCTCTACTCCCCCCGCCCCCAACTTCTCTCTTTACTTTATTTAATGGCCCTTATCTAAGCCCCTTTCACAGCAGGGGATCTGTCCACTGATTGGAACAGTGCGGTCGTATGACAGGTCTATGTCAGCTCAGTTTATGCAGAGCGGACACAGACAGAACCCACTCTGCTCTATGGGCAGCTGGGAGTAAAGGACTCTGATGTTTGTTTACACCTGACTGCACTCCAATCCGATTCGCCTAGACAGTGGGGGATGTCTTCTGTTTTTTTTTTTTAAGCAGACCCAAAATCGGATTGGAGGTAGGCCTTTACACCCGCCTGTCATAGGGGTGAATGGAGGATCCGATCAGGTCTGCCTAAAAAACTGACAGGTGGACCTAATCGGACCCTTCATGTGAAAGGAACCTGAAAGAGCCCACACACGATGATATAATCAGATGAATGATCGTCTGTTTTGGTTTTTTTTTTTTGCATGCTAGCCTCATATCGAAAATGGAGAGTTTACTAGTGACGAAAATTCTCGTACAAAAGAATAAAAACTCGTAAGCGATGTAATGTATTGCATTTTGGAACGACATCTATACTGATTAAACAAAAATTGAACGAGAAACATTTTTGTGCTTGTCCCAATCGGATAATAATCGGATGAACTGTGGTAATCGGCTCTCTAAAGCCATGTACTGTAATTTTCTGATCATGTGAATGGGCCCATAAGTCTCTACACCATTTGCTGCACTTTGGTTGTAGCAGACATGGTTTGTTCTTGAAGATAAATGCTCTGCACTGCAGACAACTATTAAGAGAAACGTAGAAGTTAGAAATGCACAAAAATTTTTCCGGCTGAAACATTTTGGCGATAAGAGAAAAGGGTGCCGATAATAGCACTGAATACTTTGCCGCAATTTTTCTGTGACTTTACCATGCTTATGGTGTGTTTTTCATAGGTCATGTAACTCAAAAACCTCATCAAAAACATAACATGGGTGCTTTATTGATGCGTTCTTGCTGCGTTTTCAATGCATTTCAATGGGGAGGTGTGTTTTTGGTATGGTTAAAGGGATACATTTTTCTTGAAATTTTCTTACGCTAAAAGGTGACAATGATGGCCAACAATAAATTCATATTCATGATATTAATTAAAAGTCAAATTCAATACAATCCTATATAAAAAATATATATATATATATATATATATATATATATATATATATATTTTCTACAAATGGTCATTTTCGGTTTTGGCCAAGTGCATCCTACATTTTTGGTACACAAATTTCCATTCGGTGCACCTCTAGCATAAGCCAGTGATAGCCTTGGCTAACATGGCAAGCGGGAGCACTAAGGCCACTTTCACATTGGGGAGTGGCTGCGGTAAAGCACTGCTAGTTTTAGTGGGGTTTTACAGCTGTTAAAGCGGTGCTTTTCAGGTGGTAGCAGGGCGTTTTTAACCCCCCCAGATGGGGTTAAAAGTGCCAGGGCTTCCAAAGCGCTGTTTAGCCTCTTCGGAAGCAATGGTCATTCATTTCAATGGCAGGGACGGTGGAGGAGCGCTGTATACACGGCTCGCATACCACCCCAAAGATGCTGCTTGCAGGACTTTTTTTCCCGCCCCACAAGAGCACAGCCCCAGCGCCATTGTGAAAGTGGCCTTATAACTGACATATTTTGATTGTCCTAAAATTCCATGCCGATGAATATAAAAAGTGAATAGGGGCTCTCATTCTGGAACATTACACTTATCTTAGCCAACGTCACAATTGTAACCCCTATATGGGGTGGTAAACATTGTTTACTTATATCCCTGAAAAACATGGACAACTATATCTTTGTAATGTTATTGATACAGGAAGTTGAACACAGGATATCCCTTATCTGTATGCATGTTGCCTATGCTTGAAGTACAACTAATGGCAAAACTTTCTTTTTTTTTTTGTTTCGGATAGAGTAGAGAGGGATTAGAATACCTGTCAGGGACACTCGCCATCTCTATTTGTCCTCTTTACCATTATCATTGAAAGCAAAAGTAAAGGAAATCTCAAAATTTTGGGTTGTCCCCAGAAAAGTAATGGAGGGGAAATCTTCCAATGGGGACACAAGTTCTGGCGACCAACAGATTCCCTGAATTTGCAGGGATTTCCTCTCACTTCCTGTTGTGGCTATGGGGCAGGAAGTAAAGGGGTCTCTCCCTATTAGGACAAAAATAAAGCCTTATAACCCTCCCTTGGGCTGGATTCACACCTATGCATTTTTAGTCCTTTTTGCAGATTTTCACTACATTCCATTCAACATGGTTTCCTATGGAACACATTCTGTAGTGAAAATCTGCAAAATGCATAGGTGTGAATCCAGCCTTACTCTATACAAAATGGAAAACAACTAAAAGCTTTGCTTACACTTCTACTTTAATAAGAACTTATAGTAAAGAAAGCAGTCAGGACGGTTTAATGCAGGGATATGCAATTAGCGGACCTCCAGATGTTGCAGAACTACAAATCCCATGAGGCTGAGCAAGACTCTGACAGCCACAAGCGTGACAACCAGAGGCATGATGGGACTTGTAGTTTTGCAACAGCTGGAGGTCCGCTAATTGCATATCCCTGGTTTAATGTCACCAGCAGAAAGCAGTGATCTTCAGAAGCCCCTCTGTTCATCTGAACATGGAGTGCTGGTGATATCTCCGAATGGAAGTTTTAGCAGCATCATCCGCCATTTCACCAGGGCACCCTCCTATGATTGATTGGGTCTCATTGAGTGTGCTGGACTCCTTGTATTCATGGACATGGCCGAGTGCCAACCCAGGAGCACATGATTGTGGCATGATACTACAATGTAAAACCCTCCTTGGGATCGAAAAACAGAATATCACCTCCGGAACACCCAGCGAGCATGTGACCTGTGGGGAGATTTTGTCTCATTTCCTGTTGTGTCTCCAGGACAGAAAGTGAAGGGAAATCCACCCAATGGGACATAAACAGCAAAAAACAAAAGGGGTAAACCTCCCTCACATTATTCAAAAATGACAAAAGTGGGCTTTGGAATGACACATTAACAGAGTGTACCCAAGACATAGAGCACAGGAGGACACATGAAACCAAAGACAAGGCCAGTGCTTGTTCCTTTATTACAAAGTTTTCAGAGATTTCCATACAACTGCACAGACAATACACAGATCTAATGATGGGGGTCTAATAATGGGCACAGCCCTATAGGTAGAGATGGTGGGGGTCTAATAATGGGCACAGCCCTATAGGTAGAGATGGTGGGGGTCTAATAATGGGCACAGCCCTATAGGTAGAGATGGTGGGGGTCTAATAATGGGCACAGCTGGGGG
>BLSH010173590.1:84780-99199 GCA_018402905.1 Glandirana rugosa | reverse complement strand
GGGGGGGGGGGGGGGGGGGGGGGGGTGAAGCAGATAAGCATAGCTTCCTCCACTTTTGTGTGAAACTCTGCTTTAATGTGGTTTTCGTTTGGGAAATGACATTCATTTAAAAAAACGAATGTTAAAAGCCAATGAAATTTTGAAGTACTTTTGAACATCATTCATCGAATGTGCAAAGAATTTTTATACGAATGTTCATACAAATATTCACACAAATATTCATATGAAAATCTACTAGTGTATAGAGAGTTATAGAACAGATCTGTCATCATCATGTGTACTTCCACACAGGGGGCTTGTCTCTTGCTTTGTGATAGTAATAAAGCTAAATTGAAAAAAGGACTCCAAAGCAGTAACAATCAGTAAAATGTAAAAGAAAAGAAAAAAAAATCCCTCCCATACCCACAACACATGTGCATGCACATACAGCCAGATTCACTAGGTTGCAAATTGCAAAAGCTTGCCTGTGTTAAAAAAGTGCGTAATTTTGCACACACATTCACACCTAATGCTATAAAGTTTCAATCACACCAGTATGGCATAAAGTCATTCCTGGTTCTCTTCCAAACATGCAAACATTTCCCCATGCAAATCGGACATGTGTGCTTAAAATGCCAGGAAGCATAGTAAACCAATTGATAAGGAGAGTGTTATAACCGCTAGACACGCTATCAGGAGCCATGATAAGAAAGGGTATCCCATATTACCTACCATCATATACTGTATAATAGAATAACATTTGGAACACTTGTTAAATGAAAATGATTTACATTTTGCTTGAGAAGACATGACATAAAAACACAAAAGTAATGCCAGGCGGGACACAGAGAAGCTTTAAGGCCTGGTTCACACCTATGCATTTTTTAGTGCATTTTCAGTTTTGCAGAAACACACTACAGTCCATTTAACATGGTTTCCTATGGGCCACATTCACATCTGTGCATTTTATGGAAAGGGACAGAAACTTTTTTTCTGGTTTTTGGTTCCGTAGGCTTCAATGGTTCAAAAACGTTTATTGAAAAACGCACCTGGTAAATGCAAACTGCAACCTGCAGATATATTCTCTCACTTCCTGTTGTGCCTTGGGACAGAATGTGAAGCAAAGTCTGTCTAAAGAGACACAAGGACAAAACAAAAACTGGGGTTTTTCAACCATGACCCATACACTAACCCAGGGCTTGACAAATTTGCTTTGAATCTAGGAGCCAGCTAAAAAAGTTAGGGGCCAATTTTTTTTTGTAACTAACAAAGCTTACGAGTGGAACATGTAACATGTTCCCAAAGGTGAACTTATACTTTAACCCTTTTACAGCCAGAGCCGTTTTTGTGTTTTTTGAACACCATTTAAAAAAAGTCATTTTAGGCCTAAAGATTACATAAAACCCCCAAACGTTATATATATTCTGAAAGCAGACACCCTAGAGAATAAAATAGTGTTAGTTCCAGTTTTTTATGTCACATGATATTACCGCAAGGGTCTAGGAAACACAACAGATTTCAGTAAAAAACACATTAAATTTTAGGGGGCACAAAAATGCAATAAATTACCCAGTTATTGAGTAATATATAAAAGCTGAGGTTGCACCAAGTAAATAGATTGCAACATATCAAACCTTAAATTTGCATGCACCCGTGAAATGGCAACAAACTTCAGTATTCTATATTTTCCATTGGCAACGCTTTAAAAGCCCCCTTTGGGTCATCAGTTTAGCGTTTCCAAGGAGGTCAGGTGCTAGAATTATTGCTCTCAATCTGGCGTGCGCAGGGATATGTAACAATGTTTTCAGGCGAAGACACCCCACCACCTACGTTTACGTTTGGATATGCGGGGGAGGGGGGGGCTTTTATGTGCTTGGGTGTAACTTTAATTTTTTACAATCAAAAACATTTTTTTTTTTTTTTTTTTACTTTTTTTTCTATCACATAGGGGGACAGATACGTTCTCTTTAATGAGAGAGACCCGGGATATCTCCCCTGTGATCCACTGAATGTAATGCAATGCATATCGCACAGCATCACATTCTTTCCTGGCCTTCATGGCCAGGGAAACTAAACGGGGACCCAGAACGGCGGCACTGGTAGGCAGCACTGATAAGCGACACTGATGAGGAGGCACTGGATGAGGAGGATTGACAGCGCTACTGGGCACTGGTGGGCACAGATTGGCAGCACTGGTGAGCAAAGATTGGCAGCACTGGTGGGCACTCTTGGGACTGCACTCATAATCATGACTCTAATAATTAGTGCCCTGATATCAGTGTAGGTGTCCCTTTTAGAGAAGCTGATTATTGGCTCTTTTCTCCTCTCCTCATGCTGTCAACATGAGGAAAGAAGTGCTGATAATCGGCTTCTATTTAGATCTGTGATCAGCTGTGATTGGACACAGCTGATCACTTGATAAAGAGCCGCTGATTGGCTCTTTCCCTCAATCTGTTATCGGCTGTGTCCTCTGGACACTGCGATCACAAAGTGTGCCACCTATGCCCTGCAGCGGGCGCGGTCACGGCATACCATCATGTGCCGGCGTCCCAGAACTAGCTTTCGAGTCAACAACATGTCCGCTCTCCTCCCTTCCCTCTACCAGGTGGCACTCACTATGCCAACCGATACATAGTGAGGCAGGGGAATGCACATGCGCGGGGCGTGTGGAGCTAGGACAAACATTCTTGCCGCCGTGAAGACCTGGCACCTGGGGTTTGTCGAGCCCTGCACTAACTATAACCTGCTAATCACCAAAACTGTAAATTGCATGTTTATATCACCTAATTATATCTTTTCAGGAATTGCTGCCAGTTTTAGCAGAAAGAGGAATTGCACCAAACATCCACACGTTCTGCAATCTGGCAAAGGCCTGCCGTAAGAAGGAAGATGGGCTACAGCTGCTTCAAGACATGGCGGTATAAAAACTTTTCAGGTTTCAGCTTTTCACTGTCTATGTTTAATGATATCTGAAGCACCTGAGAAACTCTAAAAAGATAGAATTTGGAGGAATGAAGGTGAAAAACTGCATCAGGTGGAAAAACTCCTCAATGCGCATTAAAAAAACTGGTGAGGTTATTGTCACACTGTGTAGATCAGTTGTTTGAGGCCATTAGAGCGGAACTATTTTTAATCCTTATGCTGCTAGCATTACTAAATAGATAGGAAAGTATTTCATATTTACTTCTTTTAAACCTTTTTTCCACATTTCTTCAGTTAGTTAATGCTTTCCATGCGTAGGCAAATTATATTATACATCCCAGGAGTCGTCAGGAAAGGAGGAGGGATTTTCTCAGCTAAGTAAGCAGATGGCATCCAGAAAGTAAATTCTACATGAATCATCTGCCCTTACTCAAGATGGCCATGGCCAGAAATGCAAGGGAGTTGTTTTTCACAGTGACTTCCCAGCTAAATAAAGCATGGAGACATCGATGGATGGGGGAGTTTCCTTTGATTACAAAAAATTAATTAAATTAATTAATCTGGTGCTCAGATAGTGTAGTTCCACTTTAAAGTGGTTGTAACCCCCCCCCCCCCCCAACAAAAAAAAAACTAAGATCCTGTTCCTTTAAGGCATGCTGTATAGCACAGTGCTTGTGCTATGTCATTCTTCCCTTCCTAACTTGTAAAAAACCTGTTTGATTCTGCCAGTTCCTGTGTCCCCTGCCTCTGCTGACCACAATAATCATGGTTGTTGAGTCCTGATTACCGTTGTCAGTTTAAGTGCCTCCGCCACCCACTGATCACCTCTGGCAGTCTCTCCCCTCCCTCCCTGTCATCATGAAAGCAGCTTTCCTGCCGCCGCTCCCGCTGCTATTAAGCTGCATAATGCAGCTAATATACCTGTATCCCCTTCAGGCATGCTGCCATCCACTACAGTGGGTTTGTTCTTTAAAAATGAAAAGGCTAAATACCTTTTAGTCACACCACAGCTGTGCTGGCTGGCCCTGATCTATAGAGAGAAGCAGGAGGGGCCAAGATCCCCCTCTGCTGACTGGCCGACGCCACAGGGGAATCTCGGCCCCTCCCCCTACTTTCCATATATTGAGGCCGGCCAGCACAGGGGGTTCGCGTGACTGCACAGCTGTGGTGTGACGAAAGGTATTTCGTTTTTTTTTATTTTTAAAAAACAAACCCACTGTCACATAGTGACTTTACAATAACTTTAACATTGTGAACGGTTTTCTGAGCCCTGGGTACTATGCTCTCGGAAAAAAATGGAAGATTTTCCACTTAAAACAAATATGGAAAACCCGTAATTTTTATTCTTAGAAAGCCCTGTGTGCTCTGCAGGCCACTTGGCATGGATGCGCCGTGTATTTTAAATTCCAACCAAAGTTGAAAATGATTAAGGGATGACACTGTGGATTTTTACTGGTGAGTAAGTACAAACAAACTAAAAATATTTTTTTTAACCTTTAGTCATATAACATTAAAGGATAAAAATACATGTATACACCACTGTTAAAATACATACAATAAAATCCTTATTAAATCCTTGTTAAATATGGCAGACTCCCCTCTAGCTTGTCAATGTCACATACACTATATTCCCAAAAGTACTGTGACACCTGCCTTTACACGCACATGAATTTTAATGGCATCCCAGTCTTAGCCCGTAGAGTTCAGTATGAAGTTGGCCCACCCTTTGCAGCTATAACAGTGTCAACTCTTCTGGCAAGGCTGTCCACAAGGTTTAGGAGTGTGACTATGGGAATGTTTAACCATTCTTCCAGAAGCACATTTGTGAGGTCAGGCACTGATGTGGACGAAAAGGCCTGGCTTGCATATGGACCTTGCTTTGTGCACTGGTCCAAATCATTTGGTGGAAGGGGGATTATGGTGTGGGGTTGTTTTTCATAGGTTGAGCAAGGTACATGACCGTTATTCTGTCATTGCTAAAATAAAGATCTCAAGCGAAAATAGGTGGGGCGAAAGGGAATACTATTTAGAGTATCGCTTGAGTGACATCTCTGAGTCTTCTGGAACTGCTGACATCACATCCAGGGTGGCGGCACTCAGTAGCAGTTCTCTCAGGGCTTTTGGAAGTCTATACAAAGCAGGATTTTACAGGTAAACAACATGCCTAACATGTTAAATGCACATATATTATGGGTAGGTTGTTGAAACGAATGACCTGGTGACAAGCTCTTTTTAGAAGTTTATTGTAATGGAAAAAAAAAGATATCAAAGATCACTTTATAAACTTGTAAATAAAAGAGCAACATGTGTAACCAAACAATGAGCCACTAATGAAATCCAGCAAACACTGCAACTATGTATAAGGCATAACGATCACTCAATTTACTTTAATCTGAGTTTTCTGCAGTTGAGTGCAACCAAATTTCAGCGAGCAACATATGGAGCCGCTGGGAGTGTATTTCCTGAGTCCTGCTGTCTTTATCACTTGTCATATTGGATGGCTACTGCTTGTTTGGTTAATATGACTCTCTCATGGAGAATGCTACTGCTGTTGTTTTTTAATGCTAGTTCCTGGCTATCATTCTGATGCTTTGAATTGAGTCGCTGGCCCAATCAAGATTTACAGTATGCTTGTTCTTTGTTTGTGTTCTGACATCAGACACAGCCAGGCATCTGTAATGGCAGCCCCCACACTTCTCTTATGTAAATGTGACTTTACATTAAAATGTGTGACAGTAACTTTTTGGCATGTGCTGCTTCTATCCTGAGGTTTCTGCGACCAGTACTGTTATGTTATGTGTGGATGCTGAGTACAGCCAGGCACTGTGATTTCAGCAGCCATTTTAGATAACCACCGAAATGGACAGAAGCGGACAAGGCCAGAAGTATTCAGCACAATAAAGAACTGGGAATATGGTGGAAGAAAGTGATTAAATCTCATAAAACAAACAAATGCACATCAAATATATCATAGGTAGGTGTTCTGCTTGTGAAATTGTGCTTTAAATTAACTAAAGGCTGGTGTCATGTTTTACAGATTGCTGGTTACCAACCCAATAACAATGTATACAGCACCTTGATCAATGTCGCCATAAAGAGATTAGATTACATCTACCTAACTGATATCTTGCGGGACATGAAATGCAGGAATGTGGCCCCTAATGAAGTCGTGATACGCCAACTGGAGTTTGCAGCCCAGTATCCACCAAATTTTGACAGAGTATGTAAAAAATGAAATAACAAAACATATTTTATATTATTATTACTATTAAGTAAAGTGAACATGTAAAAGTGTACATTCCAGTTAATATCTATAAAAAAAAAACTATATTTAGCCTTCTCAGCTGCTTTTCTTTGATCAGTTAACATTTATGATGACTGACAACATGAGCACGTAATCTTGCATGCATAGTTATTTAATTACTTTTTTTGAATGGCTCCACAAATCCGATGTGCTTTCCCCTTAACACTTCAGTCGAGCCAATATTATTTTCAGTTTTGGAGTATAAGGCTAGGTTCACATCGCTTCTGCAGCGCTTTTGCAGAAACTGCAGGGAAATCGCATTGGTCAGAAAGGCCACGCGATTTCCCTGCGGCTGTGTTTTTGAAGAGGTGCATGCACCTTTCTTTTTGCAGAAACGCAGGCACAGCAGCCCTTTCATTTGAATGGCCCCCTATGCCCGTGCAAATACGGCCCGCAAAAATGCATAAGTGTGATCCTAGCGTAAAAGAGCTAAAATCTATGTGAGATTTTAATTTTTATCTGTGAGCCTAATGTTTTTTCTTTCTGTCTCTATGCCACCCATGCAAGAAATGGAGGTGCAATTACCACTAGGACAGGAAGGCACAGCCAGCAGTAAAAAAGATTGTCCTATGTTCCAACCCTGCCTCACTTGCCTAACAAGGTGTTTCTGTCTTTGTTCCCCATTGAATACATTTTCCACCACTTCTTGACTTGACAGGAAGTGAAAATAAATCTCCTGGCAGGAACACGTTAATATAAATTTGATAGAAACTCTAACCCATTGTGCTCCAAAACAAAATAAAAGGTTTTGGCTGCAGCTGGGCTTTCATGTCTCAAATCTGATGTGTTTTTTTCTGTCAGCGCAAAGGTTGATAGGTATTTACTAAGCCCTGTAAACACAACCGTAGTAAACTGGCCCTTTGGAGACCCCTGCTCTATAGGATACATGCATACTTTACATACTTAGGCTTAAAATATGGCCATCATAGGTGCTGAAGTGCAGCATTTGGAAAATTACATTGTATGCACATGTGCATTTGAACGCCGGTGCAGAGAAGCATCAGTGTAAATGTGAAGACAGCTATTCACTTTTATGACTGGCTGTAATTCCCCAGGTGCGGAAAACAACATTTTTTTTTATATTAAGCACTATTTATGCTTAAGTGTGTATGTCCACTTTTGCAGTCACTATATGTTTGTTATGTTTTCCCATTCCCACAGCATACCTAAAAAAAAAAATCTTACCATTATAGGTTTTTGTATGAAGCAGGTATTGGGTGGACTGCAAGTTACTCTGAACAATTTGAAATGAGATAACTGCTGACAAAGAGACATGCTGCATTTTCCCTCTTTACTATAGAATGCAGAAGTCCAGCTTCTAGATCTTTAACCATTTGCCGACCACCCGCCGCAGCGTGATGGCGGCAGAGTGGCTCGTTATCGCAAACTGCCGTCAACTGGCGGCGGCTGCGATAACGAGTATCGTGAGCGTGCGCTGCCGTTGTGTTTTCCGGGGGGGACAGGGAGTGGGTAGGGCGGACTCAATAGCCGCCGGCTACCCCGAACCCCCCCCCCCCCCCCCCGGAGTGACAGAACAGAGGTCCGTGTACGTAAACACGGATCTCCGTTCTGACAGAGGGGGAAGCACTGTGATCACAGGCTTCCTGTATATGGAAACTGTGATCACTCCCCTCCCCCTGCCAGCCCAGCCCCCATACAGTTAGAACACAATTAACCCTCAGAGCGCCCCCTCCAGGTTAACCTCTTCACTGCCAATGGCATTTACACAGTAATCGGTGCATTTTTATAGCACTGATCGCTATATAAATTCCAACGGTCCTAAAAAAGTGTCAAAATGGTCCGACATGCCCGCCGCAATATATGGAGAACCCACTACAGAGGAGGAAAGTCCTGAACAAACACCTGTGATCCTGTGGGTGCTAGCTTGGCGTGCAGACCGTGAATGGGTAAAAACGGCTTTCTGGAAATTATTTTTACCCATGTCCGCCACAATATTGCAGTACCAATAAAAATCGCAGATCGCCGCCATGACTAGTAAATGAGAAATTAATTCTCATGGTACGTAAACGCCATAACTTTTGCGCAAACCAATCAACGCCGATTGCGATTTTTTTTTTTTTTACCAAAAATATGGGGAAGAATATAAATCGGCCAAAACCGATGAAAAAATTTTTTTTTATTTATTTATTTTTTTGGGATTTGTATTTTAGCAAAAAGTAAGAAAAATTATTTTTTTTTTTTTTGCAAAATTGTCGCTCTTCTTTGTTTATAGCGGCGATCAGTAATGACGCAGAGGTGATCAAATACCACCAAAAGAAAGCTCTATTTGTGGGGAAAAAAAGTACACAAATTTCGTTTGGGTACAACGTCGCACGACTGCGCAATTGTCAGTTAAAGCAACACAGTGCCGAATCGCAAAAAGTGCTCTGGTCCTAATGTGGGAAATCCTTCCGGGGCTGAGTTGTAAAGGCAGAAGGTTTTTTATCTAGTGCATTCTATGAATTAAGATAAAAAAAACTTGTGTGTAGCAGCTCCCCTAATTACTTACCTGTGCCCCTGTTATCTGCAGTGATGTCCACAAGTGTCTTAGCTATCCCAGACACTCCTCCTGATTGGCTGAGACACAGCAGTGACGCCATTGGCTCCAGTGGCTGTCCATCAAAATCAGTCAGCCAATCAGGAGACGCCATTAGCTCCAGTGGCTGTCCATCAAAATCAGTCAGCCAATCAGGAGAGAGAGGGTCTGAATGGGCTACACTGAGCTCTGACTCGGCTCGGGTGCCCCCATAGAAAGCTGCTGGCTGAGGGGGCACACGATAGGAGGGAGAGGCCAGGAGCAGCAAAGTGGGATCCAAGAAGAGGAGGATCCAGGCTGCTCTGTACAATATCAACTGCACATAGGAGGTAAGTATAGCATGTTTGTTTTTTGTTTTTTTAAAAACAAGCCTTTACAATCACTTTAACCCTTTGTTGGGACAGACAGTGTGCAAATGTAGTTTAAAACTAATAAGATCTGCCATCACAGTACAGACAGGGTTAATTATGGTAAATATTACTTCCCCCTGCCCATTCTGCATAGCACAAGAAAACTTCAGTTTGGCATCATCAGAAAAGAGCAAGTAAAATGTAGGCAGCAATTTTTAAAAAAAAATAAGGTATGCTATGTGAATTAAAAAATGTAATAAAATATAAAGTATCATTTATCCCAATTTTACAGTGAAAGGGAAATTGCAATTTTTAAGTATTTTTATGTGTTACTAAAAATCTTTTCTCAAGGTAGCTACTCAACCCCCTTGAGTATTCAGCACTTCCAGGAGTAAAGATGAGGGCTTCATAAAGCTTGTGAAATGCTTAGTAGGTACCTTCTGTACATGATGCTCCTTAACCACTTCCTGACCGTGCGCCGTGTTTTCGCGGTGGCAGCCGGGATGCCGAGCGCGAATCGCCGTAAAAACACGGCGTTCTGCGAACAGTCCTGAGGAGTGTGCCCGCGGCTCGGGCAGACCCGATGTCCGTCGGCGAGCCGCGATGAGCGGCCACAGGGAAAGAACGGGGAACCGCCAATGTAAACACGGCAGTTCCCCGCTCTGTTAGTAGGGGCATGAGAGATCTACTGATCCCTGTCACTGGGATCAGTTAGATCTCTCATGCCCATGTTAGCCCAACCCCCCCACAGTAAGAACACACCCAGGGAACACAGTTAACCCCTAGCTCTCCCCCCCCCAGGTTAACCCCTTCACTGCCACTGACATTTATACAGTAAACGGTTTAAATTTCTGATTGCTGAATAAATGTCATTGGTCCCAAAAATGTCCGACATGTCCGCTGCAATATCGCAGTACCGCTAAAAATCGCAGATCGCCATTACTAGTAAAAAAATTAAAAAAAATATTAAAAACCCCAGAAATGAATTCTCACCATCCGTAAACGCGCCCACTTTTGCGCAAACCAATCAATAAACGCCAATTGTGATTTTTTTTTTTTTTTTTTATCACAAATATGAGGAATTATATAAACCGGCCAAAACCGATGAAAAAAAATGTTTTTTTATATTTTTTTTTGGATTTGAATTTTAGCAAAAAGTAAGAAATTTGGGGTTTTTTGCAAAATGGTAGCTCTTCTTTTGTTTATAGCGGCGATCAGAAATGATGCAGAGGCGATCAAATACCACCAAAAGAAAGCTCTATTTGTGGGGAAAAAAAGGATTTTGTTTGGGTGCAACGTTGCACAACCGCGCAATTGTCAGTTAAAGCGACGCAGCGCCAAATCACAAAAAGTGCTCTGGTCCTAAAGCTGGAAAACCTTCCGGTTGGTAAGTGGTTAAAAAAGAATTTCAAAGCTAATGCTGAACAAAGCCCTAACATCAATCCAATCTTGGCTCAAACGTTTCTAAAGAAACAGCAGTGCTGAAGTGCAGGCACCTTGTGATACCTGCAAGTACTGTGCTAATGTCTCTGTGGAGCTTCTGATATCTCTGCATGGGCAAAGTATTTCTAAAAGGTAATCACAATTTAGAATTTCATGATATAAGGTTTTTTTTTGTAAACCACTAGATGGCTAGTCATGACCTTTATTATTTTGTATTCTATTGGGCTGTATGTGTATATTTGTTCCCAGAACAATGGAAAGCTGTCCTCTGGTGTCCCAGTACAATGTACCACTGGTTGCAGGAAAGACATTGTCTTGAGCCCCCATCAACACAGACAGTGTTAATGGGGGTATACCTCTGGAAGAGCTATTGTGGTCGCCTGGCAGGGGAGTCGTTCCGGCCTGGAGAACACACAGTGATTATTGCTAGTGGCTATATCCACTGGCAATAATCGCATGAAAAATCTGACAGGCTGATTGTACCCAACTTGATCAACTTGATCAATCGATAAACATGGGCACAACCAGCCTGCCCATACATGGTTTGAATCTCACCCGGTCCCTGCTAAACCGGCCAAGATTCAAACTGTCTATTGCCAGCTTTACTTGGGAACCTAATATATAAAAGAGTACATTTTTTTAAGGACACATTCACACTTTTAGGGCACATCGGTGCATGTACACAAATTAGCCTTTGTTATGCATGAAAATAGGCTTAGGCTGGCCATTCATTATACAATTTTCCTGTACATTTTTCCTTTAGATTTACCAAGCCCATATAATATAGGAGTTCAGACCTAAACACTTTCAATTAAATAAGTATAATGTATGGTCAGCTTAAGCCTGACCACAACAGCACATCACTTGTTAGTTGTTAAAACTAGTACAATTTTCTTTACAGTACCAGAGAAAGAATGTGTTCTTAGAGAAGATTGATGGCTTTCGCGGTTACTACAACCGTTGGTTGGGATGGATGGATGCTGAAGAAACTGAACACCCTTGGAAGAAGTATCGGACCAAACCGGAAAACGACTAACAATACTGAAAATACCCAACTACTGTACTGCAAACAGATGGCATTTAAGAAAGGATTAAAAATTGTGTGGTTTCATTGGAACCATTGCCAGTTTATTGAATGTTACAAAACCCTAATTTGCTTAAATTAAAATTTTTATTTTCACAAGTATTGTGGTGGTGGCGTTGCATTTTTTTTTATGTGTCTTTACTGACCTTCCCAATCATATAATACAAAATACAAACACACTAAGGCAACATTAGACAAACTTTGGTATACTGTTTATGTGAAGCTCCCAATTTATCCAGGTCATGGTATAACTAGTGGTCACATTCAGCTGGATTTTTTCTATCCTGTTGAACACATTTTGCTGCTTGCGAGTGTTAAGAATATACCCAAGTTTTAACCCCTTTCACACTTCACACTGGGGAGTTTTTCAGGCACTTTAGCGCTAAAAATAGTGCCTGTAAAACACCCGAACCCCCCCCCCCATCTTTGGGGCTCCTCCACTGCCCCTGCCTATTGAAATGAATGGGCAGCGCTTCCAAAGCGGCTGAATACCGCTTTGGAAGCGTCGCGCGCCGGCCTTTGTAACCCCTTCTTGGGGGTTAAAAGTGCCCCGATGCCGTCCGAATAGCGGCCCCAAAGTGCTGCTATAACAACGGTAAAGCTCCACTAAACCTAGCAGCACTTTACCGCTAATGCCCTGCCCACCCCAGTGTGAAAGGGCTGTTTTCGCTCCCTTTGATCTGTTAGGAAGCATTTTGATATACTGTATACCTGTTTAATAAGTGCAAAAAAGAACCCTGTTGGTCAGAAATTCAGAGCTGTCCTGCATACTTCCTGTTTTATCTCAAAGAGTCCTATCAGTTAAATAAAGATAAATACAATAAAAGGTATGGCGCTCACTCAAATACAAAAAACAATATTGTGTAATGTGGTAATCAGCATAAATCAAACAATCAGTAGTCATCAACATGAATCAAACAATCAATATTGTAAAAATTCCTTAAAAAGTGACAGAAATACCTGGACCCTCAAGGTCGATTTTATCTTCCTGGATTGTGACTATCTAAAACACTTCCTTACATTGGTCAATTGTTGTTTATGCTCCTTATTCTGGTCAAATTGAGTTTCTCACTGACATGTTTGAGAAACTAGAGAAATTTTCTCAACCTTTTATCTTTGTATGTATTTCAGGTACGTATAAAGCGCCGTCAATTTACGCAGTGCTTTACATATATATATATATATATATATATATATATATATATATATATATATATATATATATTGTACATTCACATCAGTCCCTACCCCCAAAAAGCTTACAATCTAAGGTCCCTAACTCGCATTCATACACTAGGGCAGGCATCACTAAATGGCGGACCCGGGCCGAGTCCGGACCCAGTAGCAGCCCTGCCCGGCCCGCAGCCTCGCCACATAGCTGCCTGAGTGTTCTCTCCCCTCTGCCTGCCCGCCGCTAACATGAGAACCGCGGCAGATCTCTGTTTCCTCATCACAACATTCCCCCTTCCTCCCCCCTCCCCACACTGATGTACCTCATTCATTCATACAAGCCGGAAAGCACACATGGCAGGTCCGGACAAAGGGCGGGGCTTTTTACAAAGCGGGTGATTGGTTGCTGGGCAGTGGGGCGGTCCCAACAACCAATCACCCTACCTTTAACTTGAAAAGTCCCGCCCTTTGTTCGGACCTGCCATGTGTGCTTCCCGGCTTGTGTGACTGTGAATGGATAAGGTAGGCAGTGTGGGGAGGGGGGGAATGCTGCGATGATGAAAGGGACAGTCTGAGGTCTGTGATGGAGGGGGCTCTGTGCTGAGGGGGGGCTGTGATGGAGGTGGGGGTCTGTGATGGAGGTGGGGGTCTGTGATGGTGGTGAGGGGATCTGTGATGGGGAGTGGGGGGTCTTTGATGGGTCACGCTGTGATGGGATGGGCTGTAATGGGGGTGAGGGGTCTCTGATGGGGCTCTGTGATGTAAAAGGGGGTGTTGTGAAGGGGGGGCCTGAGGACACTGATGTAAGGGCTTTTTCACACTTGTGCAGAGATCTAGGTTTTTCTGCACTAGAAAAACAAATGTATCTGCAAGGGCAATAAAAAACAATTGTGATGTGCACGGGAGGCTGTGATGTGAAGGATGTGAGTCAGCACCAATAAGACACCCAGACCGCTGCTGGAAGAAAATTTTACTTACTGGACCCCCATGAATTTTAATTCAGTACCCCTGCACTAGGGCTTTGGAGTGTGGGAGGAAACCGGAGGACCCAGAGTAAACCCACGCAAGCATAGAGATAATATGCAAACTCCAGGCAGGTAGTGTTATGGTTGAGATTTGAACCAACGACCCTTTTTCTGCTAGGCGAAGGTGCTACCCAGTATACCACTGTGGCGCATGTGATCATAGGAGGAAATTTCAATATGACTGTCACCTGGTAAAGATAGATGAGTATTATTCCCATCTACCACTGCTGCTAGAGTGAACCGCTTGTCCATCTCTTTCCATAGTCTTGTTCCAAAACACAATCTTCTCGATATATGGAGAATTAAACACCCTACACATATAGACAATACACATTCTATTCACCTCCACACAAATTATACTCCAGATTAGACCATTTTTTTTATAACCTCCTCTTTGTTGTCATCCACTGCGGTTGCAGAAATAAAATCCATAACATGGTCTGACCACTCATTGCTTTTCACTCTGCTTCATCCAGAATATATCACTGGCGTCTCAATTAAACATTTCTTCACATTTCGGAAGTTAGGGATCAATTGTCTGGGGACTTGACTGAATTCTTTTGACTGAATGAGGGTACCGTACTGGGGGGGGGGGGGGGGGGGGCC
>BLSH010173590.1:37159-50930 GCA_018402905.1 Glandirana rugosa | reverse complement strand
TTAATGATTTAAGGTACATGGACCATGACAATCGGTGCTATTATTCCCAACATCATAAACCCTAACATTATTTCGTAATGACATGAAAGCAAAGAGGAATTCGCAGACAGACAGTTTGGATGCCAAGATCATTCTGACTTGTATTGTTTGGGTCAAACATCTTATAGTCATTATAAAGGGCGTTACAAAGTTAATGATATTCTGCAACACATCATCTTATAGGTTAACAATTATACAAAGTTAATAATATTCCAAATAATATGAGACTATAGGTTTAGTAATTATCATAGATAAGAAAAACTCCTCCTTAAGAAAGGAGGGGGTCTTTATCCAGAGGCCTGGAGCTATGGGGTTGTGCTTAAGGAGAAACGAAAGTACAGTAATGCTTTATTACAATCCCAAATACTACAACCCTTATTATCGTGGCTAACAGTACCAGGTACATGGAATTTAGTAATTGGGATGGCAGATGAGATCATCTTTGTACGTGCAAACTGTGAATTCTGAAATGGAAGAAGGGGGCTGGGGAACATCAAGAAACAGAAGAGAAAAGGATATTTTAAAATTGAATCCAGAAGACAAAATGGCGTTTCAGTGTTTTCTCTGCATCCCCCCCATAGGGGGAGAGAGAAAGATATGCCCGTATCACTTTCCCCTGGATTTAGGTGTTCCACATTACAATTTGTGCTGCGATGCCCAGCTTTAGGCCCCTTGCATGCAGGCGTTTAGCTCATGTGCCTTGATTAGCAGATTTGGGGCTCATTAAAGCAATCACTGAGACCCATAAAGTAGATCAAATTTTAACATGCGACTCTATCTGTGCGTCTGCATACATTTCTGTGGGCTGCCTGCACGCAACTCTTAGGTGGACACATCAAATGGTAGGTGTGACTAAAATTAACAGTGGGAGGGTCTTAAAGGGACATAGTTAAATATCAGGATGGTTTTACAGTCAGGCTTCATGCACATCTTTGCATTCGTGGGTCACATGAAAAACTAATTTCAAACCTGCAGTGCTATCGCTATGGGCACCCCAAACACGGAAGCAAACATGCATTTTGACACTCATAAAAATGCATGTCAATTGCGGCAAAATGTGCAGTGAAAACCCTGCAAACAGCAATGTGCCAAAATGCTTTATAAGTCACCATAGGAGTGCGCAGCCTATTGCATTAGGGTGTGCACCACAAAGCGCAAACAAACAGGAGTGTGTGTGTGTGTGTGTGTGTGTGTGTATGTCAGAAGGGCAGAGATCGGTGTCAGTAGTTTATTTTATTTATTTTTTACAATTTTGTTTTTTTATTAGTTTTTACAATATTATATTTTATTATTTTTTTACAATTTTTTTTAGGAGCCCTGCTGGGGGTTTTGATCAAATATCAGGGGTCTAAACAAACCTCTGATGTCTCACTTTTGGGGCAGAGAAAGAGACTGAGGACAGAGATTCCCCAGTCCCTTTCTCTGCAGCCAGGCAGCAGTGAGAATCTGCCCAGGCACACCTGCCACCCTATGTGCACACGCTTATGTAAGCCACTTTGCAGTATTTGTCACACGTAGAGCAGCCCATTGAAATAATGTTGCACAAAAAACACATGGCCTAAAAGTGAAATTGGTGCGTTTAAACCCTCCCCTTCTCTGAGCTGAATTACAAAACCAATGACAGATGAATGCCCCTGCCCACTCCCTCCCATGTACCTCTATAAAGCTGGCTGTACACTATGCAATCTGATTGTACAATTTCTGTACAGTTTTCTTTAGATTTACCAAAGGTATGTAATAGGAAGACCCTCCTGAGCAATTCATTCAATTTGTATCAAATCAGTACTACATAGTTGATAGTACAATCAGATTGTACAGTGTTTGGCCATCTTAAAGGAAGAAGTAGGAAATTGGGTGGAAGTAAAATGAGGGAGGTGTGGTCCAGAGAGGTAAAACACACCCTATTCTGTAATGCATTAAGGCAGTGCATGATGGGATAGGAAGTTTCCTGGACGGTCACATTATGCTACAGGAAGTCAGGAGCTTATGTGCATTTTTTTAAATTTGGAAAAGAGAGGTGCAGATTGAAGGCTGTCATGAGAGATACACACATGAGAGATACACACATGAGAGATACACACATGGTACATGAAAGATATACACATGGGATGGCTTTGACGCAAAAGACATTAGAAAAAGGGATTTTATTAAAACTTACTGTAAAATCCTTTTCTCCGAGTTCACTGACAGACGCAGGTCTTCATGACTTTGTGGGGTTTTATGTTCGTCCTACTAGGAGTTAACTAGGCAGGGAAAAGAATCAGCTGGCCCCTCCCCTGGGGGCCGTCCTCTCTTCCTACATTAAACCCCCTCACAGTATAGCTCTTCAGTTCATACACAAGCCGTAACAAACAGAGCCCAGAGGGGTGGGTGCTGCGTCTGTCAGTGAACTCAGAGAAAAGGATTTTACGGTAAGTTTTAATAAAATCCATTTTTCTCCTTACGCTCACTGACAGACGCAGCTCTTCATGACTTTGTGGGGACGTCCCCAAGCTGTGTCAAAAAGAGGGGTGGGTAAACGCAAAACAACTGTACCAAACTGAACCTCTGAGGAGGCGCCAGTCGCGCCTACACTGCCGCCTGCAGAACTTTGCGGCCAAAGGCAGCATCCGAAGATGCGAACACATCAACTTTGTAAAACTTAGTGAAAGTGTGAACCGAGGCCCAAGTGGCCGCTTTGCACACCTGTGACACCGAGGCCTGGTGTCTGAAAGCCCAGGAAGTACTAACCGCCCGGGTAGAATGAGCCGCGACCGGAAAAGGGGGAACCTTGCCCCGAACAGAATACGCATGGGTCACGGTTTTTCCAATCCACTGAGAAATCGTAGCCGAAGAAGCCGCCAAACCTTGCGCGGGCTCTCTGGCAAAACAAACAAGGTGTCAGCTTTTCGAAAAGGAGCTTACACTCGTAAGGCCCTTACTATGTCCAAAGCATGCAACTCGAAATTCCTTCGGGTGCGATGGACGAGGGCTCAATGAAGGCAGGATAATACCATCACTAATGTGAAAGGAAGAGACTACCTTCGGAAGAAAAGAGGGAGAAGGTCGCAAGACCGTCTTATCCCTATGCAGTACCAAATAGGGAGACCTGCAAATAGTGCAGCTAATTCCGACATCCGTCTGGCAGAAGTGATGGCCACTAAGAAAGCCACCTTCTGTGACAGAAGCTATAAGGAAATCTCCCTGATTTTCTCATAAGGTGGTGTCTGAAAAACAGAGAGCACCAGATTCAATCCCACGGAGCCATCGGAGACCTTACCCGAGGCACCGCCTGACGCACACCTTGTACAAAGGTACGAATCAGAGAGTGTGAGGCCAAAAGCCTCTGGAAGAGAACGGCTAAAGGCCAAAATCTGGCCCTTGATAGTACTCAAGGCCAAATTTTTGTACAGGCCCTCCTGTAAAAAAGGTCAGGACCCTGGGTACAACATAAGAGCGGGGGGAAGCCCTCCGCCTCACACCAGGCAAAGTATGCCTTCCGGGTGCGGTGATAGATCTTGCAACAGGTACACTAACGAGTTGTTAGCAAGGTAGGGATTACAGAGTCGGCGACTCCGCAGTCCCTCAGCACCTGGGACCCAATAGCCAAGCCGTCAGAACCAGCAAGGGTAAAGCAGGGTGCAATATGGGTCCTTGGGACAGAAGATCGTCTCGCTCCGGGAGCCGCCAGGGGCGGCCGCCACCATTTGCACCACGTCGGCGTATCAAGTGCGCCGGGGCCAATCTGGGGCCACCAGAATTGTCGGTATCCCCTCCATCATCATTCTGTGTACCAATCTCGGGAGCAGTTGAATCAGAGAAAATACTTACAGGAGACAATGATGGCTCCAGGGGCCACTAGAGCGTCCGTGGCCACTGCCAACGAATCTCTCGTTCTGGATACAAAGACTCCCACTTTGAGATCGAACCGGGACGCCATGATCTACATCCGGCGTCCCCCATTCGAGACAAATCTGACCGAACACCTCTGGGTGGAAGACCACACCCTTCGGTCCAGTGTCTGGCGACTGAAAAGTCCGCCTGCCAATCTTTGGAATGTAAACCGCCGATATTGTTGGAACAGGAGTTCCGGCCCCGCAGTGTCAAAGCAGCCTCTGCTGCCGCCACTGGGCTCCTCATGTCACCCTGGTGAATCACACACACGCCACCGCTGTGGCATTGTCCGATGTAATTCGGATCGGGCGGCCTTGCAATCACATTGGCCAATGAAGGAGACATAATCTTATCGCTCCCAGCTCCAGCACTTTGATGGACAGGCGAGCCTCCTAAGGTGAGCAACGGTCCTGGATCGATAGCTGCCCCAGGACTCCGCCCCAGCCCGTCAGGCTGGCATCTGTGGTGAATATCATCCACTGAAAGGGCAGAAACGAATACCCTGAATTAGGGCCGAGTCCCGAAACACCGGATCAGACACGCCCTGGTCTGGGGGCTCAGCTGGACAGGAAGATCCAACGACCGATGGGACATGTCCCACCGAGTCAGGATTACTCGTTGGGAACAATGAGTGTAACTCCGGGCAAAAAGGTATCGCCTCAAAAGACGAGATCATGAGCTCCAGCACCCTCATACAGAACCGTAGCGAAAACTGACGGAACGACAAGAGGGTACGCACAGCCGACTGTAAACAGCAGATTTTACATGTTGAAGGGAGAAAAAAAAAACACCTTCGCCTGTTCAATGTCCAGAAATGAGACTCAGATACTCCAGACGGCGGGAAGGAGACGATGACGACTTCTTCAGGTTTTGTAACCAACCGAAGTCGATGCCATCGTGATGCTCACAGTCTCCCCCAGAGTCGAGACCGAGTCCGCGCACAGGTGCAGATCGTCCAGGTATGCCGCTACGGCCATGCCTCTGACTCAGTAATACCAACACCAGAGTTACAACTATGCAACGACCCGAGGTGCGGAGGTCAGGCCGAAGGAGAGAGTCACGAATTAGAACGGCGATCCCCCACCCCAAACCGCAGGAAAAAACTAGAGACGGAATGGATGGGTACATGGAGGTACGCGCCTCCTATGTCTAAAGACGCCAAAAATACTCCTGGGTGGAGGGCGGCCACAACCGACCTAACCGACTCCATCCAGAACTTTCGCACCCTGACATACTGGTCATGATGCTCACATTTTAGAGCCTGCAAGGCCAGGATGGGCCGAAGTCCTCCCCATATTTTTGGGTACCACAACAAAGTTTGCGTAAAACTCGAAAACTCTCCCCTGAGGGAACCAGAACAAACACCCTTTGGTCCGAGAGGCCTGTACTGCCTCAGATAGGACCTTGCTGTGATGCCACGGAAAATGTAAGATTTAAAAAGAAGAACCAGTCTGGGGGTAGAGAGAAAGGAACTCTATCCCGTAGCCGGTGGGCACCACTACCCGAACCCAGCGGTCTGAAACGCGGGACAAACACTGCTTTGCGTGTTCTGTTTTGCGCTGCCATTGCCGTCCTCTGGCCCCTGCAGCGGGCTTACCAGAGTGGGTCCTTATACCTGCCGTGCTTGAAGCACGAAAAGGCTTCCACTGACCTGGGGGGGAGAGGCTCCCGCCTACGGCAAGACTCACGCTTGCGGGGCTACTGAAGAAAAAACACCCTGACCCCCCCCCCCCCGTGAGAACCTTGAAGACTTGTCAAGGCGCGGACCCAGAGACGTCCAGTCTGAAAAGGGGAAGTCGGCCAAGCCTCTATTGGGAGCATGGTTGTCCGACTAGGAACGCAGCCAAGGAAATCAGCAAGGCCTAACAGCCGAGATCGGCATTCTGGGCAACAAGGGCAAAATGTCAATGGCCGCCCCACAGAGATATATGATCCCTTGGAGTAAAAACTCAGCCTGTTTGCGGTGCCTCCATCAGGCGACCACTCCTACATAATGCATTCAAATAGGCGCTGTACCACCATGGCGAGGCCAGAGTACAGCAAAGACCGCACTTAGAAAACAGAGACTGCAAAGTGCTTCCGTCTTCCTATCAGCGGGAATTTTAAAAAGGGAAGCGATAGTAGCCGCCCTAGTAAGGCGTGCAATCAGTGGGTCCACCGCAGGGGACTGCCACTACTTAGAACTCCCCTCAGGGAAGCGAACTACAAGCGCGTTGTTAGTGAGGGCAAACGCTGTGGGTGCCATTCACGATAGGAAATGGTCAAAGAATGTGTTATAGGATAAGTCTTGGGGCCCTGGGAGGCCTAGAAGATCCACACACTTGCGCAGCAGATCATCAGATACAGCTGCGACTTAATGCGAATGCCAGCGACAATGGTGGCCATAAGAGCTGCTTCTTGTGCAGCAGCCAGCCCCTGGTCCCCGTAAGGCGGTGCACTAACACCTCCCGTCCCTCATCAGAAAAGGTCTGCAGGGGTCCCAGAGACCCCGGATACCAGCTCTGGTTCAGATGCCTCCCCAGATGATAATTGGGGGGGGGGGGAGCGCTGCCTGGGGACCCACAGAGTGGCGTCCTAACGGGGAAAACTCACTGAAAACCGCCCGCAGCAGGTCCATAAAAAGGTCCCTCGATGCCACCTCAGCAGGTTCAGCAGGGGAAACAAACATACCCCCTTTTTTTTTTTAACAGAAAAAAAGGGACACCAAAAAGGACTGAGAAGGGGCCCCACACCCAGCCACACACCCACAGGCCTACACAGAGGACAGTGCCCACCACCACCAGCACCCAAGGGGAGCCCAGCTATACTTGCTGTTCGGTAGTGCAGATCGTTCTGGAAGAGCTGTCTGCGTTGTCACCGCCGTTTCTGAAGAGGGAGAGAAGCTGCAGCCACGTGTAGATAGCAGAGCATGCAGTCAAAATGGCCGCTGTGAAACACTAGAGGCCGACACACCCTCTCAGGAAACGTGCAGTACCACCTAAGGCCGCTCCGAGCGCTAGAGGGAAAGCCCCATAGGCTGGAAATGTCCGCGGCTACGGCAAAATGGCGGCGGTCCGCCGCAAAATGGCGGCCGAAACCGTATGGCGATCCGGACGAGAAGGCCGAACGATCGCACGGAGCTGGGGAGGGGGGTGGGGGGCGAGGTGTGGCAGGGGACAAGATGGAAGGCCGACCCCACTGGTGGCTACCCCGGGCAAGCAGCTGCAGCCGTGGAAAACCCGCATTTGCGGACGTCGGGCCCTCTTCACAACCCGTATGGGGAGGAAGGCAAGGCGCTCACTTACCAGTCCGACGCCACGGTAGCCACCCGAATGCAGACTTTCCGCCCTCGACGGGGGTATGCTGCAGGCCCAGAGTCCCCCTGCCGAACGAATCGGTAATGGGGACCAATTTTTTTTTTTTGAAGCCCGTGGTGGTGTGAAACACACCCAGACTTACCTGGTGCATAAAAAAGTGCACAACACAAAAGTGAAGACACAAAAAGTGCACATGGGTGTACACAATAGCCCCCTCCGAAGAGGAAGGGCCTCTACCCTGATCCCCCGGTGGCACGAAGCTCCTGACGGGGATTGAGGTATCGTGCACCAAGGATTGCTTAGCCAGGAGGCCGGGCAACCCCCAGTTCTCGTTTGGCGACCAGCCGGAACCGGCCGCCCCTCGATACTGTGGGACTCCCCCGAAGGGAGACCCCATGAGAGACGGTGGGTCAAGCCAGAAGGCCATACCCACCGCCAACCCAAGACTTTCGGGCAGGCCCCGAGAGACCGTACACCCTACTTATCAAACGGTGCTCGTGTACCCAAAACGATCAAGTGACACGACACGGCAAACACCACATCAAACAAAACACTCAAAAGGTGGGGGAAGGAAAGTGAAGAGGTGAGAAAGGTGCCTTTGTGAGTAACAAAGGCCGGTCTTGCGGCCAGGAATCAAAAATTCCTCCGGTCCTGGCCAAAAGGCCCGGCCCAGGAGGCAGGTGTGAAAAAAGTGTGTATGGTGCAGTGACCTTGGTGCCGTCAAAATCAAAGTGTTGCCACCCACTGTGAAATTTCAGGCATCCCTGGACTGCCACTCCAGGGGCACATGCACCACGGGCTTCTTTCGGCCCGATCTAACGGCCAGACCGGCGTCTCCCCGTACCAGCCAGGAGGACCTTTCCGGCTTCCCGGTCACCCTGTTCATCTGGATGCCAGGTGCAGGTTTCTTCCGGACACCTGGTCACCCTGTTCATCTGGATATGCCAGATGCAGGTTTCTTCCAGGTATCGGGTCACCCTGTTCACCTATAACATGCCTGATGCAGGTTTCTTCCGGGTCCACCGTCCAGAATCCAATTACGCTTCAGGATTTGCGGAGCTCAGCCCGGGGACATAGGCACACTCAGCGCATCCTTCAGCAACTGTCTGGTCTCTGGTTCAACACCAGCCAGCCAAAAGGCAGAGCATAGCGACCAGCCAATCGGCCAGATCAGAGGTGGTTCTCCATTCCATCAGGAGGCATAGGAATTTAGACAGCTTAGGGAGAGCCTTGCCTTCAACTGGGGACAAGCCGAAGCCAGATTCAACCCAGGAGGAAAAAGGCCCTCCCACCGCCATCACCATTCCGTACCAATTACATCAGGAAAGGCTAGTCCCCGAACGCCAAAAGGGACCTAAATGCCTAACCTTCAAACTGATAAGAACAGATACTACACTTGATCTTAGCCAAAAGGCCGAGAAGCGATCTCGCCCCGGGCCTCCCGCACGGAACGGGTAAGATGCAGCGGGTCCCTGTGTTGGGAATGGCTTCGCATCATGTTGGCCAGGTCGGGGAAAGTACAGAGCACCAGGACTCTTGATGCCCCGACCGGCTTCTTGATAGCAGATCACCTTGATTGCAGCAAAAAGAAAAGAAAAGAAAATGGTCACAATAGGACTGCAGTTCCCAACAGGGAAGCCAGGTCAACTCCTTGCGAACTAGGCATTGAAACTGGAGAGCTATACTGTGAGGGGGTTTAATGTAGGAAGAGAGGACGGCCCCCAGGGGAGGGGCCAGCTGATTCTTTTCCCTGCCTAGTTAACTCCTAGTAGGACGAACATAAAACCCCACAAAGTCATGAAGAGCTGCGTCTGTCAGTGAACGTAAGGAGAAAAGTATTTACCTTAAAGTGATTTTCAATGCAACTTATTTTGATATGCTGTCCATATTATTATTATTATAATACAGTATTTATATAGCGCCAACAGTTTGCACAGCACTTTACAACATGAGGGCAGACAGTATAGTTACAATACAGGAGGAATCAGAGGGCCCTGCTCATTAGAGTTTACAATATTTTAAATCAATACAGGAAGATGTAGAGTAGACCAGTGTTTCTTAATCTTTTTCCAGTCGGGCACCCTTGAAAAGCATTTTCAGTCTTGAGGCACCACTGTCCAAGGCTTGGATCACGTTACTGTGTGTCGCAGAAAAACGCACAAAATCGCGCTCGTTCCTGACACACAGACGAATGCTCTCACATTGGATAACATGGGGTGCATTTGGTGTGGCACAATTTAAAAAAAAAAAGAAAGGGTGGGGACTTCTTTCCCTGCATTTCTGGGGGTAGGACAGCCCATTGAAATGAATTGGCTGCCCTACACGCAGCCACACAGATGTGAACCAAGTGCTTGCTTATAGGTCAGGTTGGAGGGGAGGTAAAACCATGGTTGAGCTGTTTTTACCATCCCCAAATTCTCCCCCTTTAGCTCCAGGGTGAATGGGGCTGCACTGCAACTACCCCGCAACTGTGTGCATAGTTGATTTGTAGTGATGCTGCATACAGGGGCTTAAAACAGGTGGTGAGGAGGCAACATATTGCCTCTTTACCGCCTGTCAAATACCTCTGAAAAGTGATCTGAGCATGGATTGCTTTTCAGAGGAGCAGCAGTCCTTGCTGCTATCACAAACCAGCCCTATAAAAGCAGTTCTGATGGTACAGGAATGGGGGGGGGGGGTCAGAATTAAAAATAACATACATACACAAACACATGTACACAGACATGTACAAACATACACACACGCACACATATAAGGCCCTTTTAAAACGAATCTAGCACAGTACCTTTCCAGTTTCCTCATTCAGCCGGGTACTGCACTGTAAGGAGAAGCAGAGAGCACAGCACACATCTCTTGCACTATACTTTCACCTTTGAGGCTGACAGAGCTTCTCACAGTGCCAATGCACAGATCGGGCTCATCCGACAGCCCTTCTCTCCCATGATCCTGCGGCACACCTGAGGACCTCTGATGGCACACTGGTTGAGAAAAGCTGGAGTAGACTAAGCAACATGGGGTGTTCTGTATTCAACCCCCTGCTCAACAGCTTAAATTAGACATTAAACCACACAGGAAATGCACTGCTTTTAATGAATCGGCTGAATTATAGACCTGTGATTTGAAAAAGAACAGTAAAGCACAACCACTGCACTGCAAGGCAGTAAAGCAGAATCTGGATGTTTTGTATAAAGCAAATACAGTTGTGCACATATGACTGCAGACTTTAGGCCCCATTCACCCTTCAAGGTTTGGAATCACGGATGGAATCACCGCAATTCTGCCCACGATTCCAAATTGTGCAGCAAAACCGCTGCAAAACATGAGCGGCGCATTTAGGTGCCATTAATTCTAAATGGCACCCCAAATGTTTTGCAATTTTGCTGCGATTGCCAAGCAGAAAAACGCGTCTTTAATAAACACATGAAGCTTGTCGTCCAGAAAGGAGCAGGAGCTTCTTTTGGGTGATAACACACATAGTGCAGCCCTTTCCATTTCATGTCCTTGTATTTTGGCACCTTTAACCTCTTGAAGACCTGCGACAAAATAGAAACACCCATAGATACATCATCAGATGACCAGGATTAAATCCCCATGATTGCTTAAGGCCCCTTTCACACTTGTGCGACTTAGACTGCAAAGTCGCATGACAAGTCGTTTCCCATGATTTTCAATGACAACCATTCATATAAAGTCAAGTCGTGCCGACTTCAAAGTTGTCCCTGCACTATTTTGGTCCGACTTTCATGCGAGTTGAGGTCCATAGACCTAAAGTTTGCACAGGCATTCCCTGAAATTGCGTCAAAATCGTGCAACTTTTAAGTCGCGGCAGTGTGAAAGGGGCCTTAATGATGACAAGGGTAAGTAAAGATTTGAAGGGGATAACATAGTGCAATTACTTTAAATCTTAGTTTCCTTGAGCAAGAAAAATTGTTTAAAAATCGCCTCTATGTAAAATGTGTATATTCATGCATTTAGCAAAAACCGTTGAAGCTTCATACCTTACTCTGTTCTAAAATACTGATGTTTGCTTCACCATGATCATTGTGAAACTGAGTAGAATTGTTGGCTCTGCCTTTGTAATCACCTGGGCAATCTTAGTATTGTAAAAAGAATAATATGCATCTTTTAAGCTTGCCATACACAGATTATTATTTTTTATTTTCAGCCCCAAGGGTGAATGGAAATAAACCTAATTAATTCCTCCCTTCATACTACACAGCGTGGATGAACGAATCTCTTGCTGTAAGTATTATATTTGAACAGCCAGCCCCATCAGCTGTGAAAATTCCCAAACAATTCCTGCAACTGATTGGATTGGAACGGGTCCTGTTTCAGCTGACAATTTTCTGCATGGCCAGGTTTAGGACTACGTCAGACGAACAATTTTGTAGCAGCGATTAATCACTGCTACAAATTACTAATACCAGTGATTATCAGTTATTTGTAGCCAGAGATGTAGTTGCTATATAGTGACTAAGAAGCAATTTCTCACTGCTGCTGGTTAAAATAGTGCTAGATCAGTAGGATGGCACATTCGCTTAGCAACGGAGTTAATAATGCCATAGAGAATAATTAGGGTTTCCTTAGCAAGAGATTGCAAAAACTGGTGAGAGTGCCAATGCTGATCCATGTATACAGCCAAAAAGTGCCTACAATGGGTGTGTGGGCTTGATAAAGAAATGTCATATTGCCTTATTAAAGTTGAATGCCAATTACCTGGTTACCTTAGCTGACTTCATACCAAAAATTTGTCATTACAAACTGACCAAGTCTTTAACTACATCAATACATGACACTTTTACCCCCATCCTGCCCAGGCCAATTTTCAGCTTTCAGCGCTCTCACACTTTGAATGACAATTACATTTTTATCATTTTGTTCACACAAATAGAGCTTTCTTTTGGTGGTATTTAATCACCACTGGGGTTTTAATTTTTTTGCTAAATAAACTTAAAAAGACTGAAATGTTGAAAAAAAAGTGTTTTTCTTTGATTCTTCTATAAAATTTTGCAAATAAATAATTGTTCTTCATAAATTTAGGCCAGAATGTATTCTGCTACATTTATTTGGTAAAAAAAATAACCCAAATAAGTGTACATTATTTAGTCTGTAGGAAAGTTAGAGTCCACAAACTATGACATTTTGGAAAGATGATCCATCTTGATGTACCATCTCATTACTTGAGGCTCTAAAATGCCAGGACAGTAGAAATAACCCCTAAATTATCAATTTTTGGAAAGTAGACAATCCAAGGTATTTAGTAAGAGTCAGAAAATAAATACATTTACATACCGTCACCAGTGCAGTACAGCGTCATATGACTGGTGTTGCAGTGATCAGGGACACTGACTGGTGATATACAGGGTGGGCCATTTATATGGATACACCTTAATAAAATGGGAATGGTTGGTGATATTAACTTCCTGTTTGTGGCATATTAGTATATGTGAAGGGGGAAACTTTTCAAGATGGGTGGTGACCATGGCAGCCATTTTGAAGTTGGCCATTTTGAATCCAACTTTTGTTTTTTCAATAGGAAGAGGGTCATGTGACACATCAAACTTATTGGGAATTTCACAAGAAAAACAATGGTGTGCTTGGTTTTAACGTAACTTTATTCTTTCATGAGTTATTTACAAGTTTCTGACCACTTATAAAATGTGTTCAATGTGCTGCCCATTGTGTTGGATTGTCAATGCAACCCTCTTCTCCCACTCTTCACATACCGATAGCAACACCGCAGGAGAAATGCTAGCACAGGCTTCCAGTATCCGTAGTTTCAGGTGCTGCACAACTCGTATCTTCACAACATAGACAATTGCCTTCAGTTGACCCCAAAGGTAAAAGTCTAAGGGGGTCAGATCGGGAGACCTTGGGGGCCATTCAACTGGCCCACGACAACCAATCCACTTTCCAGGAAACTGTTCATCTAGGAATGCTCGGACCTGACACCCATAATGTGGTGGTGCACGTCAGGTCCGAGCATTCCGAGCATGTGGATGTTACCATCTACCTAAACATTGTTGCTAATGAAGTACACTCCTTCATGGAAATGGTATTCCCAGATAGCAGTGGCCTCTTTCAGCAGCATAATGCACCCTGCAAAAATGGTTCAAGAATGGTTTGAGTTAAACAACAAGTTTGAAATGTTGCCTTGGCCTCCAAATTCTCCACATCTGAATCCAATCAAGCATCTGTGGGATATGTTGTAAAAACAAGTCTGATTGATGGAGGCCCAACCTCAACTTACAGGACTGATTTGCTACCGGTGACGATAGACCCTTATGGTAAAGGTACTTCCTCACATGAAGTAATCGTTGTTACAAATCCATCTACCATTGTAGGTGTACGAGCCTTACGAGCCTGGACTGCACGTGGTGGTGTAATACCCACAGTCCAGGCTCGTAAGGATCTACTTGTCAAAGGACCTTTCACCTAACCAACAGCACCCGGTCAACTTACCGGGGGTTCCAGAGGGCTAGACTGGGGGAATCTGAAAATGGAAACCCCAGTTGACTTCCGTTAACAGATACAACACTTCTATGCTCAACACGTCGTGGACT
>BLSH010173590.1:16398-37149 GCA_018402905.1 Glandirana rugosa | reverse complement strand
TTTCTAAAATACAGCTTCCCAATGTACCACTAATGTACTTGTGTTGCAAAAAAGAAAAAGCTGTCCCTATTTTCTGGGGTAGGAATCACCTCAGCCTCCAGTTCTTCTATAGAAAAGTCCTCCATGACTTCCTGGTATCCATTCTGAGGGACGACAAAAAACACTAGTAGATTGAGGAATGTAACTGGACCACATCCTGTTCCCATGATCGATGTTCTGCCCACCGCTGTAGTCACATGCTTCTCCAATGCAGTCATTGTCAGTTGACACCATTCTCCCTCAATACACAACCAGAGTCCTCCTCGGCTGATGGATCATTTTGTAACTCTCCTTCTGCCTGCGTGGATCATTCACTTGGCATGGTGCGCACATTGGAGCAGAAGTTGCTGAGCGATTACAAAACATCCTATGTGGAGTAAAGCTGTAATATTGAAATCAGTGTGTGTCCCTGGAAGTCTCCCCATACACTGTACAATCCCCTTTAGATCTACCATCGACTATGTAATGCTAGGGCCTGCTTGACTGTATACAGAGTGATTGGATAGGTAGGTGTATCCTCTTATATCATTTTGGTAAATCTAAAGGAGATTGTATGGTGTATGCCCACCTTTATACAACTGAAATGATCTAACTTACATGTGCCCATGGGGGAAGGAGGGGTTGGAAGGAGAGAGAAATATATGCCCTTATCACTTTCCCCTGGATTTAGGTGTTCCACATTACAATTTGTGTTGCGATGCCCAGCTTTAGGCCCCATGCATGCAGGCGTTTAGCTCATGTGCCTTGATTAGCAGATTTGGGGCTCATTAAAGCAATCACTGAGACCCATAAAGTAGATCAAATTTTAACATGCGACTGTATCTGTGTGTCTGCATACACTTCTGTGGGCTGCCTGCACGCAACTCTTAGGTGGCCACATCAAATGGTAGGTGTGACTAAATTGCACTAACAGTCTTAAAGGGACATAGTTAAATATCAGGATGGTTTTACAGTCAGGCTTCATGCACATCTTTACATTCGATGGAACACATGAAAAACTAATTTCGAGCCTGCAGTGCCATCGCTATGGGCACCCCAAACATGGAAGCAAACATGCATTTTGACACTCATAAAAATGCATGTCAATTGCGGCAAAATGTGCAGTGAAAACCATGCAAACCGCAATGCGCCAAAATGCTTTATAAGTCACCATAGGTGTGCGCAGCCTATTACATTAGGGTGTGCACCACAAAGCGCAAACAAACATGAGTGTATATGTCAGAAGGGCAGAGATCGGTGTCAGTAGTTTATTTTATTTTTTACAATTTTGTTTTTTTATTATTTTTTACATTATTATATTTTATTTTTTTTTTACAATTTATTTTAGGAACCCTGCTGGGGGTTTTGATGAAATATCAGGGGTCTAAACAAACCTCTCACTTTTGGGGCAGAGAAAGAGACTGAGGACAGAGATTCCCCAGTCCCTTTCTCTGCAGCCAGGCAGCAGGGAGAATCTGCCCAGGCACACCTGCCACCCTATGTGCACACGCTTATGTAAGCCACTTTGCCGTATTTTTCACACGTAGGGCAGCCCATTGAAATCATGTTGCACAAAAAACACATGGCCTAAAAGTGAAATTGGTGCGTTTAAACCCTCCCCTTCTCTGAGCTGGATTACAAAACCAGTGACAGATGAATGCCCCTGCCCACCCCCTCCCATGTACCTCTATAAAGCTGGCTGTACGCTATGCAATCTGATTGTACAATTTCCGTACAGTTTTCTTTAGATTTACCAAAAGTATGTAATAGGAAGACCCTCCTGAGCAATTCATTCAATTTGTATCAAATCAGTACTACATAGTTGATAGTACAATCAGATTGTACAGTGTTTGGCCATCTTTAAGGAAGAAGTAGGAAATTGGGTGGAAGTAAAAAAAAAAAGAAAAAAGTGGTCCAGTAATGAGGGAGGTGTGGTCCAGAGAGGTAAAACACACCCTATTCTGTGATGCATTAAGGCAGTGCAAGATGGGATAGGAAGTTTCCTGGATGGTCACATTATGCTACAGGAAGTCAGGAGCTTATATGCATTTTTTTTTTAATTTGGAAAAGAGAGGTACAGATTGAAGGCTGTCATCGACTAGGTACATGAGATATACACACATGGGATGGCTTTGATGCAAAAGACATTAGAAAAGTGTTCACCTTAAAGTGATTTTCAAGGCGACTTATTTTGATATGCTGTCCATATTATTATTATACAGGATTTATATAGCGCCAACAGTTTGCGCAGCACTTTACAACATGAGGGCAGACAGTACAGTTACAATACAGGAGGAATCAGAGGGCCCTGCTCATTAGAGTTTACAATCTTTTAAATCAATACAGGAAGATGTAGAGTAGACCAGTGTTTAACCTTTTTCCAGTCGGGGCACCCTTGAAAAGCATTTTCAGTCTTGAGGTACCCCTGTCCAAGGCTTGGATCACGTTTCTGTGTGTCGCGGAAAAACTTGCAAAATCCGCTTGTTCCTGACACACAGACAAATGCTCTCACATTGGAAAACATGGGGGGCTTTTGGTGTGGCACAATTTAAAAAAAAAAAAAAAAAAGGGGGGGGGGGGGGGGACTTCTTTCCCTGCATTTCTGGGGGTAGGGCAGCCCATTGAAATTAATTGGCTGCCCTACACGCAGCCACACAGATGTGAACCAAGGGCTTATTCATATGTCAGGCTGGAGGAGAGGTAAAACCATGGTTGAGCTGTTTTTACCATCCCCAACTTCTTCCCCTTTAGCTGCAGAGGCAGCATCTGGGGTTGTACACATGCTGTGGCTGCAGCTGGAGGTATACCCAGGGTGAATGGGGCTGCACTGCAACTACCCCGCAACTGTGTGCATAGTTGATTTGTAGTGATGCTGCATACACGGCCTTAAAACAGGTGGTGAGGAGGCAACATATTGCCTCCTTACCGCCTGTCAAATGCCTCTGAAAAGCAATGGATTGGATAAATTGCTTTTCAGAGGAGCAGCAGTCCTTGCTGCTATCACAAACCAGCCCTATTAAAGCAGTTCTGATGGTACAGGAATGGGGGGGGGGGGGGGAATCAGAATAAAAAGTAACATACATACACAAACACACGGCCCTTTTAAAACGAATCTAGAAAAGTACCTTTCCAGTTTCCTGATTCAGCCGGGTACTGCACTGTACGGGGAAGCAGAGAGCACAGCACACGTCCCTTGCACTATACTTTCACCTTTGAGGCTGACAGAGCTTCTCACAGTGCCAATGCACAGATCGGCAGATCGAGCTCATCTGACAGCCCTTCTCTTCCGTGATCCTGCGGCACACCTGAGGGCCTCTGATGGCACACTGGTTGAGAAAGGCTGGGGTAGACTAAGCAACATGGGGTGTTCTGTATTCAACCCCCTGCTCAACAGCTTAAATAAGACATTAAACCACACAGGAAATGCACTGCTTTTAATGAATCGGCTGAATTATAGACCTGTGATTTGAAAAAGAACAGTAAAGCACAACCACTGCAAGGCGGTAAAGCAGAAGCTGGATGTTTTGTATAAAGCAAATACAGTTGTCCACATATGACTGCAGACTTTAGGCCCCATTCACACTTCGAGGTTTGGAATCGCAGCAATTCTGCCCACGATTCCAAATTGTGCGGCAAAACCAATGCAAAACATGAGTGGCGCATTTAGGTGCCATTAATTCTAAATGGCGCCCCAAATGTTTTGCAATTTTGCTGCGATTGTCAAGCAGCAATCGCAGTAAAACGCATCTTTAATAAACACATGAAGCTTGTCGTCCAGCAAGGAGCAGGAGCTTCTTTTGGGTGACAACACACATAGGGCAGCCCGTTCTATTTAATGTCCTTGTATTTTGAGACCTTTAACCTCTTGAAGACCTGCGACAAAATAGAAACACCCAAAGATACATCATCAGATGACCAGGATTAAATCCCCATGATTGCTTAAGGCCCCTTTCACACTTGTGCGACTTGTCCTGCAACTTTAGACTGCAAAGTCGCATGACAAGTCGTTCCCCATGATATTCAATGACAACCATTCATATAAAGTCAAGTTGTGCCGACTTCAAAGTTGTCCCTGCACTATTTTGCTCCGACTTTCATGTGAGTTGAGGTCCATAGACCTAAAGTTTGCACAGGCATTCCCTGAAATTGCGTCAAAATCGTGCAACTTAAGTTGCGGCAGTGTGAAAGGGGCCTTAATGATGACATGGGTAAGTAAAGATTTGAAGGGGATAACAGTGTAATTACACTTTAAATCTTAGTTTCCTTGAGCAAGAAAAATTGTTCAAAAATCGCCTCTATGTAAAATGTGTATATTCATGCATTTAGCAAAAACCATTGAAGCTTCATACCTTACTCTGTTCTAAAATACTGATGTTTGCTTCACCATGATCTTTGTGAAACTGAGTAGAATTGTTGGCTCTGCCTTTGTAATCACCTGAGCAATCTTAGTATTGTAAAAAGCATAATATGCATCCTTTACACAGATTTTTATTTTTTATGTTCAGCCCCAAGGGTGAATGGAAATAAACTTAGCTAATTCCTCCCTTCATGCTATACAGCGTGGATGAACGAATCTCTTGCTGTAAGTATTATATTTGAACAGCTAGCCCCATCAGCTGTGAAAATACCCAAATAATTCCTGCAACTGATTGGATTGGAGGGGGTCCTGTTTCGGCTGACAATTTTCTGCATGGCCAGGTTTAGGACTACGTCAGACGAACAATTTTGTAGCAGTGATTAATCACTGCTACAAATTACTAATACCAGTGATTATCAGTTATTTGTAGCCAGAGATGCAGATGCTATATAGTGACTAAGAAGCAATTTCACACTGCTGCTGGTTAAAATAGTGCTAGATCAGTAGGATGGCACATTCGCTTAGCAACGGAGTTAATAATGCCATAGAGAATAATTAGGGTTTCCTTAGCAAGAGATTGCAAAAACTGGTGAGAGTGCCAATGCTGATCAATGTATACAGCCAAAAGTGCCTACAATGGGTGTATGAGCTTGATGAAGAAATTGACCAATCACAGCTAGCAAACAATTGTACACAATGGATGGCATGAAAGGAAGTCATCCATTGTGTACAAATGTCACCTGCTGTGATTACGCCAGGGGTCACATGGTACCGGCAGTGAGCCGGTACTCTGATCAATCATCAGCTGACACGGACACGTGGACACGGCAAGTGAGAGATAGAGTTGCTGCACCGCCCTGCGATCGGTTCTTCCTGACAGTATGTCATATGAGGATGGGAAAGCCACCGCCCGGCTGTCATTTGTCTATAAGCCGGCCATGAAGAGGTTAAAGGGTCATGTTGCTTACAAGGGTGGTGGGCTGGCCATTTCCCTACATTCAAGGCCTGTATATAAATACAGCTAAAACCTGGAAGAAGTTGTCTCGCCTCAGAGCTGCTATCATGCATGCATCTGATTGTGATCATCTGTGCCATGCCGTATAAGATGGAGGGACCTGTGGCAGAAAAGACATCTTTAAGTATTCTTGTTATATTTTCTAATTTTATTACATTAGTTATCTGTAATTAAATGTTACAAGTGTTTGTGTGATCGCTCGTTGCACATCTCGAATACAACCCCAAAAACATACTATAACTGGATCACAGCACAATGAAATAAGGTGGCCTGGTCCAATGAATCGCATTTTCTTTTACATCACGTGGATGGCTGGGTGCGTGTAAATCGCTTACAAGGGGAAGAGATGGCACCACGATGCAGCATGGGAAGAAGGCATGTTGGTGGAGGCAAAATACAAAAAAACACAGCGCTAACCCAAACGCAACAATAGCAGCAGCTCAAAATACTTGGTCCCAGTATAAAAGTCTATAATAAATAAGGAGCTGCGTTAAAGAATGAAAGAATCAATATATAAAATGTCTCTAGACGTGGTCTTTGATCCGAATGAATAATATTGATACTGTTGGCAGGATAAGTCTTAAATCCTAAATATCCAGACTGGAGGCTTACCCCATGGAGATTGGTTAAACGCCTGTAATCAATTCATGGATATCTCTCCGGTCCCAGGCTGTCAGTAAAGTACGTCCCCCTCACATCAAGCGATCATATGTAGGGATGAGTAAAAAGACACTATATGGTGAAGTACGTCTAGATCCTTTCACAAGTGCACCCACCACCTACACCACAACCACTGTGTGTACAAACGGGGGGGACCGGAACCACCACCAGGAGAACTGAAGGCTTACCAACACTCAGACCCAGCGTATCTGTAGCAGTGATATGGATCCCTCTGCTGTTCAAGATACCAGATCGCCTAATCCTCATGAATGCTAACTCTCAGATGGATGCAATCAAATGGGTTCAGAGTGACATGGAACAGAGGAAAGCCAACATCGTGCAGTACCGTTTAAAAAGTTTAATGGAACAAATAAAAAGCTACTCACACAGCATTAAGTCAGTGTGCGCATAAGGATAAAAACTTCAGCCGGCTGTAGAGAAGATGACGTCAGTGCGCCCGTTCCGACGTACGTTTCATCCAAAAGGACGTCGTCACAGGGATGTTGGTGGAGGCAGTGTGATGCTTTGTGCAATGTTCTGCAGGAAACCTTGTGTCCTGCCATTAATGTGGATGTTACCATCTACCTAAACATTGTTGCTAATGAAGTACACTCCTTCATGGAAATGGTATTCCCAGATAGCAGTGGCCTCTTTCAGCAGCATAATGCACGCTGCAAAAATGGTTCAAGAATGGTTTAAGTTACACAACAAGTTTGAAATGTTGCCTTGGCCTCCAAATTCTCCACATCTGAATCCAATCAAGCATCTGTGGGATATGTTGTAAAAACAAGTCTGATTGATGGAGGCCCAACCTCAACTTACAGGACTGATTTGCTACTGACGGCTTGGTGCCAGATACCACAGCATACCTTCACAGGTCTAATGATGTCCATGCTTCGATGGGTCAGGGCTGTTTTGGAGGATAAAGAGGAGGGCTACTCTATATTAAGTGGGTGGTCATTGAGTGGCAAGTTGTGTCTGGTGTTTTTCCCCCTTTCTTTTAAGGATTTTTTTTTTTTTAAATAAAATTTGATTTAAAAAGGAAAGAAAAAAGGGTGGTCATTAAGTTATGGCTGATCTGTGCATAGAGAGAACTGTATAAAGATTATTAGCAAGTACAGAGCAGAGTATGTCTGCATAATTTACCCATCATTCTTTGTTTAGATATACCATACCAGTGATTAAAATTAGAAAGACAGTCTACAAACAGATAAAAGCAAACAAAGGTGGACAACAAGTTTATTAAACATAACAATGAATAGCATCAAGATATCTGGAACAAACAATCACCATTTTAAAATAACACTATCAATGAAAAAAAATAAAAAAAAAGGAAAAATATAATAAAAACAGACTTTATCCAGAGCATCCTCTGCAGCCACAATGTGTGCACTCAATAATTCTCCCCTAAAACAAAGGAAATATTGGTTATTTCAAAGCATTATGAACAAATTATAAACCCACAATTAGGCTGATTTTTGCTAGATTAAGATTTTTTTAATGGGAGGGGGGTGATTGATATGAGTAATTCTGGCATGGAGAACATAAAAAAACATGTATTACACTTTTAAATTAAAATTCTTTCAGTCCATCAGTGCTATGAAATAATATCCAACATACAGAAAAATGGGTTTAACGTAAAGTAGAATGTATTTCTATTAAGCACATATTAAGCTTTTATCGCAGTGTTTAACTTGAAAAAATGTTTATGTCTTTCATAATTTTACAAGTCTGCTCATATTTTATTGTTGTATTAATTATAAAGATTTATTTTTGGAAAATGTCAATCAAAATCTGGTTTACTATTACATGGTTCTCTAGTATCTCTAAGGCCCCAATTACATGGACAGCCCACCTAAAAGAGAACATGAAGCCAGATTAGGGGTGTCGTATATATGCCGTGACTAAATGTTCAGCTTGTGGTTGCAGTGCAATATATCAATTTTATATCAAAATTAAGGGGGAAAAGAAAAAAAAAAAAGACAGGCATTCATTAGGCAGCAGGGTCAAACACAATACTCTACATCCCTCTGAAAAATGATCCACGGCAGATCACTTTTCAGAGGGGTGGTAGATATGCTGTCCAACTTACCAAGGCCTAACACAGTTGTGGTTAGAGTTAGCAAAAAAACTCCCTTCATCTACAGAAACAACTCTCAGATGATAATTCGGGAATGCTGAAACTACCATTGTGAACATTTTCCCAAATACAGAACTCACTTTTTAAAATAAAACATTCTTCCTAAAACAGTTTTCTTTTTATTAAAAGGAGAAGTCCAGCCAAAGTTTGTTTGGCTGTACTTCTATGCATCATAGGAGTGCAATTCGTTTTGCACTCCTGTGACCCATTTTCAGCAGAGAGCGGGCTCGAGTCCGCTCTCCGCTGATGTCACCAATGTCAGTTCAGGCACCGCATCATCACGACAATAAAGTCTGGATCCGCCAGGTGTCTGGACTGACATCCATCTCAGGCTCTCAGCAAGCCGCTGAGAGCCCGAGATGGCCGCCCCCACCCCCTCCACAGCTCAGCACTCCAGTGAGCGAGGAGGGGGCAGAGCAGAGAGCTGTGACTGACAGTCTACAGCTCTCTGCTCGAGGAGCTGTGAAAACCGAGTGATCGGTGGTGTTCGATCGCTCAGTTCTCAGTGTAGAGGTGCCGGAGGAGGGATGCAGCATTGGACACATGCTGCATCCACAGAGGGAAGTACGATTCGGAAAGAAAAAAAAAAATTCTTTACTTCTCTTTTAACCACTTGCTTACTGGGCACTTAAACCCCCTCCTGCCCAGACCAATTTTTGGCTTTTAGCGCTGTCGCATTTTGAATGACAATTGCGCAGTCATGCGACGTTTTACCCAAACAAAATTTATATCATTTTTTTCCCACAAAACTTTCTTTTGGTGGTATTTGATCACCTCTGCGTCATTTCTGATCACCACTATAAACAAAGCGTGGGGATTATGAAAAAAGAACAATATTTTTTATTTTTTGCTGTAATACAAATTCAAATAAAAAAAATAATAAAAAAAAAAAAAAAAAAAAAATATTCATTAGTTTGGCCAAAATATATTCTTCTACATATTTTTGGTTAAAAAAAACCCCCAAAAAAACCGCAAAATCGGCGTATATTGATTGGTTTGCGCAAACGTCATCACAGCTACAAACTATGAGAATTGATTTATGGCGTTTTTATTATTTATTTATTTTTTACCAGTAATGGCGGCGATCTGTGATTTTTATCAGGACTGCGATATTGGGGCGGACATGTCGGACATTTTTGACACTTTTTTGGGACCAATGACATTTATACAGCGATCAGAAATTTAAATAGCCACTGATTACTGTATAAATTCCATTGGCAGTGAAGGGATTAACAGTGTTCCCTGTATGTGTCCTAACTGTGGGGGGGTGGGGCTGGCCGGGACAGAACAGATCTAACTGATCCCAGTGACAGGGATCAGTAGATCTGTCATGCCCCCTGACACAGAACGGAGAACCGGCGTGTTTACATTGGCGGTTCCCCGTTCTGCAGCTCTGACAGGGCGATCGTGGGTCTCGGGTGAACATCAAGCCCGCCCGACCCGCGGGCACGCACACGCAGCGTGCGGCAGCGGCCGCCTGTGAGTGCGCGCAAGGAGCGCGCACAAGGGCAGGACGTCCATGGACATCCACCCGGAGATTCAGATCCGCGCTGGAGCCGTACTTCGGCTATATCGCGGATCTGAAAGGGTTAAGCAACAGACACATAAAATTACAATAGACTTTTGAAGAGCCTATGTACTTAGAGTCAGATACTCTCACAATTCTAGAACATATATACAGTTGTGCTCATTAATTTACATACCCTGGCAGAAATTATGATTTATTGGCCATCTTTCAGAGAATATGAATGAGAACACTAAAACATTTCTTTTGTTCATGGTTAGTGTTTGTCTGAAGCCATTTATTATCAATGAACTGTGTTTACTCTTCATAATGACAACAGAAACTACCCAAATGACCCTGATCAAAAGTTTACATACCCTGGTGATTTTGGCCTGATAACATGCATACAAGTTGACACAAAGAGGTTTGAATGGCTATTAAAAGGTAACCATCCTCACCAGTGATCTGTTTGCTTGTAATTAGTGTGTGTGTATAAAAGGCTAATGAGTTTCTTGACTCCTGACAGACCCTTGCATCTTTCATCCAGTGCTGCACTGACGTTTCTGGATTCTGAGTCAAGGGGAAAACAAAAGAATTGTCAAAGGATCTGCCGGAAAAGGTAGTTAAACTGTATAAAACAGGAAAAGGATATAAAAAGATATCCAAGGAATCGAGAATGCCAATCGGCAGTGTTCAAACTCTATTCAAGAAGTGGAAAATGAGGGGTTCTGTTGAAACCAAACCACAGTCAGGTATTATTTCAGTCACAACTGCCAGGAAAATTGTTCGGGATGAAAAGAAAAACCCACAATTAACTTCAGGACTTTCTGAAAACATGTGGTGTGGCTGTTTCAAGATGCACAATAAGGAGACACTTGAAGAAAGATGGGCTGCATGGTTGAGTCGCCAAGAGAAAGCCATTACTACGCAAATGCCACAAAGTACCCAGCTTACAATACACCAAACAGCACAGAGACAAGCCTCAAACCTTCTGGCACAAAGTCATTTGGAGCGATAAGACCAAAATTGAGCTTTTTGGCCACAACCATAAAACCTACATTTGGAGAGGAGTCAACAAGGCCTGTGAAACACGGAGGTGGATCGCTGATGTTTTGGGAATGTGTGAGCTACAAAGGCACAAGAAATTTGGTCAAAATTGATGGCAAGATGAATGCAGTATGTTATCAAAAAATACCAGAGGAACATTTGCATTCATCAGCCAGGAAACTGTACATGGAACGTACTTGGACATTCCAACATGACAATGATCCAAAACACAAGGCCAAGTCGATCTGTCATTGGCTACAGCAGAATAAAGTGAAGGTTCTAGAGTGGCCATCTCAGTCTCCTGACCTCAATACCATTGAGCCACTCGGGGAGATCTCAAAAACGTGCAGTTCATGCAAGACAACCCATGGATTTCCAGGAACTGGAGGCCTTTTGCCAAGAGGAATGGGCAGCTTTACCATCTGAGAAGATAAAGAGCCTCATCCACAAATACCACTAAAGACTTCAAGTTGTCATTGATGTTAAAGGGGGCAATACACGGTATTAAGAACTGGGGTATGTAAACTGTTGATCAGGGTCATTTGGGTAGTAGTTTCTGTTGTCATTACGATTTAAAGTTGATTGATAATATCTTAATTTTCCCAAGAATTGAGGGGAAAAAATTACAACTTCAAAAAAATCGCCATGCCTCTTACTAAATACCTTGGACTGTCTACGTTTCAAAAAGGGGTAATTTGGGGGTATTTCTACTTTCCTGACATTTCAGGGCCTTAAGAAATTATAGGTCGTCAGTACATCAGGTGTGATCAATTTTCAATGATTGGCACCATAGCTTGTAGACTAACTTTCACACAGACCAAATAAGATACACTTATTTGGGTTATTTTTATGAAAGATATGTAGCAGTATAAGTTTTGGCCAAAATTTATGAACAAAAATTACTTATCTACAAAATTTTACAAAAAAAAAAGTGTTTTTCCCCCCAAAATTTTCACAATTTTTTTCACTTATGCCGCAAAAAATAAAAAGCCCATTGGTGATTAAATACCACCAAAAGAAAGCTCTATTTGTGTGAAAAAAATGATAAAAATTTAGTTTGGGTACAGTGTTGCATTACTGAGTAATTGTCATTCAAAGTGTGAAAGCACTGAAAGCCCACATACTAGGCATAGAAATATATACTCGGGGCATATATTGTGTTTTATTTTTTAAGTCATTAAAGTGTATTTTTTTCCCCCCAAAAAATGCGTCTGCAAAACCGCTGCGCAAAAACCATGTGACTACAGCCATTTTATATGCACACAGTACCTCACAAACGTGAGTACACCCCTCACATTTTTGTAAATATTTTATTATATCTTTTCATGTGACAACACTGAAGAAATTACACTCTGCTACAATGTAAATGAGTGAGTTTAAAGCTAGTATAATAGTGTAACTTTGCTGTCCCCCCAAAATAACTCAAACACAGCCATTAATGTCTAAACCGCTGGCAACAAGAGTGAGTACACCACTAAGTAAATGTTCAAATTGAGCCCAATTAGCCATTTTCCCTCCCCGGTGTCTTCTGACTCGTTAGGGTTACAAGATCTCAGGTGTGATTGGGGAGCAGGTGTGTTAAATTTGGTGTTACCGCTCTCACTCTCTAATACTGGTCACTGGAAGTTCAACATGGCACCTCATGGCAAAGAACTCTCTGAGGTTCTGAAAAACAGAATTGTTGTGCTACATAAAGATGTCCGAGGCTATAAGATTGCCAAGACCCTAAAACTAAGCTGCAGCACAGTGGCCAAGACCATACAGTGGTTTAACAGGACAGGTTCCACTTCCACAAAGAAGTTGAGTGCACGTGTTCAGCATCATATCCGGAGGTTGTCTTTGGGAAATAGACTTATGAGTGCTGCCAACATTGCTGCAGAAGTTGAAGGGGTGGGGAGGGTCAGCCCGTCAGTGCTCAGACCATATGCCACACACTGCATCAAATTGGTCTGCTTGGCTGTCGTCCCAGAAGGAAGCCTCTTCTAAAGATGATGCAAAAGAAAGCCCGCAGTTTGCTTAAGACAAGCAGACTAAGGACATGGATTACTGGAACCATGTCCTATGGTCTGATGAGACCAAGATAAACTAATTTGGTTCAGATCGTGTCAAGTGTGTGTGGTGGCAACCAGGTGAGGAGTGCAAAGTGTGTCTTGCCTACAGTCAAGCAAGGTGGTGGGAGTGTCATGGTCTGGGGCTGCATGAGTGCTTCCGGCACTGGGGAGCTACAGTTCATTGAGGGAACCATGAATGCCAACATGTACTGTGACATACTGAAGCAGAGCATGATCCCCCTGAATGCCAACATGTACTGTGACATAATGAAGCAGAGCACGATCCCCCTCCCTTCGGAGACTGGGCCGCAAGGCAGTATTCCAAGTTAACGACCCCAAACACACCTCCAAGATGACCACTGCCTTGCTAAAGAAGCTGAGGGTAAAGGTGATGGAATGGCCAAGCATGTCTCCAGACCTAAACCCTATTGAGCATCTGTGGGGCATCCTCAAACGGAAGGTGGAGGAGCGCAAGGTCTCCAACCTCCACCAGCTCCGTGATGTTGTCATGGAGGAGTGGAAGAGGACTCCAGTGGCAACCTGTGAAACTCTGGTAAACTCCATGCCCAAGAGGGCTAAGGCAGTGCTGGAAAATAATGGTGGCCACACAAAATATTGACACTTTGGGCCCAATTTGGACATTATCATTTAGGGGTGTACTCACTTTTGTTGCCAGTGGTTTAGATATTAATGGCTGTGTGTTGAGTTATTTTGAGGGGACAGCAAATTTACACCGTTATACAAGCGGTACACTCACTACTCTACATTGTAGCAAAGTGTAATTTCTTTGTCACATGAAAAGATATAATAAATTATGTACAAAAATGTGAGGGGTCTACTCACTTTTGTGAGATACTATACAAAAATACAGATTTTTACTTGTAAGCTAGAAATGCCAGAAAAAAAGGCTGGGTCCTTAAGTGGTTAATAAATAAATGCTTGACGGATTCATGCTACGAGGTTTGCCTTTGTTCATCTACCCCCTATGTGAACAGACCCACTGATCTTACACAGTGAAGAGATGGAAGAGATACCAGACGCAATACAAGGGACTTGGAACATTTATTTCCATATATTAATTATGGTGTCTTCTAGCCCCTGTAGGGGTTTAACCATTTGGCGAGTGCGGTTTTGGAGGGGGGAACATGAGTGACCTCACTTGTTCACCTATCAGTTACACTACTCACTATTAAAGCACCAATCACCTGGAGTTAGAGGACTTTATATGGACTTAAGAATTTTTAATTTTTTTACATATTTATGTACACTATATGTTATTTATATTTTTTGGATGGTCGTTTTATTTACCCGTTGTATGCACATATTTATGTATTTTGCACTATAGCACTTTAATACTATTACCTGAGGGTAATTTATTGGTTTACACATTTGGATCGCTTTTCACTTGTGAGGGTGCTTTACAATAAGGTTGGCACACACTTTTCTCCCTGTGGGGAGATACACTTTTACAAAGTAGATTTATTGATTTATCAAAAGGAAGGATATATTTTAGTTTGCACACGCCTGTTTAATTAAGCACTAATAATTGGCAGCACCACTTACACCCCTTTTTATTTTTAAGAAAACGCATTCCCTTTTAGCAAATAAAACATTTTAATATAAAACAAACATTTCCAGGGAGAATGTGAACAGGACAAAGTTCTTACCACTTCAAGCTTGCTCTTGGGGACTCGACAAATGCAGTTGGTTCCAAAATTTGTATCTCTGGTCTGTATGCAACGTAAGCAGCACAAGTTCTCATACCCTTGTTTTTTCCATTTTGCAATAAGATTCTTGTCGGCATACCCTTCTCTGATACAATAATCATACAATTCTGAAAAAAAACAAACACCACAAGAGGCATGAAAATGTATTAACACTTTTTACACTTTCTTTATTCGTAGTGTAAGGAGCAAAATTAGGACAAGAAATGACAACATGATTTTAGTGACTCTGTCACTTATAAAATACAAAAACGTGCGAGCACAAACAGATTTCATGGCCTTCCCTACCCACAAACGCCTGGCTGCTCTGAATGGGGAAACTTCCCGTACTTCCCAGTAGTGTGGGACCTTGCCGCATCCTCTCACCCACAAATTCTTTTGGCGCACCACTAGGATGACCTGTCACACTGGCCAATAGGAATATGTGGGAGCCAGTAGGGGTGGGGAACCACTGTCACTACCAGACATTTTGGAGCTTTGTCAGATCAGAATGACCTAGCATACCAACATACAAAAAGAGTCTAGATACACCCCCCCCCCCCCACCTGAATGGCATCTTTGATATCCTCCATATTGTCCTGGTAGATCTCAACCTTTGAAAGTCTGCCTACCCCTGCGCTACATTATCCTTTTTCAGAGTATTTTTCAAAGTACAGAGGTACCTCGGATTGCAAGTAACGCGGTTAACAAGCGTTTCGCAATATGAGCAATTTTTTTTTTTTTTTTTAAATCCCGACTCGGTTTGCAAGCGCGGTCTCACAAAATGAGCAGGATTAAGCCTCTGCGCATGCAATACTGCATGTTGCAGAGGTGCTGGTGAGGCTCTGAGACATTCGGAAGCATTAGGAAATACCGAAAGTGTAAACAGTTCCCGAGCATTTCCAAGCCTCAGCAGCGCCACCACACCTCTGGCCACATACGGTATTGCATACACCAGCATCCCCGGACTGCGGGCCACATACAGTACTGCATTGACAAGCAGTCACTGTGGAACAAATTTGTTTCCATTGTTTCCTATGGGGAAACATGCTTTGATATACAAGTGATTTGTATTACAAGCATTCTCCTGGAACGGATTATGCTCGTAATCAAAGGTTCCACTGTATATTTTAAGTATATCAACCCTTCAGAACAAGGGCACTTTTTTTGTAGAAAAATATTACACAAAGTAAACTGAACAACCATAATGAGATATTGTGTCATTTCTCATGCTTTGCCAAACATTAAAGTGAGATTAAACTCTCAGCACTTTCTGCGGCTAATTAAATGACTTGCTGAGTAAGCAGCTTCTTTATCTTTTAATACTTGCCTATATTCCAGTTTAAGCTGAAGCCATGTTCACTGCATAAAGTTTCCCATTTCAGGGAGACTCTTTTCTAATGCACTATCCTAAGCAGCCATCCTTGCAAACAGGCAATAGAGTTGGGTCTCCCTACACTGTGTACATCAATAGAAGCACACAACCCCAAAGCCTAGGATGGCAAGGCACATTCCTGCTCCTTCCTACTCCTTGCCACTTTCTTCACCAAGCTAACAGCCTGACTGAAGACTGCAATGTCCATAGTTAACTCTTTCTAATGAAGACCAGACGTTCAGAGAAGCAGCACAGAGAACAGATGCAACATTGAAAGTTGTAAAGGGAAAGTGCTGTATAAAAATGTTAAATATTTTACTAAGGAATGCTTATTTTATTTTATTGTGCTCAATGTGCTAAACTAAAAGGCTTTAATACTACTTTAAAATTCTATTCTGCTAAAAGGAATCATTGATTTACTTGCTGGACACCAGTGGGCTGAAATAATCACACTCACTTTATTCTTACAACGTACAGGCAGTTCTGTGGTATCTCCACCAGGTTAATAATAATAGTCTACTTATAGGTGGAAAGGGGAGTTGAGAACTCTGGGAAGACCTGGCCTTTAATAGAGAGCCTAATATTCATAAAGGGCCAATAATCGCCCTGGCCTAAGAACTCTGGCCTTATCACCTGACAGGAAATAATCATCATGATCTTTGTTCAGTACGCCAGAAGCTTACCTAGGAAGCAGTAGAAACTCAGAATTGCTAAACCACGGAGTAGTAGAATGACCTTACAGACTAGCAGAACTGTATGAATTACAGGATTGGCTGGCTAAAATTACAACACATTTGGCTAGTAAAACACATGCACATGCAGGTACAGCATGTTGCATTTTTTTTTCTTCATTGCAAATGCAGAAACGCACGCAAATGCTTGCAACCTCAAAAAGGACATGTAAACTTAAGAAAAATGCACATAAAAACGTCCATGAATGGGCCCTCACGGCCGGCGGCAGTAAACAATGTCAGGCATTCGGCTGGAAAGGCAGAGATCGTTCATTTTTTTTTATCTCAGTCTTTCCAGCCTAGAGGAGAGATGTGGGGTCTTATAGACCCCACATCCCTCCATAAAGAGGACCTGTCACGCACTATTCCTATTGCAAGGGATGTTTACATTCCCTGTAATAGGAATAAAAGTGATAAAAGAAAAACAAATTTAAAAGGGAAAGTGTAAAAATAAAAAAAATTTAAAAAAAAGTTCAAAGCACCGCTGTCCCCGCACACAGAAGCGAACGCATACGTACGTATGTAAACAGCGTTCAAACCACACATGTGAGGTATTGCCGCGAACTTAGTGTGGGAGCAACAATTCTAGCCCAAGACCTCTTCTGTAACTCTAAACTGGTAACCTGTAAATTTTTTTAAAGCGTTGCCTATGGAGATTTTTAAGTACCAAAGTTTGGGGCCATTCCCCGAGTGTGCTCATTTTTAAAGCGTGACATGTCAGGTATCTATTTACTTGGCGTAACATTATCTTTTACATTATACAAAAAAATTGGGCAAACTTTACTGTTTTGTTTTTAATTAATGAAACTGTTTTTTTTTTTTAAACGAGTTTGAAAAATTGCTGCGCAAATACCGTGTGAAATAAAATAGTTGCAATGACCGCCATTTTAATCCCTAGGGTCTCTGCTAAAAAAAACATATATAAATGTTTGGGGGTTCTGAGTAATTTTCTAAAAAAAAATTATGATTTTTACATGTAGGAGTGAAGTGCCAGAATTGGCCTGGATGGGAGGTGGTTAAAAAACAGAATATTTTACCTCTGCTTATAGCTTTTCTCTTGTAAAAAAGATCAAATATATAACGAGTTTTTTGATGATGAATACGGAATATTGGCCACAGAGATTCCACTTTCCTCTTTCCTTCATGAGGCTCGGTCTCAGCTGGAGAATAAACACAAAAAAACGCAATTTTGTCAAATATAGCCAATACTGTTCACCCCTAAAAAGAATAGTACTGCAAATTCTTGTGGAATATACGGAAAAAAAATATTACTGATTTAATATCCCTCCTAACTCTGGCACACCTTAAAATAAACCATCACTAAAATGAATAAATTAAAGTGACATTATACTGTTAAAAAAAAAAAAAGTTTGTATTTTTAAACTCAAAAAAAAGTACCTTCTATTATCTCTATTACTTTCATCCTCCTCCAAATTCCTTCTTTTGCTACTGATCCAATCCAGAGCCACTGTCTAGTCAGACACACAGCCCAGCTCGACCCCACCCTCCACTCAGTCTCAGCCAAGCCAGTGTGATAGAGAGGGGAGAAGAGCTGCTGCAGATGTGCACAGAGCTGGATGGATCAGGCTCAAATATTTTTTTGGGGGGGGTTACAATTAAAATATTTTTAACTTTAATGCACGTGTTTGTAAAGGCTGAAGTGCAACTCCCACCACCTCAGCCCCCCAATACTAAAATAATCCTTTAATATCTTTAACTTTACAACTTTAGGAGGGTGGATACAATTGTTCTCCATGGTCCCACGGTATGTCAGAATGTAGCCACCCTCTCTTGCTCGCTCCCGAGATAGACTAGGGGCTATGGACCATGTCGTGTGCATAGGGCAGTGTACATGAACACAACTAACAAGTTTTATTTGCATTATTTTCTCATTATGCCTTTAAAAATCTGAATAACGGCTTCCTCCATTCACACTAAACAGCACAGATGGACAAATATCAAGCTGCAGCTTTGACAAAATCTCCTCCATTAAATACGCAAATGAGGTTTCGAAATACCACACTTGAATAAATATATACGTCATACTTTGGGTACCTCTAAGTGTTTTTTTTCTTTTTTTTGTCACCTGCCCATAAACCCTACTAATACACAGACTGCCATTCCCTGACCACAGGATGTAACAGCTGTTCACATAGTGTGATGTGGGCATTCATTATACTCTATAGCTGCCTCTTATGCAACTCATCAGGACGATGCCAAGAATTCAGAGTAAGCTGCAAGCAGGCTGAAGCAGAGAAAAGACAAGGTTTCCTGCATCAGAGGTCTGTAGTAATATTTAAATTTCTCTTTAAAGTCTGATGCAAGGTTAGAAAAAATAATTCCAAAAAGCATGATTTCCTATAGAGCTATCCTGTTGCCCATTCCTCTGATCTTCGTTTTGTCCAAAAGTTATGGCCCCCTGAAGAATCCTCATACTTCCAGGAGTGTTGGATGCCAGTCTTCTCTGCCGCACACTGTGGTTTCCTCTGCTAACTACTGTTTCCATTAGTGATGGCTTGCAGGAAAAACCATAGAGTGCAGCCACCCCTCATCATATAATTTATGCTACCTAAACTCATGCCTAGTTAGTAGGCATTTTTTCAAATCAACATATATATTTTTTTCAATTTACGTCAGGCTTATTGATGTAGTTTCAAAAATGTAGCTTTATACTATTACTAAATAATGGTATAATATCAGCTATACACCAATCTTGTGTAAAGGCTAAAAAATATTACACTGCAAAGATTTTAGCATTGTTTTGCTGATTCACATTTAAACACTAACAACCATTTATACTCTCAACATGTCATTTCTCAAAGTGATATATGAATGGTAGTCAGCCTTCATTATCTATTTATAAGAACAAAATTGCTTAGTTCATTTCACAGCATTTATGAGGCTGTTGCATATAATCCCTGTAACGTGTCAAATAGTTTTGTTTCTTAAGATAGTCAGCTCCATCTAGTGGCCATAATGTGATATTTCCCTGATTGAAGTATTTCAGGAAAATACTACATTATAGCCACTAGATGGAGCAGACGATCAGGGGAAACAAACATATTAGACAAATTATGGGGATTATTCATGACAGCCATGTGAATGAAGTGACATTTGCACAGCAATTTTATATATATATTATATATACACACATACATACATACATACATATACAGTGCCTTGCGAAAGTATTCGGCCCCCTTGAACTTTGCGACCTTTTGCAACATTTCAGGCTTCAAACATAAAGATATAAAACTGTAATTTTTTGTGAAGAATCAACAACAAGTGGGACACAATCATGAAGTGGAGCGAAATTTATTGGATATTTCAAACTTTTTTAACAAATAAAAAACTGAAAAATTGGGCGTGCAAAATTATTCAGCCCCCTTAAGTTAATAAGTACAAATGGGGGAATGGTATCGCGCTTAGGATTTAAGAAAGTGACTCAGCAGCTGCCCTCCAATAACTCCCTCCCTCAGGGGGGATTTATAAGGATCAGTATGTGAGGTTGGATGTGGCGCTATCTGAGCGTGTATATAAAGTATATGTTAGGTAAAGTGCTAGTATGGTGTGTTAATATAGGCTAAAATTTTTTGGAAAAGTTGTGTCTGAAACCAGTTTTAATAAAGTGCAAAAGTGCTACTGTGTCTTCCTGTGTATTTCAATATTCCATAAACTTAATAATAAAGGTATATGTAAAATAAAAAATAAATCTGTATGTGCAACTGTGCAATTGCATACACCTTACAACTTCCAAGAAATACCATTGAATCAACCTGAGTCTCATTAGTGGTGAGCTGCTATGTTTAAAAGTTCTGTGGGATTCAAAAGTTCATGTCTTTCCATATGCATAAAATATAGTTCATATATAACAAGTCCCAGGTATCCTTATTTTCTTTGCATAAATGAGTTGATATAATCTTCATACAATATAAAGTGTTCAGTGCTCATAGGTGGTTTCCCACATACAGATTTATTTTTTATTTTACATATACCTTTATTATTAAGTTTATGGAATATTGAAATACACAGGAAGACACAGTAGCACTTTTGCACTTTATTAAAACTGGAAATTTGTATCGTCGAGTGGTGATTACTCTGAGTCCAACTAAGTTACCATAAAGAACCTTCAACATTCCACATACGTTAA